>CM024642.1:27154458-27577927 GCA_014182715.1 Eucalyptus cloeziana
AAGGTGAAAAAGAAGAAATAAAAAGCAACACGTGCCTCACGGGAGCTTTGACGATGACTGGTGGTGGTCTACTGAAGATAAGGAATGCGTGGCTGAGGTTTTACCCACATGACCATTCTTCTACGTGGTCTCAAAAGAGAAGACACGATGCGGCGTGATTAATGCTAACCAATGAAACCCTTGGAGCACGACAACCACAGCCATGGTGATTTTGTTGGAGATGGAGACATCTGCATGGGAATGCACGAACGAAATATCAACCAAACGCGCCACGTTCTTACGTTCATTTCATACCGTCTACTGAATCAATTTTTTTTTTTTTTTATGCTGAGGATCCGATCTAAATTATCTTACGGGAGCATCATTGATTATATTTCGGAAGAGATTGGCCCAACAACCCATCGCCGGAGCCCCTCGCTTAAATCACGGAACTACTCTGAGAGTTATGGCGGATTCCGAAAGTCGAACCCTTGACTTGGAGGTCAGGAGGTCGGGCGTCAATTAGCGCCCAACTATTTCCCTCTGAAAAATACGAAAATCCACTATAATTGAGATTTTCATAAAATGATGCACGAAACTGATTAGTAATATATCCATGTGGTAACTTTGATATCTGAAAAATTTTGAGATCATGGTTATTTAAATATTTCAATACTTTTTGTCACGATAAGTTAGATTTTCATCCAAAGAATATATAATAAGGAAGTCATAGAGGAGATATCCTATAAAATTTTGTGATGCAACTGTTAATTATTCAAAAAAGTTAAATTGACAAATAAAGATGTGTAGTATTTAAGTATTCTAATAATATCATGTCTCAAGAAATATCATATCTCAAATTTGATTTTACACACAAAAATTCTTTTTTGGCGAATTTCCTGATTAAAAATTTAAGATATTTGTCAACAAAAAGAACTAATATATTACGTTTGTAATATATCTCGGCAAATGAGGGGGAACAATCACACAGTGGCATGCTCATACTTTCGATTGTCATATCAACTTTACGGAGGCTACCAAATTCTCAAAAATGATAATTCTTTTCAACTTTGTCGTCTTCTTCATTGTCTGTCCAAAAAGGCATTATGTGGACAAAAAAGTTTTGGGGGGATCAGACCGAAGATATTTTACAAAGAACGCGGGGAATCGTGCGATTTAAACATGTGGTGCTCGTCCAAGATTGGACCAGACGAACGATTTTTCTAGAAAAAGAAAAGAAATGTAATAAAAAAGAAAAACAGAGAGGCAATAACTCACGCGAGCAGTTTAGGTGGTCCTTGGACTTTAGATGGCTTTTGTTTTATGCAATGTTTCTGCCCTTGTGAGGAGTATGGGTCGCACGCACGTTTGGCCAATTTAGAGTGGCGACGATGGTGAAATTGAAATTTGTAGGTACACATACATGAAATCTAGGGCTCCGGCCCACCGCCGTCCATAAGACAAGGCAGGGAGTTATTTCTTACACAGATAATACATCAATGGAAATCAATCTGAAGCTATTGAAATACCTATCATTGGCAAACCCATCACTCGATTGATAAAATGCCGTAGGACGGTCCCCTGAAAATGTATTTTCTAGGAGTAAATGATGTCGGTAGTAAAAATTATTTTTGCTTCCTATCCTATTCAATGATGAATGGTGTTCATCATTTCACTCGCTGTGCATTGCCTGCTCCCTTCTTTTGTGTTCTGGTTTTCTTGTTCCTTTTAGAGTGTGGATCACTAATGGTCTTAGCGGTGGTCAGGCAAATGCGTTCTTCTAATGAAAAAGGATTTACCATCTATTGCTTACGTACTAACACTAGTCGGACAAAGTATTTTCACATTCAAATAATTAGTTAATGTTATATTGATAACATCGTAAGGTTAAAAATAGTTTACTTGGCATACCTTCTTGCTCGGGAAGAAAGTGGATGTGGTAATTTGTGCACCACCTTAGCATCGCAGATGAACGGGGAAATTGTTTCAATTGGTCCAAAACTTATAATACATATATTAATTTAATTATAAACTTTTTGATTTTGTCAATTTAACCCTAAATCTTTGCATATAATGTTAATGTAGTCCTCCGAGTCAACTTTTGTTGGAAATCACTGACGTAGCGGTGTGTCACGAAGGATAGCTAGGATGACTTGATCACTATATTAGTGAGTTTCGTCAAAAATTGATCAGAAGAACACATTAAATATCATGCAAGAGTTTAAGATTAAATTGAAAAAATTAAAAAGTTTAGAATCAAATTGACATTCTTATAATGAGTTTATGATTGATTCGATAATTTTCTTTATGACAAATGAAATTTATGTTGTGGGAAGTAGAAACATTAGCAAGGGCTTAACACACAGTAAATTTTACACAAGAAATATTATTTATTTTTTATTTTTATTTTTTTGTGTCCACGAGAGTCCCACACGCTGCTTCATTAGCTTAGACAAGAAGGCATTCTTTCCAACAACCTACGATTCGACGAAGGGCCATTCACACGACGAAGCAAAGAAATAATGGTGGGCAATGTAGAACATCAATTTCTCGTGAGGATGATGGGACAATCAATGATTCCGCTACATGAATTTGCCTTCTCCTTATTTATTAGCTGTGTATCCCCCTAATTTCATTATTAGCTGTGCATTCCCCTAATTTCATTATCTTTACTTTGCTTATTTGTCAATTCCATGTCCACTAGCTTAGTCATACACTTAGGTGTTGCATGAGAACATTTCTCATTATCACAATTTCTATTCTTTTGTTCCCCGGAACAAAAAAAGAACAAAAACTTGTTTGGTAACGCCAAGTTGATTTCTATTCCCGGAATAGAAAAGTTAGCCCGGAATAGAAACGAGAAACAAAAAAAAAAATTTGATTCTTGTCCTGAGAACAATTTCTAGAAATAAGCAAATTTTCTTTTTTATTTTTGTTTTATTTCTCTCTTGCCGTGGCCACCTCCAACCGTCCGGAGCCACCACCGATCGCCAGCCGCCGCCGCCGCCGCCGGTCACTTGCCGCCACCGCCAATCGTCGACCACCACCACGGTCGTCGGCGCCGCCGCCGCCGCCAACCGTGAGCAAGAATAAAAAAACAAATAAATAAAAAAACAAATAAAATAACAAATAAATGCAAAAAAACAAATAAATACAAATAAAAAACAAACGCAAGAAAATAAAAAAAAAAAACAAAAAATAAAAAATACAAAAAACAAATAAATACAAAAAATAAACAAAAATAAAAAAAAATAAATAAAAAAATAAATAAAAAAAAAAAAAATAAAAATAAATACAAAAAAAACAAGTAAATACAAAAAAGAAAAAAATAAAAAAAATAAAAAATAAAAAAAAAGAATAAAAAACAAATAAATACAAAAAGAAAAAAGAATAAAAAAAACAAATAAATACAAAAAAGAATAAAAAAATAAAAAAGAACAAATAAATACAAAAAAGAATCGTGTGTTACCAAACGCATTTATATTCTTTTTCTATTCCAAGAGTAGAAATTTTGTGCAGTTATCAAACGGTTTTTTGCTTAAACTGCTCCCTAATAGAAATAGAAATAGAAAATAACTATTTTTGGAAAAAAAACTCTTCCCCAGTTAAGAAATTTAACTATGCGTACCTTTAGCAACTTTCAAGGGTTTCCAAGCTTTATTTTTTTCTTGGAAAAGTAGCATGATGACTAAAATATCAACCTAAGTCAATACACAAATATTTATTGGACAACCTAATAAGAGCAATCTTATTTTAATGTAAGATATTACTTAGAGTGGAAATTCATTTGATGATTCCTTGTTCATGGAAACCAAGCGAGGCCTTAGTATACTATCCAAATAGTCTTATATTTATTATGAAATATTCGATTTGAGTTATAATTATCTCATTCATTTGGAACCCTCATGTCAAAAGTTCGCGAGTCAATTATTAAAGGCTTATCTATGTCTACAAAGCTTACTAGTCTTTTTAGATAAGGTAAAGAATGTGCAAAACGCAGATTGACCAAAGGTTCGCTCAAGATGTAATTTGAACTTGTTATCACAACCGTTATGTGATATCCGAATATATTGATGAGGAGTGGTACCACGATGAGCTGTATAGACTCTCTTCCCTTGATTATTGTCTTAGGCCCAACTTTGCCTACTTTGCAAATGGCCCAAGTTGTCTAGCTTTTTATTGAAAGAGATATATGTCGGTTTTTATTCAACTTATGAAATTCATTTTGTTTCATAATATACTTGGTCTCTCACAATATATTTATGTCAAACATAGAACTCATTGTATTTGATATGTAACATCAAGTGAACTTATAATTTGAAATGTCTTTATGGATTTTAAATAAGATTTGGAGGAATTTTGAAGTTTATAGCATTGCGCGTGATTACTTGTATTGAGAAGTTTATTTTGTGATTTCTATCATTTACGTATCTTAATTTGTAAAATTTTGATTAATTTGTCCGTCTAAATGCCAGTTGAATAACTATAGTTTCTTTAAATATGGGAATCTAACGTCCCACTTTCTAGAAATTAAAAATAGCATAGATTAATTCCTTCGCTTAGAGAGAGAGAGAGAGAGAGAGAGAGGCGTTTTTTGGTTTTGCCCCAAGGAAACAGAAGGACTAAGGAAAAAGAATTTTGCTACAAGATAGTACATATAACAGTCTATCTCTTTATTTATTCGATAAAATGGCAATAAGGCCCTGAGAGGCTCTTATGGCCCTGCGTCCACGCGCATCACACACAAGCTTATGCCAGAAATACGTGTCAGCCCTCTTGTGAACAAGGAGGCTAGTATTACAAACCGATAACACCCGAAAGTTGTGGCAAACACACTTCCACACCTTATAGACTCAACAGTCAACAAACAGCGAACACACTTTCACACCGTATACACTCAACAGTCAACATGCTCTAGACTGCCCGCTTTTTATTTAGTGTTGGCATTGGTTAAGGACCTTGCACGTTGCGAGCCCCTTTAGTTGGAATCGGAATGGCAACACCTGAAGCTCAGATCATACCTCATGAATTGGCTACAGAAAGGGCAGCGCAAATCCCCCAGACCAGTATAATCAGGGATGTAGACATGCACGCAGGCAGACCGTTCTTGAACATTGTTATTTTTCTTTTTGAAAACTTCTGCAAGATTTATCCTCCCACCCTGGGCAGTCAGATTTGTGACCTGTTTCCAAGTCGTGTCGAAGGAGCCAACATGCAACATCGACAGATCAGATCTTTCGGTGAGTATTGCAAACCCGCCTCCTTGACAGGCTTTGTAGGCTTCACACAACTCGGATACATCGCGATCATTCAATGGCTCAATTTCAGGTTTCAGAATCTGCAGAGCTTGCAACCTACAAATCAAGCAACTCCTTAAACGGATGAAGAAGCGCTTCGTGTTCTCAATGTGAACCACTCTAAGGTTGGGAGTTTTGCTGGTGACCTCAGCTGTATTTGTAGCGGGAGTGCCTCCATAAAACAATGTGTACTCAGTCCTAATCTGCGTGAACATGATAATGTTAGATGTAAGATTACTCAGTACAATTCACGCGCAATGCAAATTATTCTCATGCGTGAGGTCATGCTCGTTTATTAATACAAAAGCAATAGGAATAAAAACTGTGCGTACCCAACAAAAACTACCATCGACAATTTAGAAAGATGAGTCTGTTTACGGCATCCGATGTCTCCGGTGAGTTGGTTCTTTGATTACAAGCTGAACCCAATTGCGTGGTTCCCTCCAAGGATGGGTACTTTCTGTCCCTGTGTGAGGGTAAGCATCCGTCCCCCATATGCGTAGCATGGGCATAGCATCCGTGTTCTCCACCCAAGCAAGCGAGTCCAACAACACAACCATTAGGGGTGAGCGTGGTTCCGGGTAGAATTGGGAACCGGAACCGAACCGGAGGAGGTCCGGTTCGGTTCCCGGTTTTGAAGAGGCCGGTTCCGGTTCCCGGTTCCTTTTTTTGGGAACTGGCACTGGGAATCGGAACCGGAACCGGAACCGGAACCGGTCTGGTTAGGGCTAAAAAACCCCAAATCAATTGAGTTAGCTTAGGGCTAAAGAAACCCCAAAAGCAAAAATTCACTCACTTCTTCCACAGTCCACATGACACTTTTTTTCACTCATAGTTCTCAGTCTTCGCCCGTCCGTTCTCCACCTCTACTCGACGCCACCGCTGCTCGCCTTGACGCCACTGCCGTTGATCTTTGCTCGAGGGTCGAGGCCACCTCCGCTCGCCCTTGACGGCACCGCAGCTGACCCCTAGCTCGCCGGTTGCCCTCAACGCCACCGTTGCTCGCCCTCGACGCCACCGCTCGTTGACCCTTGCTCGAGGCCACCTCCTCTCGCCCTCGACGGCACCACCGCTGACCTCTGGCTCGCCGATCGCCCTCGACGCCACCGTCACTTGCCCTCGATGCCACTGCTCACTGACCCCTGCTCGAGGCTAGGGGTGAGCGTGGTTCCGAGTAGAACTGGGAACCGGAACCGAATCGGATGAGGGTCCGGTTCGGTTCCCGGTTCTGAAGAGGCTGGTTCCCGTTCCCGATTCCTTTTTTTGGGAACCGGAACCGGAATCGGTCCGGTTAGGGCTAAAAACCCCAAATCAGTCGAGTTAGGTTAGGGCTAAAGAAACCCCAAAAACAAAAATTCACTCACTTCTTCCACAGTCCACACGACACTTTTTTTCACTCAAAGTTCTCTCTCTTCGCTCGTCCGTTCTCCACCTTTGCTCAACGCCATCGCTGCTCGCCCTCGACGCCACCGCCGGTCGCCCTCGACGCCACCGCCGTTGATCTCTACTCGAGGGTCAAGGCCACCTCCGCTCGCCCTCGACGGCACCGCGGCTAACCTCTAGCTCGCCATTTGCCCTCAACGCCACCGTCGCTCGCCCTCGACGCCACCGCCCGTTGACCCCTGCTTGAGGCCACCTCCTCTCACACTCAACGGCACCACCGCTGACCTCTGGCTCGCCGATCGCCCTCGATGCCACCGTCGCTTGCCCTCGACGCCACCGTCACTCGCCCTCAACGCCACCGCTCGTTGACCCCTGCTCGAGGCCACCTCCTCTCGCCCTCGACGGCACCGCCGCTAACCTCGGCTCATAGATCGCCCTCGACACCACTGTTGCTCAGGACACCGTCGCTTGATTTTTGAGTAGGTAGAGATTTGCCCGTCTAGCAACATTATGCACTCGTTACTTTACCGATTTCACATTTGCACAGTGGAATACATGCCAAAGTGACTGTCTTTTCATGCCTATGTAGTTTATTTGAAATGATGTATCTCGTTGACTCATGGTTTGTTGGAAAAATTTATATATTAGGACTATTGTGGCACCCCTCGACGGCCCCCGAACCGTTAGGGTCACCACAGTTCGATTACCATTGTCTTGCTTGACCTAAAGGTCTTTCAATCTTGGGGGTTTATATCTTTTAGGTCGGTCCCTGTGCAATTTATATGGCGGAAGCGTATCCAACAACTCCCTTTCCTATATTCAGGAACAACGCACACCAACTAAACATTTTATAAGTTAAAAGCCGTACACTTTTTATTTACATAACTAGATGGACATTGTTCGACGACACATCCAAAAAGTGCCGTGGTTTCCTACACCCAACTATACTTCAAAAGTGGTCTAACGACCTCAGCTACCACTTGCTAAATGTCCATCTTTCAGTGCCGGCATTCCAAAAGTTTTCTTCCTCTGCTAACCTCCTCCTCACTTTCACACCCAGCCAGTCAGTCCGTTTGCGAGTGGCAGTGGCAGAGGCATCTTTTCTAGTCTGAAATGTTAGTCCCCAAAAAGGGATGAGTACAACCACTCAGCAGTAAAGATCCACCAAACTACTCAATGCGTCAAATAGAACAATCAAGGTATCATGAACAAGCACATATCATTTATTCATTCAAGCATACCTTACCTTGCAGCCATGCATATATCACCATGCCATATGTGCATATACCACCATGCACTTATCATCAAGCATTCATGCATATATCGCCATGCCATAAGTGCATATACCACCATGATTCATATCATCCATGCTATCAAGCATACATCATCATGAGATCCATTCATACCTTCATGATCGCATTTTCAATATCAAATAGCATCTATTTACTTTCATAAGCAGATCATGCATCATGCCATATGCATACACCCATGCACATGATTCACTTTCAATTCTTATCTTTCACAAGGATCTCATCAATTTTTCTTCCCAGGGACTAATGTTTGCATCCCACAATTTATCGCTCGCACCCAACCTGGCATCGCGAGGAACCTCCGGCACACACCTCCATGCATCTCGCACCCCAACTAGCATCACTCCCCCGGCACACACCTCCAGGGCTTCCGGAATTATGTACCGACATACCACCAGGCATTGCCCCTGGAATTACGTACCGTATACCACCGGGCATCTCGAAACTCCCGAGGATCCTCCGGCATTCAGCCATTTCAGGCCACCGGGCATCCACAAGGCATCGACTCATCGATCCTTTGGGCATCCCGACACTCCCGGGGCATCGTCGGCTCACACCTCCTATGGCCTTCTCACTTATCTTAATTCACATCTTCAATTATAATTCAATTTTAACATGGCATGTGATGTGATGGCAATCAAGATCATTTTCATCCTTTTATTCATATATACATTTCCAATCATCATCATACATGCAGCAAGACACCATTATTCATAACAGTACAATACATGGAGTCCATACAATTTAGAATAGTCCATATATCATGCCTTTTTGAAGTTTACTAAATTCCAGCTTGTACCATTTTAGAAAACATTTAAATTAAAAATCCATATGATTCTCAAAAATCATAAAATCAGGACTTGTGATAGAAAAGACAACAAGGTAACAATTTCATGAAGAACACATGCCCAAAAGAGTTTCACACAAGAAGATATAATTCACACAAATACAGCATGTAATTTCGGTTAAGATCAGATTGCGCAGTTCTTGAAATATTTCGATTAAAATACCCGGATGACCTCCGAAAATTATGAAATTTTACCAGGTTATAGTCAAGACCCTAAAGTATATTTTTCATGAAGACATCTAGGCCAGATTCGTTCTAGATAATTTTCTATAGACGTCCGAAGCTCCTGGCTCTAGCACCGAAACGTCCAGTATACCTATCTCCGAAATATCGAGTTTTTACCTACTTATCCTTCTTCGTTTCCTCTGAAATTTTGATATGTTTTTCCTCAAGAGGTCCCCTACAAATTTCGTTAAGGTATCTAAGTGAAATTTCCAAAGAATAGTCACCATATGGGTCCAAGAAGTCTCGGGTGTCCAGTCCCGTATTTCCAGATTTACCGTCTTCAAGAGAAAGTCGATTCACTAGGCTACACTTGCTCATTTTATCTCAAATTTGAGTATGTTAGTCTTTAGGATGTTCTCTACAAGTTTCATGAAGAAGTCGAAGAGGAATTCTCGGTAAAAAGCAACATGCAATCCACAAAACTACCAAAAGGTCAGCAAAGCAGTTCCAGATCTAGTGTCTTCGTAGGAGGAGGGTTTTTCCCCTTAAAACTCAACCGTTTTGTCCCAAATTTTAGTATGTTATACTTTGAGATGTTGTCTACAACTTTCATGAAGGAGTCAAAGTCGAAATCCAGCTCAAAACATGCATGCAAGCCTCTACAAGTTTCTGGGTCAGGCGGTACACACGAAATCAGCAAGCTTTTTCAAGAACAAACCACACTAGCTTCGGTTCCTTACCTCTAAACACCCAAGATTCAACACCATTTCAACCACACATGCAAGACACACATGCAAGAGTAGAAATTGGATCCTAACTTGCCTCTAAGATCAAGCGAACGACGGCACATGGACGGCACACGGGCGGGCGAACGGACGGCGACGGGCGGACGAACGGCGAGCGGCTCCTTCTTCCTCCTCTCTCGGTTTCCCTCTCACTCTCTCTCTCTCTCTCTCTCTCTCTCTCACCTTAGCCGGCCACTATCCCCCCTAATGGTCTTCCCTTCCATCATTAGCAATGATTGCTAATGCATGATCTACACTTGGCAATTTGGGAGAGACACATGGTCTTCTTCATGCAAAAATGGGCCTAAATTCTCGGCTGAGCTTTGGGCCAGCAAGTGGGCCGGCGACAGCTCCTCCTTGGGCCTTAATGGGCGGCATTTGGCCCACCAAAAGTCCATGCTATTGGACCTAAGGCCCAAGCCTAATTAAACCCCAACTTTACCTTTAATAATTTACGTTTAATTCTTTCATTTATAGATTTCAAGTTTTAAATTTCATATGGCCAAAATCTTGTAACATTTAATCTATAGGGATTAAATCTATGAGGTGCATAGCAAAGAATAAATTCTTCTTATTAATTTATCCTATAATACTAATTTTAAAAACTCATGAACACAAGCATATAACTCTTAGTCTTAAGAGAAAACTAATGGCTAAAACATAACCCATAGGTAATTTCATTACCTAATCATGGGCTTTAATACATCTTAGAGCTTGTCTTGAATTTTTGGGATGCCACAACTATTTTGCATGGGTTGGTAATTTGCTGAGCCAATCTCTGTCTTGGGTGGTTTTTTTTTTTTTTTGGGAGGGGGGGGGGGTTGGTGTTATAGAAGTTGGAAAGCGGATTGGGGATTGGTTAAGCCTATTATAGTCCTTGTAGGACATCAGAGAAACAACTTAATTAGAATTAGACAGACATCTGAATTGATAGATTTCTTTTTCTCTTTGCAGGTTGGGTTGCTGAGGAAGAATCTCCTTTTGGAAAACCGATTGCTCATTTTCTGTTAATTGTTAGTGAAAATGAAGAAAGATCAATTGGCTTTAGAAGTCAAAGCTAGTTTCTTGTTTGTTTAGCCCTTAAAGATGAGGATATTTCATTCCTCTTTGGAGCATAGGTTAAAGAAATCTAGGAACTCAAATAGTGTGATAGGACAAATGGCAAACTAATAACTATGTTTTGGGCGAAATTCAAGTTGAAGCCTATATTATGAAAGTCACACTATTCTCCCTTGCATTTTCTGCGATGCCTATTTATCATCACTTGCATAAAAAGTATTTAGCAAGCTGAATGTTGTAAATGAGTGTTGAAACACTTATGACAAAAGTGTTGAGCTCGCATTAGGATCAAACCACAAGTGGATGTAGTGTATTTATATTTGTTTTCCCTTCAAAAAACAGGGGTTGGCAAGTTGATGTCTGCTTATAATATAGTTGGATGATTTTAATTTGGCTGACGTCCTTGTGATGGCCAAGTTAGAACTGTCTTGGTTTTTTGCCTGATGTCTTGATGTTTGTGCTCTAGGTTCACGTACTTGGCCTTGAATTCTCTTCCCTGCTGTCCCATAGCAATAGAGCTATCAGTGACTTAGTCAGGGGCTTTCTCGACACTGTCGGACCATCAAATTTCATCATCACTTGTAGATTTTAGTGAGACAGCTTTGCAATCTTTTTGGTTCAAAGGTAGGTGATGAAATGAACAGACTGAAATTTGTCTACTTTCCCATGGTTCGTGCTGTATTATGTTTCTATACAGCATTGGTATGCTGTATTTCAACATAATAAACCTAGCTTATGTATAAAAATGTTGTATTATGTTTCTATACACCATTGGTATGCTGTATTTCAACATAATAGACTTAGCTTATGTATAAAAGTGTTGTATTATGTTTCTATACAGCATTGGTATGCTGTGTTAACATTGTTATCAACTAAATTAATTATATTCTCTTATTGTTGTGTAGTGCAAAGTTAATGAATCAAGATAACACATCAATGGAGGTGGAGGGACATGAGGAGATGACTCCAATCACGGAATTGGAGTTTTCTGGCCATGAAAATGAAGAAGAGGCACCCCCTACCACGAGTGCCACAAGTAAGGCTGGTTCTCATCTTCCTCTTGATAAGAAATATACATCGGAATGCTGGAATCATTATACTAGAATTAATGATAAGGATGGAAAACCAAATTAAGTGAAGTGCATTCATTGTGGAACCATGCTTAAGTATCGTGTTGCTAACGGTACTTCTGCGTTGAGGAAGCACTTGATCACATGCAGGAGGTTTCCCCGTAATGTAGATAAGAGACAGAAATTCTTTGCACCACGTAGTGTAGACGTGGCTGGCAAGTCAGGAGGAGATTCTACTGCCGGTAGTGTCTTATCGACATGGGCGTGTAATCAAGAACGTTGTAGGCGGATGCTTGCTTGGTTCATCATCATTGATGAGCAACCTTTTTCCTTGGTTGAGCGTGTTGGATTTTGTGAATTTGTCGGTGAGTTACAACCTCTCTTCAAACATATATCACGTTTCACAATGGCCAAAGATTGCATGAAGTTGTATTTAGATGAAAAAACTTCTTTGAAGAATTTTTTTTCGACAGATTAATTCTAGGATCGCACTCACAACCGATACATGGAGTTCCATTCAAAATCTGAATTATTTGTGTCTCACTACTCATTTTATTGATGAAAATTGGAAGTTGCATAAAAGAATCATCAACTTTGTGGTGATACATAGTCATAGGGGTAGGGAGATTGGGAGAATGGTGGAAAAATGCATTGAAGAGTGGAGAATTGAAAAGAAGGTGTCCACAATCACTGTGGATAATGCTAGCTCGAATGATGTTGCAATTAACTATTTGAGGGATAAATTTTCCAAAGAAAAGTCGTTGATATTGGATGGTAGTGTTTTGCACATGAGATGCACAACTCATATATTGAATTTGATTGTGAGAGATGGCTTGACTACGGTACATGACTCCATTGCACGTATCCGGAATGTGGTTAGATATGTAAAGAGTTCTCCCGCGAGAGCCAATGCATTTCAGTCTTGCATTAAGAGTGAAAAGACCACTTATAAGGGTTCGGTAGTTCTTGATGTTGCCACTAGATGGAATTCCACTTATCTCATGTTAGACACAGTCATAAAGTTTAAAAAAGCTTTCCAAAGAATGGAAGATGACAATATATCTTTTGCAAGTGAGCTGAATTATGAAACTCCTATTGATGATGATTGGGAAAATGCTATTATTCTTTCAAAATTTCTAAAAGTATTATATGATGCCACCAATCGGATGTCGGGGAGTTCATATGTTACTTCAAATGATTATTTTGAAGGAATAGCTCTTCTGTATAGATATTTAAAAGATGCGGTCAATGCTTCGGATCCTAGGCTTCAAGATATGGGTGTGAAAATGAAAGAAAAATTTGATAAATATTATGGAAGCTTGGATAAAGTGAATATGATGGTGTTGATTGCGGTTGTGTTAGATCCTAGAGCCAAGTTGAATTATGTGACTTTCTTGTATGGACAAATTTATGATGATGAATTGGAAGTTAAAGGGATGCATTACAAGGTGAAGGATGCATTGGAGCGTTTGTATGAATTTTATGAGCAATCTTCTCTTATTTCAAGTGATCGAAATTTTGGTGGCCATAATTCGGGTGCAAGTGGTAGTGCTTCCAATGTCAATTTGGGTGGTAGTGAAAGAATAAAGAAGTATGACGCCCAAGCTTGGAAGAAAATGTTTTTATACTCGAATGAACAAGGGTGTGATGACAACAAGTCCGAGCTTGATGAGTATCTTCAAGAAAAAAAAATGAGAAGGATCTTGATCTTGACCTTTTGATGTGGTGGAAGACTAATGGCTCAAAATATAAGATCATTTCTTTGATGGCTCGAGATATTTTGTCCATTCCCGTATCTACCGTTGCTTCTGAGTCAACTTTTAGTACATCGGGTCGTGTGCTTGATGGCTTTTGAAGTTCTTTAACTCCCAAAGTAGTGGAAGCTTTGATTTGCACTCAAGATTGGTTGAGAGCCGTTCGTGTACCGATTGATGTTGAGGAGTGCATCGAGAATGCAGAAAAATTTGAGTTGGGTAAGTGACATTGATTATATCTTTATGTATTGTAATTCTTTTTGTATATCTATAAGTGAATATTTTATCTAATCTCTCTTCTTCTGTTTTTTTTTTAGATATGGATGTTGTTAATGCAGAGATTTTGGCCAGTAAATAGAGTTTATCAGCTAAAGCGGAATGAATATATGTGGTAAGTCCATTAGACTTGTTTCTAAGTACAATCAAATGTTCATGCCTCATGTCAATTGTATTATCTAATGAAGCCTACCCATTCCATAGGGAAATAGAATTGGACTTATCAGTTTCAAGTGAATGATCAGATTGGAGCCAAAAGAGAAGTATGCTCAGAGATACGTTACCTGTTTTTGCTGAGTTTTGCTTATCTATATAATTTGATGGTTTCTTTAGGCTTTGAAGCGTAGCAACTATGATTCTGAACCTATGCTGCGTTCATGCGGTATCACAATTAGCAATAGCTTTACTCAAGTTGAAGGCCGCATTCTACCGGCTCCTAAGGTGCCACTGCTAGTTTCCCTTTTGCATTTTGTTTGCTGGATTAAAAAAAAAAAAAAAAGAAATTCTGTTTGTTTGCAATGGACTATTAGACAATCATCTGCAATAACACAAACTTATGTGGCTTCCTTCCCAGCTAAAAGTGGGCAATGGAGAGGATTCCTTCCCCCACAATGGACGGTGGAGCTTTTAGAATAAGGTTATTTGAATTATCTGCCACCAATTATTGTGTTCAATAAGTCTGTTTATGCTATCTTTTCACTCTTCTGCAGAAATTTGTTGAGCCAGCTAAGATACAGAAATGGGCTGTGGCGAACTTCTTTGCTTGGTGTGACGTGCGTGGGCTTATAAGAGACCTCACTAGATTAGCTGAAATGAAAGGACTTGTGAGTCTTATATCCTATCTACTGCAACATTTTCCTTGATGACTGATAGACACCTTTTTCATCCCCTGATTGCCCTGTTAATTGTGTTTCTTATATCTTGTCCGGTGTCAATTATAATGCAACATCTTCCGATAAGCTAATGAATAGTCCGTGACCATCATGCAGTCACCGAACAACCTTTTGACGTGTTTGAGGAAAGCCCCCAATTCAGAAGAGCCCCTCTTGCTGTTGGAGTGGATAAAATGTTTGAGGAGATACAAGCTAAACTACCTGGGGCACCGCTCTTCCTTCTTTGTTTGATTCCTAAGAGAAAGAACTGCGAAATCTATGGTATAGTCCACTGCATCTGTTTGTTTGTATTGCTAAATTCTTGGTTACATATCTATGATTACTTGTCTTCATTCAATAATTTAGGTCCATGGAAGAAGAAAAATCTTTCTGACTATGGAATCATTACCCAAAGTGCCTTTGTCCCATGAGGATTAATGACCAATACCTTACCAATGTTCTCCTCAAGATTAATGCAAAGGTCAACAATTCTAATGAGTAATTCTTTTAGATCCTTTTTGTGTTATGAGTTAACCAATTGATGATGATTTAACCTGTAGTGGTCCATTGCTCGATGATTATCAAACCATACATTTATACCCATACTTTCTTCCTGCAGCTTGGTGGCTTGAACTCTTTGTTGACGGTGGAGTGTTCTTCTATTCCTGTGGTTTCCAAGGTTCCCACCATGATCCTTGGAATGGATGTCTCATAGCTCTCCTAGGCATTCTGATATTCCGTCCATTGCTACGGTGATGAGCTAATTCAGCTCATGTAATTACTTAACGTGTAGCTTGTAGCAGGGGCATAGTGGCTTATAAGATTCTCTGTCAATTACATCTCAAACGCAGGTGGTAAGCTCTCGCCAATGGCCACTAATTTCTCGCTACAGAGCAACTGTTTGTACCCAATCCCCTAAAGTAGAAATGATAGACTCTCTGTTTAAAAAGGTGTATGACAAAGAGGATGAAGGTATCATAAGGTGAGCTTGTGTTGTCTACTATATTTATATGGGAGAGTGCTTCTGCTTAATTTTGAATCATGTGCAAGATCGCATCTTATGACCACATGTGCATCTTCCAATAATTTGTTGCTTTATCCCATATGTCAAGCCTTCTTTTGGTTTCTGATTTCAGAGAGCTTCTCTTGGACTTTTATGTGAGTTCCGGCAAAAGGAAACCTGACCAGATTATCATATTCAGGTCTGTATCTTTAATGATGTGATGTCTTAAGTGTGCCTGATTTAATGCATTATCTATATTACCAATCCTCTTTTAAAAGAACTAGGAGCAATTGATTGCACTCTCTAGAGGGACGAGCGGTGGTGTCTCAAGCTTATGTAAAAGGCACATAAGGAGATGCATGAGTGATTGTACTTTTGCTTTCACTTACTCAAGTTTGCTCACCCGAACATAAAAGGGACATAATGAGTGTGCTCTAGTATATTTTGGGAACTCTTCCTTCCCCATTTCTCATGAGAAATTTTCAATTTTATTCTCATCGATTGATGGGTAATATTTTGGATTAAAAGTTTTGAGTTGTTCATGAGTGTTTGCAGCAGGATGGCATGAGTTAAGCTATTCTTCTTTTACTACTCGATTTTCTACACTTGCCTATATTGCATAATGAAATATGACTTTTCGCTGGATATGGTGAGTAAAACCGAAAAAATGCCTTCTGTTACCAAATTGATACTGTCAAGTGGCTTCTTTTGGTTGTCCTTTTGCAAAGTCAATCCCTAAAGCCCTTGTTATTTCAGGGATGGAGTCAGCGAGTCTCAGTTCATGCAGGTCTTGAACATAGAATTAGATCAGATCATTGAGGTCAGTGTAGTCTGGACTGGATCGAAGTGGAAAGCTGGTTCTCAATGTTGCTCCACCAATTTATGAGATTAAAGTGTTTTATGCTTGGAATTTTTTCTTGAGGCCTGCAAGTTCCTTGATGAGAAGTGGTCCCCCAAATTTGTGGTGATTGTTGCTCAGAAAAATCACCATACAAAATTCTTCCAGTTTGGATCTCCGGAAAATAATGTTCCTCCTAGTAGGCCTTTGCTTAACAGCTTGACCTTGTCTCCACTGAGTGGATCTGCTGAAATTGAACGTTGGTTCTGAGTATTGTTCCACATGTTTACATACTTCAATTTGTAGGAACCGTCATAGACTCATAGACAACAAAGTCTGTCATCCTCGGAACAATGACTTCTATCTTTGTGCACATGCAGGGATTATAGTAAGTTCCTGCATTAACATATAACCTACTACAGGGGGGCATGGGATCTGGTATCTGTTTATTGGTGAATTAACTGGTATTTGTTTATAGGGAAAATGAGATCTGGTATCTGTTTATTGGTGAATTAACTGGTATCTGTTTATAGGGAAAATGAGATCTGGTATCTGTTTATTGGTGAATTAACTGGTTTAGCTTGGTTCCATAGTACTACTATTGTCATTGCTATTTAGATTATTTTGCTCTCATGGTTATGGTTTCGTTATCTTTCTCATTGTGGTGATGTTATTAGGTACGGGAGTGGCCCTTGCTGGAGTCTTTCTGTACTCACGCGTGAAGCGCGTTAAGCCCAAGCCAAAGACTGCTTGAAGGACCACCAATGCAAATTTTGTCGTTAGCTTGGATTAGGCGATCAATCCGTTCAATCTCAGTTGTACTCGAGAATATCTGGCAGGTCACGCAGGAACCAGATCTTCTGTTTGCCCACTGCACTCTTCTCTTCCTCATTCCATTATTCGTGATTTCATTGATCCAGGAAATGGCACTCAGCCTAAAGTTTCTGCTCATAAGGAAAAGCTTCATGAAGATTTGCAGGCAAGACATGAAAACCAAAGCGCTGCTTTTCCAAGAGTGGACTATCCTGATTCTAGGAAGCAGGGCTTTGTTGTTGTTCTAGAGCCTTCTCCTGAAATAGTTGTCCAGCAGCATTTTATGCCAACTCAAGCCTAGCCTAAATTGGAGGCCAAGGCTAGCAAGCCAGTTACTGCCGATTCTTGTCCTGTAGGAAGCGAACCTGCTCAGTCATCCGAACACCAGGTTCATGAATTTTCAAAAGAATATTCTCGATTTCCTAGTGTTGAATCTAGAGTAGACAATCTAGACTATTCTATTTCCATGGATCCTGTAAATCCCATTGATAAGAGAATGGAAAATCTACTGATAAGGCCCCTTGAGATGCCGGCCATTGAGCATGGTAGGTTGCCAAGTGAAGAACAAAGAAAGGCAGAGATATTGAAGCAAAAGGTACAGAAAAATCTGAAAGGGGACATTTTCCCCGATACTTCCTATATGTTTTCTCAGACTACTCAAGCCACAATTTCCGAGTCCTCTGCCCTTTCGGCACCTGAAGTTCCTTATTTGCGTGATATTCGATCGGTGGAATTCCAAAACATGTCTCAAGCACCTAATGTTGGTATCCCAAGATCAAATTCACAATCCAGGATAGTTGTCCAAGCAAAACCTGAAGGTGTCTATCATGGCAATCCTGTGTTCTCTGGGGTTGGCTTGGCCTCTGTGACTGAGGGGATTTCTTCTAGTGCTCCATGGAACAATTATGCTTCTATTTTCCAGCCGATGAATGTTCCTAGTGATATTGGAACTATAAACTCAAATGGTCGGATTGATGATATCCAGGATCCTTCAAAGTCACTTTTCTTAAACCAGGATCCTTGGAACTTTAATCATGATACTCATTTTCCTCCTCTAAAACCTACCAAAATTGCACTAAGAAAAGAAGGCCTTGGAGCTAAGGATCAATTCTTGGATAACCGTTCTGCAAAGGTCGGGGACTTGAATGCAGAACTACAGTTGGAGGATGGAGTCCAGCAACCATTCAATAATCTCGCAAACTACGTCAATTCAGAACATTTTCCATCTTCCGAAGGTTGTTCTTTATAGGATATTCTATGTTTCTAAAGTCAGTTTTCTGTTTTTCCCCCTTACATTTTTTTTTTTTTTTTTATAGTTGTTTAATTTCTCTTCTGAAGGTTCAACAGAGGATCTCATCAAGCAAGATCTTCGAAATGTTGCTGAGGGTGTAGCTGCTTCTGTTCTTCAGTCGGCTCTTCCTTCTAATCCCGATTTAACAGTTTATGAAGGAAATGAGTCCACTCATGAAGCATACCAGGATAAAAATGTGCAGCAAGAAGCTGACACTGAGGTGATTGAGCTCTTTTGTGTTCATAAAGTGTTTGTATACATGCAGTTGCTTTGTCCTTCAAGTGCATTCATTTTGATGATCATGTACATTTGACATTTTCATGTAGGATGCTAATTCTACAGTGGCAGAGAGGATGAATTTTGGGTTTCAGTATCATATGGCATTGGTCGCTTGCAAGCTAAGAAGCACGGACACTCTCCGGAAGTCTTCGTGTAGTGTCTGACACTCCGACACGCTTCGACACGCTCCGACACGTTCCGACACGCGGTCAACGAGTGTCGGGAAATCCGACACATGGTCAACTCTTCCCGACATGCGAGTCTGAAATTCCGACACGCGAGTCCGACACGCACGGGGTCAATTTTAAAAATTTTCAATACTTGAGGGGTCAAAATATAAATATACGAAAAAATAATAAAAATAACAAAAATAAAGGGGAAAGAATAAAATTCTCACTTTCAAGTTCCTCACTTATACGTTTTGACATTCCCGTGAGTGACGATGAAACGCCCCTCTTCTTGCCGGCGTTGCTCCGCTGCTCCCATAGACTTAAAGTTGTGATTTTTTTTTCTTGCTTCTTTCCACCTCTTGCAGGCGTCACCTGTAAGTTATCTCTTTTGGTCTATGTCATTAGCTTGTAAGTTATCTCCTACATTTTCCATGGCGAATTTAATTATTTCCTTTTCTTTTGGTCGTACTTCGAGAGTTCTTGTTCTAGATTTTCATTTTTCTCGAATCTTGTTTTGCAGAGGAGCTCCAAGCCAATCTATATCATGAACTCTGAACTCTGTATGGCACTATAAGAAATCTCACTAATTTCCGACAAGTGTAAGAAAATATGACACGTTCCTTCAAATTTACTCTTTTGTATTTACAATTTTTGAATTTCTTCATCAATCTTTGTTAAATTAAAACAATGAATGATATTAACAAATATTGAATTAATATTTTTAGTATAGATTAATTATATGCTCTTTTTATTATTTATTTTTGCATTTATATATAAAAATATATATTTAATATATAACGTGTCGGAACGTGTCAGAATTCTCTATTTTTTGAGAACTAACGTGTCAACGTGTCGTGTCATGTTGTGTCATGTCGCGTATTGTGTCGATGCTACATAGCTTGCAAGTGAGAGATTTGCTTCACTATGATACATGTTTGGTTTTCCTAGGACTCAGCTCTTAATTTGCTTGGATTTCCATTCTGCAGATAATTAAGAACGGTGATCTTGAAGAGTTGCGAGAATTAGGTTCTGGCACTTATGGGACTGTTTATCATGGAAAATGGAGGGGTACTGATGTAGCCATCAAAAGAATCAATGATATTGATAGGTGCTTTTCTGGGAAGCCCTTAGAGCAAAAGTGAATGGTATGGATCTTCTTGCTTTTTGTTGTTTTTGATATTTAATAGTATTCTTTCTGAATCCTTGGCACTGTTGCTATGCTGAGACAGACATATGATTTCTGGAATGAGGCAATCAACCTTGCTGACTTGCATCATCCAAATGTGGTGGCCTTTTACGGTGTTGTGCTTGATGGTCCTGGAGGTTCTGTGGCAACAGTAACAGATTACATGGTTAATGGTTCTTTGCGAAACGCTTTGCAGAAAAGCGAAAGGTACGACTCTTCTCCAAGTAGATGCTAATTTGTCATATGCCGATTTCGATCATGAAATCATGAATGCTATAGAAGATGAACCAACTTATCCTTTGGAGGATAAACAAAACGCCAGAACGAGAAGAAATACAACTGAGGATGATGAACTAGTTAAGTACATGGCGAAGTTGCCAGCTTTTCTTGAGAGGGGGAAAAATGTTTTGGAGAAAGCTTTTAGTGTTGGAGTTCTTGACTGGCGACGTCTTGAAAAATGGAAGCATAGCCACAAACAGACTACGCCCAGAAATGGCAGGTATTCCACCTCTAGTAGCAGCACCTCCTCTTCATTCTCAGTGGAGGGATCATCTAGCCATTCCAGCAGAGGAGTGCTGACTTTGGCGAAAATCTTTGGGAACTTGAAGACACTTTATCAGAAGCTGCATCAAAGCATGAGCTATGAGTCTTTTGCTAATTTAAACAAGTTTTCCCAGATATGCCACCTGCATAAAGTTAGTAGGATAGCAAGGAATGCACAATTTTTCCCATGACATCATTTGATAGAAACGTGCGGGTGAACTTACCTTTATGATTTTATGAACTTTGTGTTCATTATAAGTAGATGAAGCTAAGTCTGGCTCTTATGCTTGCAGTGCAATTATGGTCACTGTCGAGCACGTTTCATCCATCATGTGCTCGAACTACTGGATTGTTCATGAGTGTAAAAAAATTGTTTATTGCTTCTAAAATGATGTTTGCTGTTTGTGTTATATTATCTTCGATAAATGACAAGTTTGTTTATTATTGCTACATTCATTTTCATTTATTTTAAACTAAAAATGAAAAAAATGAAAAAAGAAAAAAGAATCTATTGGAACTTGGAACCGACCTCGGAACCTGTGACAGGGTAGGTTCCAGGTTCGAGGTTCTGACGGGTAGGTTCGAGGTTCCAAAAAATGAGGAACCTGTACCCGAGGGTAGGTTCCAGATTCCAAGCGGAACCTGTAAGGAACCGGGAACCGCTCACCCCTAACAACCATAGTTTCTTGCTTGAAATGCCACCCTTCCTTGATATATGTAGCGGCCGATTCATTCATCTTAAGTGGGTTTACCCTAAAAGCCCAGGGCATCAGAGACTTAAACTTTTGCAGTTCTTCCATATTATCGTGCTTCGCATCCACAATAGGAACCCAGACAAGCTCATAGAGTGTCTCCTTTTCGGTTAGAAACTGGCCAAAACTATCTTTCGAGTCGTACTTTATATCGAGCCTTCCCTTAGTATAATTATGAACACTTCCAAGAGTTGTAATGTCATACGTAAATATTTTTAGATCTGAAATAATCAGCAACACACTCTTGCTCCTGAACGACTCAAACTTGACCTGCATATGTCCAATGAAGAAAACAAGGACGTGTATAAGTCGTTTAGTAATATAAGCAGAAGATATTAGGGAGCCAGAATAATGACTTAGTTCGACACATCCTAAAACTAAACAAGTATATTTAAGCATAAGCTGAAGTTTTCCTTCTGGTCTCTATCTAGTACTTTGGTGGGATATTGTGTGCAGTTTGCCAATCACCTATCACATGTGAAAACTGGTGTCAAACTAGGTGACCAGTCTGGACACATAATAAAGGATAGTCATATTCTCTCCTCTCTCAATGACATAAAGAGCTTACAGAAAATATCTAAAGAATCCATTGATAAATGGAGAATTTTTTGCCTTGTCTCCTGGAAAATGAATAAACTACAAAAATAAAGACTAAAGAAAAATAATGTGGACAGGAAACTGTTTTTTTTTTTTTTTTTTTTGCCAGGAGGACAGTAAACACATGAATGATGTCAAGTGAAAATGGTTCCAAGACCATCAAAGTGGTAAAGACTATAGATCATGACCGTGGTTTCTCATACATGACAATTAATGCTTCCTCCTGGCCTCTATTCTCTCTCTTTTTATCTCTCTCCAACGCACGAACACAAGATGACTGTGGACCGAGGAAGGTAATTTACAGTTTTCCTTAGGAAAATGAGAGCCTTTAATGTCAGAATAATTATATAGACTTTCCCGGACAAACATAGCCTCGTCATAAAGCAGCTTTAGAAGCATTTCGAATACTAGACCAGCTTTCTGCATAACCAAGGAAAAGTAGCATAGGTCATTGTATGTCTAACCATGACTCTAAGGGGCCGTTTGTTTGTGTTCCTAGTCTGTGTTTATGAACACAATTTCTGTTTTTTTTTTCTTCCGAGGAACAAAAAAAAAACAGAAACGTGTTTGTTTGCGTTTTTGTTCCAAATCTATTTTTTTGTTCTCGGGAACAAATTTAGAACAAAAACAAGAAACAAAAAAAAAATTGTTTCTTGTTCTCGGAACACTTCCAAGAAACAATTTTTCTCTCCTATTTTTTCTTTCTCTTTCTCTTTCTTCTTCTTTTTTCTTTGGCCGATCGCCGGCCTCGGCCATGGCTGGCGACCAGCCGTCAAGGGCCGGTGACCTTGTCGGAGCGTTGCCGGCCCCTAGCGAGGCTCGGCCTCGCCCAGCCAAGGTGAGGCCGACCTCATGCCGGCCGGTGAGGCTCGGCCTCACCTTGGCTCGGCGAGCTCGAGCTTGCCCAGATCTGGCGAGGCCGAGCTCACCTAGCACGGTGAGGCTCGGCCTCGCTGGATGCCAGCGAGCCTCGTCGTGGCTTGGCGAGGCCACTAGCCAAAAGGAAGGAAAAATAAAAAAGGAAAAAGGAAAAATAAAATAAAAATATTAAAAAATTAAAAAGAAAAAAAAAAAAAAACATACAAGTTTACCAAACGTGTTCTTGTTCTTTTTCTATTCTAGGAACAAGTTTACCAAATGCGTTCTTCTGTTCAAAAATTGTTCCTCGAAATAGAAATAATTTTTTCTATTTCTATTCCCTAGAATAATTTTTGAACAGAAACGTTACCAAACGTACCCTAATAGTCCAATAAAGTAACAAGTGTGTATAGTTGGAATGAATCATGTGGTACATTCCCTTTATCTTTGCACATGTCGTCCGATAAAGTGACAAGTGTGTATAGTTGGGATGAATCCTGTGGTACATTCACTTAAACTTTGCAACGTACCTCTTGGAGCGACCAAGGAATATGCTGACATGTTGACCTAATAGTCCTTATTCCATAATGCCATCCCACATGTACGAAAATATTCTATTCTAAAATTGTGGAACAAAATTAACTTACTCATCCTATTGAAAACTAACTATCATTGCTCCACATGATTTTGTCAGGTTTATTGCCTTAAGCTCAAATTCAAAGAATGACTCATCACTAGGAAGAACTCTCCTCGTTTAAGACCAAGGGGATATCCACCCATTTTTTATTTTTTTCATGCACAATCAAATTGTCGCTTCCAGCAGTATAGATTCCTAGACAAAAGATTGAAGAAGTAGGCAAACTAGGAGATTCTGTAGAGGGCAAATCGGCGTGTCATTGGTGTTGGAAAAATCTCTTAAGGTATTTTGAAGTCGATAAAACATTTCCATCAGTCTAGTCTGAAGACTTGTAGACTCTACTGGCAAAGTCTGAAGACTTAAGTCTGAAGACCAAAGTCTAAAGACATCAAGACTCAAGTTTCAAAGTCTAACTCTCATGGACAGATTCCAGACCGACAAAGTTAAAACTTTTATTCCGATTACTTCTAGTGTAGTTTTGACTCCAACGGTTAAGGAATATCTCTCGACTGGAATTAGCATTACAATATCTTCTATTCGTATTCGAATAAACTAGATTCTCTAGATTTGCAACTTATACTTGGAAAGTTCGACTTATGGAAATCAAGATTCTGATTATATGGGCGAGCAAGATTGATGGGCTATCAACATTTTCCTTGAAGAGCTCGAGATCTCTCTAAATTGATTCTGTCCAATGGGTTTATTGGAAGAACTTTTTTGGAAGGTGCCAACGGTAATGAAGGCATGAAGAAGTATTTAAAGGGAGACGCTCAAGTTGTTCAAGAGTGCCAAATAGAAGAATTCCAAAGTCTGAATCTCTTTGTTATTTTGTGATCTTATCCTTCGAGCTATACTTATAATCAAAAGAGAGACTGAAGTGTGGTGAGACCTTGAGAAAGTGTAGTAGAGTCTCTACACTGTGAAATCAAAGGCGTGAGACTGTAAATTCTCTTTTTGATTCTTAGTGAAATCCAGCCAGAGGGCTGTCCATGCGGGAGAGTGGACGTAGGCTTGGTCTAAGCCGAACCACTATAAATCTGGAGTCTTGATTCTCTATCCCTAATCCTTTTACATTATATTATTTTTTGCTTATATCGATTGCTGTTTTTAATTCCTTAGTCTGTTAAAAAATAAGTTGTCTACATTTTGTTAAGGATTTATAAAAATCTTATTAATCACCTATTCACCCCCTCTAGGTGCTCGTACTAATTCTAACAATTGGTATCAGAGCTCGTGTACTCGTTTATTAGAAGTGTTTTTACTTCTGAGTAAAAGATCTATGGCTAGTATGTTGCCTACAGGGTTGGTTGAAGGTCAAAGCAACACTAGACCTCCATACTTTGATGGAAAAGACTACAGCATTTGGAAAAACAAGATGAAAACATTCCTAAGATCGAAAGATCCCTTGGAATGGGAAGTAGTAAATAAAGGAATCATTCTTGCTGCTGCATCAGAATCAGAGAGAGGAAAAGAAGTTACTGTTCCTATCAAGATGACTCAAGAAGAAATAACCAAGAGACAGACTCTTGACGCTAAAGCCTTTTATTCATTATATTGTGCTTTATCCCCTACTGAGTATAATAGAATATCCTCTTATGATACAACAAAAGAAGTCTGGGATAGGCTTCACATCACCTATGAAGGAACTGATCGAGTAAAAGAGACAATGATCAACATTCTTTTGGGACAATATGAAGTTTTCAAGATGAGATCAGGAGAATCAATAACTAACATGTTTAGCCGTTTTACTGAAATTGTGAATGGTATTGAATATCAGGGACATCCAATCTCAGGACATATGAAGGTCAACAAACTTCTGCGTGGACTCTCTAAAGTTTGGAATTACTTAAAGACTTCAATAAGGGAGACACAAAGGATTGCTCCACTCTCTGTAGATGAACTGGTTGGAACTCTTTAGTCTTACGAAGTAGAGCACACCAACGAAGAAGAAGATTCAAAATGTAAGAAATCTATTGCCTTAAAGTCTAATGATTATTCTGATACTATAGACTCCGAAGAAGATCTAGATGATGAAGAACTGTCACTCATGATAAAGAGATTCAGAAAGCTGAACAGAAAGGGAAGAAAATTCAATTGGAAGAAACAAAGCTCACAAATGTTTCAGAACAAATCAACAGAGGAAGATGATTCCAACAAAGAAGTGACTTGCTTTGAATACAAGAAAAAGGGACACATCAAACCCAACTGTTCTCTGTTAAGGAAAAGAAAAGGAAAGGCTGAGAAATACAGAAAGGCACTCAAAGCAGAGATTTGGAGTGATATTGAATGTGAAAAAAGTGATGATGATTATGCCAATATCTGTTTGATGGCTAATCAGACTCAGACAGTGAGCTTGAGGTTAGTAATTTAAAAATTCCTGTCAAAGTTTTGAAATATATTGATGAACTATGTTTTGGTCTAAAAACCTCTCTTAAGAGGATCTCCAAATTAAAAAAGAAGAATTCTACATTGAAGCAACAGGAGATAATTTGGAAAGAAAAGTTTGAAAAGTTAGATAAGAACTTTACAATCTTGAAAGAAAACTCAGATTTTATTTCCAAAGAAAACACTCATTTGAAAAATGATATTTCAAACATATCAAAAAGATTTTCAAATGGTTCTAAAAAATTGGATAAGATTCTTTCAATACAAAGACCCTACTTTGATAAGTTAGGTCTCGGTATGACTTCTGAAACTATTCCACTAATTGATTTCCCAAAGGTGAATGAAAGAATCAAACAAAGACCAACAAGAATTATTTATAAAAACCATTTCCAGAAAGTCTTTGTAAAACCTGTTGGCCGAAATGCTCTAAAACGTTCAAAGTGTCAAAGCTCAGAACATTTTGAGAAAGAATGTCCTTTGGTTTGGAGACCTGTTAAAAGGAATTTGGCAAAAACTGTTTATTGATCTAACTCTTCTAGACCCAAAATGATGAAGGTACCAAAGAAAGCTTGAATTCTTCTTAATTGCATGTCACTATCAAAAGGAAAATAAAATGATATTTAGATAGTGGCTACTCAAGACATATGACAGAAGATTCAGGTTGCTTCATAAAACTTGTCCAAATAGATGGAGGAAAAGTGTCTTTTGATGGTAACAACAAAGGAAGGATTATTGGTCGCGGAACAGTAAAAATTGGAAGTCTATCAATCAACAATGTTTCCTTAGTGGAAGGATTAAATTACAATTTGCTTAGCATAAGCCAATTGTGCGATATCGATTCAAAATCAATTTCCAAGAAGGAACGTGCTCAGGAATTAGCAAAAACTTTACTCAATCTTTTACTGGATGTAGACATGGAAATATCTATTTTTTGGATGTGAATCAAAAAAGATCATAGTGTTTAATATCAGTACAAGATGAAGCTAATCTATGGCACAGAAAGCTTGGTCATACCAACATGAAGTAAATTGTCAAGATCTCTTCCAAGAAACTTGTTCGAGGATTGCCAATTCTCAATTACTTAAAGTATGATCTATGCACACCATGCGTACTACTAGCTAAACAGGTTAGAAACTCTTACAAACCAATAAATAAAGTTTCCACTAATCGTGTACTGCAGCTTCTGCACATGGATTTATTTGGACCTACAAGAACGCAAAGCATTAGTGGAAAAAGGTTCTGCCTAGTAATAGTAGATGATTATTCACGATTTACTTGGGTCTACTTTCTTGCAAATAAGTCTGAGACCTTCTCTCATTTTTCAAAATTTGCTAAGAAGGTACAGAATGAGAAAGGTCACACTATTTCAAGCATTCGTACAGACCATGGAGGTGAGTTTGAAAATCAAAACTTTGCTAAATTTTATGATGAGTCTGGTTTTCAGCATAAATTTTCCTCTCCATATACACCAGAACATAATGGAGTTGTGGAAAGGAAGAATAGGTCTTTACAAGAAATGATAATGACTCTCTTGATTGAAAGTAATATTTCTTCACGGTTTTGGGCTGAAGCTATTTCAGAAAACTTCTTATGAAATTTTTAAAGGTAAGAAACTAATTGTTTCTTATTTTCAAGTATTTGGTTGTAAATGCTTTATTCTGAAAAATGCAAATGATCAAGTTGGTAAGTTTGAAGAAAAATCAGATGAATGATTTTTTCTTGGTTACTCAATTGCAAGCAAAGCCTACAGAGTATTCAATAAGAAAACTCAGACTGTGGAAGAATAAATTAATATCAAATTTCAAGGCTCTTCATAAATTCAGCCAATTCAGACTGAAGAATCAGAATCTGCTCCAGACTCTACTAGATCTACCTCCCTTGAAGTAGTTCAAAATTCAGAAGTAGTACAACAAGTTGCTGATGAAGAATCAACTTAAGAAAAAGATCAACAACCTATCAGGCTATCGTGGCCTTTTCTTTCTTCACTGTTTTCTTCGCTTCTGTTTCGCCTGTTGTTTAGGCTCTTGCTTGCTTTGGCCGCCTCAGCGGTTTCTCTTGCTTCCGGCACCCTTCCTCTCTTGTAGACATTTGTCTTATGGAGGGCAAGTTTTGTGGTGCCGGTTCTTTTGTAATTAGTGGTTCAAAGCTCAATACATCTTTACCTTTACCAAAAAAAAAACAACCTATCAGGCTATCCAATAACTGGAAGCACAAGTCTAGTAATCCCAAAGAACTCATTATTGGAAACGTTAATGAGGGAATTCGTACAAGATCCAAAAGGCGAGAAGAGTCTAGTGTTGTTACACTTATTTCTGAAATAGAACCCAAAAGCATTGAAGAAGCCTTAGCTGATAAAAGCTAGATTGAAGCAATGCAAGAAGAGCTCAGACAATTCAGTATTAACAACGTTTAGGAATTAACTCCTAAACCAAAAGGTAAATCTGTTATTTGAGCTAAATGGGTTTTCAAGAACAAAGTCGATGAAAAAGGTAAAGTGACAAGAAACAAAGCAAGACTCGTGGCTAAAGGATACATGCAAGAAGAAAGGATAGACTATGATGAGACTTACGCTCCTGTAGCAAGGTTAGAAGCAATCAAATTATTGCTTGCTTTTGCATGCTATAAGAATTTCAGGTTATTCTAAATGGACGTCAAAAGCGCATTCCTGAATGGATTTATTCAAGAAGAAGTCTATGTGGAACAACCTCTTGGATTTGAAGACTCAAAGAAACTAGACTCTATGTTCAGGCTGAAGAAGGCTTTATATGGATTGAAACAAGCTCCTCGAGCTTGGTATGAAAGGCTAAGTAACTTTTTAATTCAAAGTGGTTTCACTAAAGGAAAGGTAGATACTACTTTATTCATTAAAAAGGAAGGTAAAAGTTTTTTACTCGTTCAAATTTATGTTGTTGATATTATATTTGGATCATCTAACGAGACTTTGTGTAAGAAATTTTCTAAGTCTATGCAGGATGAATTCGAGATGAGCATGATGGGTGAACTATCATTCTTCCTTGGTCTACAAGTGAAACAATTGAAAGAATGAATCTTTATTAATTAAGAAAAATATGCAAAAGAACTTGTTAAAAAGTTCGATTTGGAGAATTGCAAAAAGACTGACATACCTATGTCAAATTCTTTGAAGATAGACAAAGATGAAACAGGGAAGAAAGTCGACCAAAAACTATACAGGAGTATCATTGGTTCACTTATTTATCTTACTGCATCTAGACCTGACATATTATTTAGTATTTGCATATTTGCTAGGTTTCAATCGGATCCTAAGGAATCTCATTTAAGTGTTGCTAAACATATCATTAAATATGTTGCAACTACTATTAAGATTGGTCTATGGTATCCCAAAGAATGAGACTTTACTCTTCTTGGCTATTCAGACGCAGATCTTGTAGGTTGTAGAGTTGAAAGAAAAAACACTTCTGTCACTTGTCAATTACTCGGAAACAAGACAGTATCTTGGTTTTCAAGGAAGCAAAATACCGTAGCTCTCTCAACAGCTAAAGCAGAATACGTAGCTTTTGGAAGTTGTTGTTCTCAAATACTCTGGATAAAACAACAACTACGAGACTTTGGTATTGAAGACTCTTGTACCGAGATCAAATGTGACAACACCAGTACAATCAATCTTACAAAGAATCCTATTCTTCACTCAAGAGCAAAACACATTGAGATTCGACATCATTTTATAAGAGATCATGTTCAGAATAGAGAAGTCTTGATACAATTTATTGACTCAAAAAATCAACTGGCAGACATCTTCACAAAGCCGCTTGAGAAAAGTTTATTTGAGTCTATTCGTTCAAGACTCAACATTTTATCTCCTGAAGACTGTTGAAATTTAGACTCAGAATCTAAGTCTGAAAAGTATCAGACTCAAAAGTTTCAGACTTAGAAGTCAAAACGTCATGACTGTAAGTTATCTCAATTATAGTTCATTTATTCGTTTAAACTGATATCTCGAAAAGGTAAGATCACTTGTTAATCTCTAATCGATATTATTAAGGCAGTTATTTTTAAACATGGGTGGTTATTGATTTGTTTTCAAAAAAAGGCAGTTATTTTTTTGAAAATGTATTTTTATTTTTTCCTTTTTGTGACGCTTCAGATACCTCGTATCAATTGCCTTTTATACTCTTTACCCAAAAACCCTAGATCACAAATTTTTCACTCTCTGAGATTTTCCTTCGCAAGTTCTTCTCTTCAAGATTTCATCTTTCTTGCGATACAAGTGTGAAAGTTTTCTTAAAGACAGTGACAATGTCGTACCAAAGGAAATCTTCCAGAATAGCAAGCAGGGGATCACAAGGCTCGGGTCAGGGGCCTACGCACTTTGATCTTACTGAAGAAGGAGACTCCAAGTAGACAAATGCATCAACATTCTCAACAGCGCACTTCTTCCACTAGATCACATGTTCATAACCCTCAACATGCAGAGGAAGACATCATTGAAGATGTAGAACCAGTAAGGTCTCTTAAGCCAGTATTTGTTTATAGGCTTTATTCTGCTTTGAATGAAAGGGGTTCTACAATGACGTTTATAGACGAGTTCTTGAAAGAAAAGGGCTATAGAAATGAGACTCATTTTCTGAATATGATAGAGCGATCGGGTGTTGTTCCTGTTGGAACAGCAGCAAAGACTTTTGCAAACTTTCCGAGTGACCCTCGCTTTGGTAGTGTCAATCAACCTGAGGGGAAAGATGATGATGAGAAGATGTTTGTGCATTTTAAGCCTAGGATGGGTGTGGCTGCAACTCTTCGGGGGAAAGAGAGACGAATTGTTTCGATCAGAGGAACATAAGCAGGTGTACGCAAGATTGCTGAAGCGTGGGGTGATGAACCCACGAATTGTGGATTTTGATTTTCTCGATCTATTAAGCATCAATTTAAAGGAGAAGTTTGAGAAGCTTTAACTTCATCAATTCTGTACTGAGAGCGAGGTTGCTCATTCTGAACCGACGGCTTATTTTTACTTTAACCTCAGTTTTCTTGATGCAAACAGTTTTTCATTTAGTGTGAGGGATAAAGAGTATGTGGTTGACACAGATACTCTGGCTGACGTTATTGGTGTGGAAAGAAGAGCTTTCCAATCAATTTATGTGTCTGTTAGCCATGCAACTCTGGAGCTTGCAAGAGATAGAGTCGCAGAAGGATGTCTCTCCTATGCAAGGATGAGTGCTTCAAACATTCTGCTTCATAAAATTGTGATCAACTGTCTCAGACCTAAATTGACATCGAAGACAGATGTATCCATTTCTGAAGCAAAACTGATGTATGCTATCAAGATCGGCCATAACTTTTCCTTGCCCCATACCTTCATGTTCCACATGTATCGGTCTATGGCGAAGGACTAGGGAAAACTCCTTTATGCTGCTCTCATCACTCGTTTATTCAAACATTTGAACATTCAGCCTCCCAACATTCTATGTGTGAAGACTATTGATCAAATGGTCATCGGGCTGAGGATAATTACGAAAATGCGTGTGAAAGAACTTAGCAAAAAGCTTGAGCAGTTCAAGGAGAAAACCCCTGTCAAGACCAGACAAGACTCATCTGCTGCAAAGAGGAAAGGAAAAGATCCTATGACTGGTCCTACCAAGAAGAGACAGGCAATCATCTTACATGATGAAGATGATGAGGATGATATTCTTATCTCTTCTTTTGTTACACCACATTCTGTTCCTGAGTCAGCAAAACCAGAACAACAAGTTGGAGAAGAAACTGAGAAAGAAAACCAGGAGAGGGAATCCTTGCAGACAGAAGAATAAGAAGAAGAAGAAACAGACTCACAGCAACAGCCAGAAGAACAACATGCCAAAGAAGGTCGTGTAGATTCTCTAGCAGGAAAGGAGGATCAAAGACATCTTGACATTGAAGAAGTTTCTCAGCAATAAGAATACTTCTCTCCTTCATAAGGCATTGAAATAGGGGGAGAAATTCAAAGAGAGGGTGTTCCTCTTTTAACCTTTACCAGTGCAAGTGTCAGTCGATCACCTGCTGGTGCAGAGGATGTCCATGCCTCTCATTTTCCAGAGGAAGATGCAACATCTCCAAATATTGATCTTCCTGTTGATATTCGCTCCACTAGCTTAACTCCACAATCAGACCATGTTGAAACAAGCACGCAAACTGACCATTCAAGAGATTTTGGAAGACTACTTGAAATCATTTTGGAGCTCAAAGGCCAGATATATGCTTTAGGATGCAAATTCCAGACACTGCAGAATGAGAATCATGCCATGTTCATCTCCTTGCAAGATCACATTAAAGATATTCAACTTTAGGTTTAGGCCACTGCCAAAGGCACAGCTCTCACTCAACTGCAGGAGGATTTGAGGAAACTGGAGGAAACTGTCAAGTCAATGGAAGATTTTCAACTTGTTCTCATTCCTCACGCATCTTGACTTTCTCACCTTTTCATGCTGACAAAAAGGGGGAGAAGTTTTTGCAGATTTCCATTCCAAACTTTCAGCTTTTAAACACTCTTTGAATTCAATATTTTGTTTGGTTGTGATTGACTTTATGACTTTATCTTGAGCTTTGGATTGCTTGCTTATTGCAATACTTTAAGCTATTAAGTTAAATAAAGATGGTTGATTAATATATGTACATGACTAATTTGTTTTCTGTGGATGCAGATCTGTGTACAGGACAAATCTGTGTACAAGACAACTTTTACTTTCTTTACTCTAATCTTTTATGAGATATCATTGCTAGCTTAAATGTTGTATTGGAGGGCAATTGTGTTCAAATCTGCAGGAAAGTTTTGTCACCATAAAAAAGGGGGAGATTGTTGGAAAAATTCTCTTAAAGTATTTTGAAGTCAATAAAACATTTCCATCAGTCTAGTCTGAAGACTTGCAAACTCTACTGGCAAAGTCTGAAGACATCAAGACTCAAGTTTCAAAGTCTAACTCTTATGGACAGATTCCAGACCGACAAAGTTAAAACTCTGATTACTTCTAGTGTGGTTTTGACTCCAACGGTTAAGGAATATCTCTCGACTGGAATTAGTACTACAATATCTTCTATTCGTATTCGAATAAACTAGATTCTCTAGATTTGCAACTTATACTTGGAAAGTTCTACTTATGGAAACCAAGATCCTGATTGTATGGGCGAGCAGGATTGATGGGCTATCAACATTTTCCTTGAAGAGCTCGAGATCTCTTTAAATTGATTCTGTCCAACGGGTTGATTGGAAGAACTTTTTTGGAAGGTGCCAACGGTAATGAAGGCATGAAGAAGTATTTAAAGAGAGACGCTCAAGTTGTTCAAGAGTGCCAGATAGAAGAATTCTAAAGTGTGAATCTCTTTGTTATTTTGTGATCTTATCCTTCAAGCTATACTTATAATCAAAAGAGAGACTGAAGTGTGGTGAGACCTTGAGGAAGTGTAGTAGAGTCTCTCTTTGTGGAATCAAGGGCGTGAGACTGTAAATTCTCTTTTTGATTCTTAGTGAAATCCAGCTAGAGAGTTGTCCGTGCGGGAGAGTGGACGTAGGCTTGGTCTAAGCCGAACCACTATAAATCTGGAGTCTTGATTCTCTATCCCTAATCCTTTTACTTTATATTATTTTTCGCTTATATCGATTGTTGTTTTTAATTCCTTAGTCTGTTAAAAAATAAGTTGTCTACATTTTGTTAAGGATTTATAAAAATCTTATTAATCACCTATTCACCCCCCTCTAGGTGCTCGTACTAGTTCTAACAATTGGGACCAGTAACAATTAGATCCTGCAAGGAGTTCTCCACAGCAAGCATTCTGGTCAGAAAGTCCACGATGTCCACAGGAACTCTGACCTTTTCCACGTACTTCTGATACTACATCCGGGCTAAAATCAATGAAATGTGGACATTAAGCCGTCGAACACGAGAAGAATATCAATGCACTAAATCAACTATCCATGAATGGGCTACTTATTTGCCCCTCGCAAGCCCCGACTGCCGTGAGAGCAGCCCTTTTCCTTTCCCACACGCTCGACGTAAGACGTGTCAGGTCTCTCTCTTCAAACCTGTGATCATTGCAGTCACTATAGATCACTAGACCAAAAAGTAGAGCTCCATCTTCTTTGCGTCACCGTATTGTACCAGGAAAACATAGAGTCATCGACAAGGTATATAGCAGAGCAAATGCATATGAATAGTAAGCATGTGAGTCCCGTTTTCTCATGGTTCAAAATCTAAAGGGTCCTAATAACAAAGAAAAGAAAGGGAGAACAAAAGGTTTATTTTTCCAGTTGACATTTCAACAAACACACGGCGTGCTCATGTAGTATCAGATAGATAAACCAAGAACCGCGGTCGTACTTATAATCGACATCGGTGAGCCTAGCGAAAAAGTTTCCAATGGCCAAGATGGTGATGATGGTCTCGCAGCTCCACCTGGGTATTGTTCGACCTGTTTTTACCAATTCAGGCACAGGCTTCCGACCGCGCTCGTTCACCAGCTTGTAGAGATCGAGCAAGTGAGTGGTCAACTCAAGAGGTCGTTGACCACCTTGTTGAAAGGTGTTATTGCTGCCTTCTTGTTCTCATCGAATATGAGCTTCTTCTTTAGTGTGCTCAGGCTCTTCAAGACGCCAGTGGACAGGGTGAACGGAGCTTCGGGGATGTACCAGAATTCGCCGTATTGTAGAGCCAAGGCTGAGAGGACCAACGCGACTTGGGTGGTCCGACGATAGCTTGATAGCTTCAGGAAGATCGCCAGCAACCTCTCCTCCAGATCTTTGCCATGCGTAACTTCGCATGTCATCTGAAGAAGAAGAAGAAGAAGAAGAAGAAGAAGAAGAAGAAGAAGAAGAAGAAGAAGAAGAAGAAGAAGAAGAGAACATTTTGACTACTTCCTTTTGAAATCAAATAAAAGCATCTCAGATACAAAAGCATATTAACAATCCAGCATAAATATTTATTTTGTAAGTCGTATCCACTAAATAACATTTTAGTTTTATCATGGAATTCAAAAACAATATGATTAACGGCAGATCTGACAACCAATCCATTTGATTAGATGTGAAATGTTGCTCGGCACAATGGATTCCGAGACACCCATACAAACCTGCAACAATAAAATCTCAAGCAGTTAGGAGCAACTTCTACACAACCGTGCATTACGAACGACCTTCTTGAGTATCTCGGTCCCTATTCAATACCTTTCTGGTGTCACCGTCCTTCTTGACGGGTGGGATGGCCTCGGCAAATATGTTGTTGGTTATTTGGAGGAGATCATTCTCACTGCATTTTTCTTTTTCGGTTGAGTCATAAGATTGCTTTCCTAAGACCAATTCTAGGAACTATTAGTTGTCGATGAAGTTGATTATGTCGGAACTGGCCATACCATTCGCCATGTTGCTGCCACCATTGCCGCAAAAGGCCATGTCTCTTTGACTGCGAGAGGAAGAGAAAATATAAGATTAAGTAAAGTTAATCAAAAGGATGAAGAAGAAGCAGAAGATGGTGATGGATGTGCATGGGTACTTTTCACTTGCGTCCGTTTCTTTATATGGCCAACCATGCTGTGGGAAGTCCCCACCGTTTTGGAAAAGAAAAAACATGGATGCTAGGTTCAATACACTTTCTTTTAAAGAAATATATCTTATGTACCAAAGGTATCTTAAAAAAAGAGAACAAAATGTAAAGCCGAACAGTTGGTGCTGGTCGAACTGGTGCAGCAATTCTCACTGAATCCGGACGATGGTTTATTTCCTACCTGTAGGTGGTTTGTCTCTGTTTCTGTTTAACGGTTGTTCATGTCGTACTTCTTTTCTTAGTTGGTAGTGGGCTCCCACGTCTGTGGCTTGTCCGGCTCCCCTTCACTCATTATGATCCGTCGTTTTGAGTATGGGTTCGAATGCTGTGTTCTTTTTTATTTTCTTCTTTTCTTTTATTTGTTCACTCGTTCCTTTTCAATATATTAATTACCTTCCAAAAAAAATGTAAAGCCAAATTAACCCGAAACCCCACAAAATCATCTTTGTTAGGACTAGAATTAGCACCTAGAGGGGGGTGAATAGGTGATTAAAGCGATTTTATAAATTTTAACCCGAATGAGAGATTAATGAATTAAAAACAACAATCACTGCAAATGAAAATAATGAACGATAAAAAGATTAGGGATAGAGAATCAAGACTCCAGATTTATAGTGGTTCGGCTTAGACCAAACCTACGTCCACTCTCCCGCACGGACAGTCCTTCTGGCTGGATTTCACTAAGAATTAAAAAGAGTGTTTACAATCTCACGTCCTTGAATCTACAGTGTAGAAGCTCTACTACATTTCCTCAAGGTCTCACCACACTTTTGGTCTCTCTTTTGATTACAAGTATTGCTCAAAGAATAACATAACAAGGAAATTCAGACTTTTGAATTTTTCTATCCAGCACCCTTCAACAACTTGAGCGTCTCTCTTATATACTTCTTCATGCCTTCATTACCGTTGGCATCTTCCAAATAAGTTCTTCCAATCAACCCGTTGGACAGAATCAAATTAGAGAGATCTCGAGCCCTTTAAGGTAAGTGTAGATAACCCATCAATCCTGTTCGCCCATACAATCAAGATCTTGGTTTCCATAAGTAGAACTTTCCAAATATAAGATGCGAATCTTAGAGAATTCAGATATAAATATAAGATCTTGAAGTGCTGAATCCAATCGAAAGATATTCCTTAGCCGTTAGAGCCAAAAACATATTGGATAGAATCAGAATATAAGTTTTTAACTTGACGGTCTGGAAACTGTCCATGAGAGTAGACTTAGAAACTTGAGTCTTGATATCATCAGACTTTGATCTTTAGACTAGACTGATGGAAATGTTTTGTCGACTTCAAAATATCTGAAGAAAATTTATCCAACAATCTCCCCCTTTTTGATGGTGACAAAACTTTCATGCAGATTTGAATACTATTGCCCTGCAATACAGCATTTAAGCTAGCAATGATATCTCATAAAAGATTAGAATAAAGATAGTATAAGTTGTCCTGTACACAAATGTCCTGTACATAGACTTATCCTGTACAAAGATCTGCATCCATAGAAAACACATTAGTCCTATGCAGATATCAACTATCTTTATCTAATTTAACAGCTTAAAGTAATGCAGTAATATGCAAGCATTTCAAAAATTCAAGATAAAGTCAAAATGTCAATCATAAATGTCAAAACAAAATTCAAAAAGGTGTTTAAAAATGAAAGTTTGGAATAAAGTGAGAATCTGCAAGGTCTTCTCCCCCTTTTTGTTATCATAAAAAGGTGAGAAAATCAAGGAGCGCGAGGAATGCGAATAAGTTGAAAGTCCTCCATAGACTTGACTGTTCCTTCCAGCTTCCTCAAATCCTCTTGTAATTGAGTGAGAGTAGTGCCTCTAGCAGTGGCGTGAACCTGATGTTGAATATCTTTAATCTGATCATGCAAAGAGATGAACATAGCATGATTCTCATTCTGCAGAGTCTGAAATTCACACCCCATAACATATATTTGGCCTTTGAGCTCCAAAATGATTTCAAGCAACCTTCCGAAATCAGCTGAATTGTCAGTTTGTGTGCTTGCATCAACTCGGTCTGATGGTGGAGTTAAGCCAGTGGAATGAATATCATTATGTGGAGATGTTGCTTCTTCCTCAGGAAAATGAGTAGCATGAACATCTTCTGCATCAAGAGGTGATCTACTAACACTTGCACTAGTAAATGTCAGGAGAAGAGGAGTACCTTTTCTTTGGACATCTCCCCCTGTTTCATTGCCTTCTGGAGGGGAGAAGTACTCTTCTTGCTGAGGAGTTTCCTCAGTGGCAAGATGTTGTTGATCCTCCTTTTCTGCTGGAGAATCTGCTCGATCTTCTTTTGCTTGAGAGTTTGCTAATTGTTGCTAAGAGTCTGTCTTTGCTGTTTCTTCTTCTTCTTCTTCTTCTTCTTCTTCTTCTTCTTCTTCTTCTTCTTCTTCTTCTTCTTCTTGCACGGATTCCTTTTCATGGTTCCCTTTCTCAGTGTCCTCTGCAACTTGTTGTTCTGGTTCTACTGACACATGAGTAGAATATTGAGAAACAAAGGTAGAAATAGGCATATCATCCTCATCATCTTCATCCTCCAAGATGATTGCCCGCCTCTTCTTGATAGGACCAGTCACAGGTTCCTTTCCTTTCCTCTTAGCAAGCAAAAAGAGTCTCTGGGTCCTGGGTCTTAACGGGGTTTTCTCCTTGAACTTGCTCCAACTTCTTACCGAGATCTTTCAGACGCATTTTTGTAATCATCCTCGGACCAATGACCATTTGATCAATAGTCTTCACGAGAGAGAATGTGGGGAGGCTGAATGTTCAAATGTCTCGAAAAGACAGTGATGAGAGCAGCATAAGGGAGTTTTCCCTTGTCCTTCGCCATAGACCTGTACATGTGAAACATGATAGTATGGGGCAAAGAGAAGTTTAGACCGATCTTGATTGCATACATCAGTTTGGCTTCTGAGATTGATACATTTGTCTTCGATGTCGATTTCGGTCTGAGACAGTTGATTACTATCTTGTGAAGTAGAGTGTTTGTAGCATCCATTCTTGAGTAGGAGAGACGACCTTCTCGCGATTTGTCTCTCTCAAGTTCCGAGTTGCATGACTTACGACACAGAGATTGATTGGAAAGCTCCCTTTCCACACCAATTACATCCGCCAGAGTATATGTGTCAACCACATACTCTATATCTCTCACACTGAAGAAAAAACTATTGGCATCAATAAAACCAAGGTTGGAATAAAAATAGGTTGTCAATTCAGAATAAGCAACCTCGCTCTCAGTACAGAATTTATGAAGTTGAAGCTTCTCAAACTTCTCCCTCAAATTGATGTTCAACAGATCCAGAAAATCAAAATCCACCGTTCGTGGGTTGATCACCCCACGCTTCAGCAATTTCCCATACACTTTCTTGTGTTCCTCAAAACGGAACAATTTGTCCTTCTTTCCTCGAAGAGTTGCGACTACACCCATCCAAGGCTTAAAATGTACAAACATCTTCTCATCATCATCTTTCCCCTCAGGCTGATTTATACTACCAAAGCGAGGATCACTCGGAAAGTTCGCAAAGGTCTTTGCTGCCGTTCCAACAGGAACAACGCCCGATCTCTCCATCACAGTGAGAAAATGTGTCTCATTTTTATAGCATTTCTCTTTCAAAAACTCATCAATGAAAGTCATTGCAGAACCTCCTTCCTTCAATACAGAATAAAGCCTATAAACAAACGCAGGCTTAAGAGTCCTTACAGGTTCGATATCTTCAATGATTTCCTCTGTATGTTGAGGATGACAAACATGGGATCTATTTGGAGAGGTGCGCTGTTGAGAGTGTTGGTGCATTTGTTCACTTGGAAAGTCACCTTCATCAGTGATATCAAAATGCGTAAACCCCTCAGCTGAGTCCTGTGGTCCCCTGCTCGCAAGTCTTGAAGATTTCCTCTGGTACGACATTGTCACTTTCTTGGAGGGAACTTTCACACTTGTGTCGTAAGAAAGATAAAAACTTGAGGAGAAGAACTTGAGAAGGCGAATCTCAGAAAGTGAAATTTTGAGTTCTAGGGTTTTTGTGTGAAAGAAGAAAAAGGAGGAGAAAGAGTATAAAAAGTTGTCAAATCGTGGTATCTGAAGCGTCGTAATAAGGAAAGAATAAACAAAATTCTTTTTCAAAAAATAATTGCCTTAAACAAATCGATAACCACCTTTGTTTAGAAAATAATTGCCTTAATAAACTCAATTAGAGATAAACAGACAATCTTACCTTTTCGAGATATCAGTTTAAACGAATAAAAGAACTGTAATTCTAACAACTTACAGTCGTGACGATTGGCAATCTGAATCTTTGAGTCTGATACTTTGTCAGACTTAGATTCTGAGTTTGAGCTTCAACAATCTTCAAGAGATAAAATGTTGAGTCTTGAACGAATAGACTCAAATGAACTTTTCTCAAGTGGCTTTGTGAAGATGTCCGCTAGTTGATTTTCGAGTCAATAAATTGTATCAAGACTTCTTTATTCGAACATGATCTCTTATAAAATGATGTCGAATCTCAATATGTTTTGCTCTTGAATGTAGAATATGATTCTTTGTAAGATTGATTGCACTGGTATTGTCACATTTGATCTCTGTGCAAGAGTCTTCAATACCAAAGTCTCGTAGTTGTTGTTTTATCCATAGTATTTGAGAATAACAACTTCCAAGAGCTACGTATTCTGCTTCAGCTGTTGAAAGAGCCACAGTACTTTGCTTCCTTGAAAACCAAGATACTGCCCTGTTTTCAAGTAATTGACAAGTACTTGAAGTGCTTTTTTTTTCAACTCTACAACCTGTAAGATCTGCGTCTGAATAACCAAGAAGAGTAAAGTCTCATTCTTTAGGATACCATAGACCAATCTTAGCAGTAGTTGCAACATATTTAATGATACGTTTAGCAGCAATTAAATGAGATTCTTTAGGATCTTATTGAAACCTAGCACATATACAAACACTAAATAATATGTTAGGTCTAGATGCAGTAAGATAGAGAAGTGAACCAATGATACTCCTGTATAACTTTTGGTCGATTTTCTTCCCTGTTTCATCTTTGTCTATCTTCAAAGAACTTGACATAGGTATGTCAGTCTTTTTACAATTCTCCAGACCAAATTTTTTAACAAGTTCTTTTGCGTATTTTTCTTGATGAATAAAGATTCTTTCTTTCAGTTGTTTCACTTGTAGACCAAGGAAGAAGGATAGTTCACCCATCATGCTCATCTCAAATTCATCCTGCATAGACTTAGAAAATTTCTTACACAAAGTCTTATTAGATGATCCAAATATAATATCATCAACATAAATCTGAACAAGTAGAAAGCTTTTACCTTCCTTTTTAATAAATAAAGTAGTGTCTACCTTTCCTTTAGAGAAACCACTTTGAATTAAAAAGTTACTTAGCCTTTCATACCAAGCTCGAGGAGTTTGTTTTAATCCATATAAAGCTTTCTTCAGTCTGAATACTGAGTCTGGTTTCTTTGAGTCTTCAAATCCATGAGGTTGTTCCACATAGACTTCTTCTTGAATAAATCCATTCAGGAATGCGCTTTTGACGCCCATTTGAAATAACTTGAAATTCTTATAATATGCAAAAGCAAGTACTAATCTGATTGCTTCTAACCTTGCTACTGGAGCGTAAGTCTCATCATAGTCTATCTCTTCTTCTTACGTGTATCCTTTAGCCACGAGTATTGCTTTGTTTCTTGTCACTTTGCTTTTTTCATCGACTTTATTCCTGAAAACCAATTTAGCTCCAATAACAGATTTACCTTTTGGTTTAGGAGTCAATTCCCAAACATCGTTAATATTGAATTGTCTGAGCTCTTCTTGCATTGCTTCAATCCAGCTTTCATCAGCTAAGGCTTCTTCAATGTTTTTGGGTTCTATTTCAGAAATAAGTGCAACTGCACTAGACTCTTCTCGCCTTTTGGATCTTGTCCGCATTCCCTCATTAATGTTTCCAATAATGAGTTCTTTAGGATGACTAGGCTTGTGCTTCCGATTCTTGGATAGTCCGATAGGTTGTTGATCTTTTGAGTCGATACTTCATCAGTAACTTGTTTCCTAATTTTGTCTAGAGAGGTAGATCTTCCTGGAACAAATTCTAATTCTTCAGTCTGAATTTGTTGAATTTGTGGAGAGTCTTGAAATTTGACATTCATTGATTCTTCCATAGTCTGAGTTTTCTTGTTGAATACTCTATAGGCTTTGCTTGTAGTTGAGTAACCAAGAAATAATCATTCATCTAATTTTTCTTCAAACTTACCAACTCGATCATTTGCATTCTTCAAAATAAAGCATTTACAACCAAATACTTGAAAATAAGAAATAATTGGTTTCTTTCCTTTAAAAATTTCATAAGGGATTTTCTCAAGAATTGGTCTTAAAAACACTCTGTTAATAATATAGCAAGCAGTTGAAACAGCTTCAGCCCAAAACCTTGAAGAAATATTACTTTCAATCAAAAGAGTCATTGCCATTTCTTGTAAATACCTATTCTTCCTTTCCACAACCCCATTTTGTTCTGGTGTATATGGAGAGGAGAATTTATGCTGAAAACCAGACTCATCACAAAATCTAGCAAAGTCTTGATTTTCAAACTCACCTCCATGGTCTGTACGAATGCTTGAGATCGTGTGACCTTTTTCATTTTGCATCTTCTTAAGAAACTTTGAAAAGAGAGAGAAAGTCTCAGACTTACTTGAAAGAAAGTAGACCCATGTAAATCGTGAATAATCATCCACTATTACTAGGCAGAACCTTTTTCCACCAATGCTTTACGTTCTAGTAGATCCAAATAAGTCCATATGCAAAAGCTGCAGTACACGATTAGTGGAAACTTTACTTATTGGTTTGTAAGAGTTTCTAACCTGTTTACCCAGTATGCATGGTGTGCATAGATCAGACTTTAAGTAATTGAGAATAGGCAATCCTCGAACAAGTTTCTTGGAAGAGATCTTGGTAATTTGCTTCACATTGGTATGGCCTAGCTTTCTGTGCATAGATTAGCTTCATCTTGTATTAATATTAAGCACTGTGAACTTTCATGATTCACGTCCAGAAGATAGATATTTCCATGTCTTCGTCCAGTAAAAGATTGAGTAAAGTCTTTACTGATTCCAGAGCATGTTCCTTCCGGAAATTGATCTTGAAACCAAGTATCACACAACCGGCTTATGCTAAGCAAGTTGTAATTTAATCCTTTAACTAAGGAGACATTCTTGATTGACAGATTTCCAATCTTTACTGTTCCACGACCAGTAATTCTTCCTTTGTTGTTACCACAAAAAGAAACTTTTCCTCCATCTATCTAGACAAGTTTTATGAAGCAACTTGAGTCTCCCGTCATATGTCTTGAGCAGCCACTATCTAGATACCATTTTATCTTCCTTTTGATAGTGACTCGCAATTAAAAAGAATTCAAGCTTTCTTTGGTACCCACATCATCTTGGGTCCAAAAGAGTTAGAGCAATAAACAGTCTTTGCCCAATTCCTTTTAACATGTCTCCAAACCAAAAGACATTCTTTCTCAAAATGTTTTGAGCTTTGACACTTGGAACATTTCAAAGCATTTCTCAACAGGTTTTACAAAGACTTTTTCGGAAATGATTTTTATAAGCAATTCTGGTTGGTCTTTGTTTGATTCTTTTCCTTCACCTTTGGAAAATCAATCGAGGAATAGTTTCAGAAATCATACCAAGACCTAACTTATCAAAGTAGGGTCTTTGTATTAAAAGAATCTTATCCAACTTTTCAGAACCATTTGAAAATCTTTTTGATATATTAGAAATATCATTTTTCAAAATATTATTTTCTTTGGAAACAGAGTCTGAGCTTTCTTTCACGATAGTAAAGTTTTTTTCCAACTTTTCTAACTTTTCTTTCCAAAGTTTTTCCTGTTGCTTCAATGTAGAATTCTCCTTTTTTTTAATTCGGAGATCCTCTTAAGAGAAGTTTTTAGACTAAGACAAAGTTCATCAATATACTTAGAAACCTTGACGAGAATTTTTAGATTACTAACCTCGAGTTCACTGTCTGAGTCTGTATATGTATTAAGATCTGAGTCTGAATCAGATTTTGCCATCAAACAGATATTGGCATAGTCATCATCACTCTCTTCACATTCAATATCACTCCAGGTTTCTGCTTTGAGTGTCTTCCTGTATTTCTCAGTCTTTCCTTTTCTTTTCTTTAACAGAGGACAGTTGGGTCTGATGTGTCACTTTTTCTTGCATTCAAAGCAAGTCACTTCTTTGTTAGAATCATCTTCCTCTGTTGATTTGTTTTGAAACCTTTGTGAGCTTTGTTTCTTCCAATTGAATTTCCTTCCCTTCTTGTTCAGCTTTCTGAATCTCTTTATCATGAGTGCCCATTCTTCATCATCTAGATCTTCTTCAGAGTCTGTAACATCAGAATAATCATTAGACTTTAAGGCAATAGATTTCTTACCTTTTGAATCTTCCTCTTCGTTGGTGTGCTCTACTTCGTAAGATTGAAGAGTCCCAACCAGTTCGTCTACAAAGAGTGGAGCAATCCTCTGTGTCTCTCTTATTGAGGTTTTTATGTAATTCCAGTCTTTAGAGAGTCCACGTAGGAGTTTGTTGACCTTCATATGTCCCGAGATTGGATGTCCCTGATATTCAAGACCATTCACAATTTCAGTAAAACGACTAAACATGTCAGTTATTGATTCTCCTGATCTCATCTTAAAGACTTCATATTGTCCCAAAAGAATATTGATCCTTGTTTCTTTCACTCAATCAGTCCCTTCATAGGTAATGTGAAGCCTATCCTAGACTTCTTTTGTTGTATCACAAGAAGATATTCTGTTATACTCAGTAGGGGATAAAGCACAATATAAGGAGTAAATGACTTTAGCGTCAAGAGTCTGTCTCTTGGTTATTTCTTCTTGAGTCATTTGAATAGGATCAGCAACTTCTTTTCCTCTCTCTGATTATGATGCAGCAGCAAGAATGATTCCTTTATCTACTACTTCCCATTCCAAAGGATCTTTCGATCTTAGGAATGCTTTCATCTTGTTTTTCCATATGCTTTAGTCTTTTCCATCAAAGTATGGAGGTCTGGTATTACTTTGACCTTCAACCAACTCTGCAGGCAACATACTAGCCATAGATCTTTTACTCATAAGTAAAAACACTTCTTATAAACGAGTACTCAAGCTCTGATACCAATTGTTATGACTAGAATCAGCACCTAGAGAGGGGTGAATAGGTGACTAAAGCGATTTTATAAATTTTAACCCAAATGAGAGATTAATGAATTAAAAAAAAAAATCGCTGCAAATGAAAGTAATGAAAGATAAAAAGATTAGGGATAGAGAATCAAAACTCCAAATTTATAGTGGTTCGGCTTAGACCAAGCCTATGGCCACTCTCCCGCACGGATAGCCCTTCTGGCTGGATTTCACTAAGAATCAAAAAGAGTGTTTACAATCTCACGTCCTTGAATCTACAGTGTAGAAGCTCTACTACACTTCCTCAAGGTCTCACCACACTTTTGGTCTCTCTTTTGATTACAAGTATTGCTCAAAGAATAACATAACAAGGAAATTCAGACTTTGAAATTTTTCTATCCGCACCCTTCAACAACTTGAGCGTCTCTCTTATATACTTTTTCATGCCTTCATTACCGTTGGCACCTTCCAAAGAAGTTCTTCCAATCAACCCGTTGGACAGAATCAAATTAGAGAGATCTTGAGCTCTTTAAGGTAAGTGTAGATAGCCCATCAATCCTATTCGCCCATACAATCATGATCTTGGTTTCCATAAGTAGAACCTTCCAAATATAAGATGTGAATCTTAGAGAATTCAGATATGAATATAAGATCTTGTAGTGCTGAATCCAGTCGAAAGATATTCCTTAGCCGTTGGAGCCAAAACCATATTGGATAAAATCAGAGTAGAAGTTTTTAACTTGACGGTCTGGAAACTGTCCATGAGAGTAGACTTAGAAAATTGAGTCTTGATATCATCAGACTTTGATCTTCAGACTTTGGCAGTAGAGTCTGCAGGTCTTTAGACTAGACTGATGGAAATGTTTTGTCGACTTCAAAATATCTGAAGAGAATTTATCCAACAATCTTAATACTTTCTAGTCTGGAACGTCTTTTATGAGTAAAACAACCTTGTCGTTAACTCTTTGACATGCCGATCATTGGTGGGGGTGTTGTGTTCCTCGGACTAAATGATACTTGGTTGCATTCGCCAAGGAAAGTATATTTAGCATTTGCCTTGTCTCCCAAAAGACGAGGCGCTCTGCATCGGTATCTAAAAGGAGAGTGCACCATAGTTTGCACTTTTCAGTCAGAAAGAAAAGCAAGTGGTACGTCGTGTTGCGTGTTTCCCACCTATTTTGAATGGGAGAAAACACCACAAAAAACATAAATTATGCTCATTGGGACTATAGTACCTTATATTATTTTTTGTGTTGCCAAAATTATAAAATTGTATCGGTGCGACAAAAATACCACCCTTCTATCATTAAAAAACTCCATATTTTGCTTATGGTGATACCAATACCCCAATTTTTTTTTCTCATGTCATCAATGTCTTGAAACTTGCACCGGTTAACAATAATACTTTATGTCTATGACCATATGTCATAATACCCTAAACTCTTTATCCATGTCACTAATATCCCTAAACTTGGCCAAATATGGGCATGCCAACCTCACCATAGGCAAAGGTGATCTCGCCCACAATTGGCGAGGCCATGGTGACCTTTGCCTAGGCCATGGCCTTGCTAGTTGCAGGCAAGGTTGCCTTCGCCCTCGACTAGTAGAGCCATGGCAAGGCTGGCCCAATGGCTAGCAGTGGGTAAAGAAGCAAAAGAAGGAAGAAGAGAAAAAAAGAAAAAGGAAAAGGAAAAGGAAAAATAAAATAATTAATTAAAAATTTGAAAAAATATATATTAACAATTTGCCACGTCAATGTTAGTTGAATGGTTGGCATCCACGTCAACGTAGGTCGGCCAAAATTGGCTAGATGAACCAAATCGACATAATTGCAAAAGATTCAAGACTGAATTGGCTAAAAAAAATTATGACTAAATTTGTATACTTGTAATAAGTTTAGAAATTTTTTTCCTAAATTTCCCTTTGACCATGTGCCTATGGTTGTCATTCCAATTATAAGGTATATTCACGCCAAAAATGTCAACAATAAAAGAATAGATGGATAAACAAAACAGTTCCTGAACTCAAGAAGAGCTCTAGTTGCATAGACAGAGAGAAAAGAAGGAAAAATAAAAAATTCAAAAAATTCAAAAAATATTATTTAAAATTATCTACGTCCGATCGTATCACGTAAGATGACTAACTTCTACATTAGTGAATTTCAACCAAAATTAGCTAAATGAACCTCTTTCAATACTTAAGCAAAGACTGGAGAGTAAGGATTACAAATTGAGTTTTATTTATATTTCATCATGTTTGAGTTTTATTTGTATTTCTTTAGATTGCGGCTGTCCTTACTAGGATAATATTCTTTCCTAGAAGGCCAAATTCATCCAAACAATTGGAAAGGAATCCTTATTCCGATGGATGGTATTACTTGGCACAAGACTTCATTTGATGATTCCTTGTTCATGGAGATTCAATGAGGCCTCAGGGTATTGCCCTACAATATTCGATTAGAGCCATGATTGGTTCATGGTAGTTAGTGAGCCGATCACTATAGGCTTATCAATGTATCCAAAACTTACTATTCATTTTACATAAAATAGTGAATGCCTGAAGCGCAAATCGGCCAGAGGTTTGCTCAAAATATAATTCGAACTTATTACCAATTGCTGTGTGGTATGCGACTAATGTTCACGTCTCTAAAGAGTTGTATTACTGTTGTGGGCTATATGGACTCTCTCCCCCCAATTATAGTCTTTCATCCCCCAGGCCAAACTTGTCAAGCTAGTTCTTACCGAAAGAGAAATTTGCTAGTCGCCGACTATATATTTAAGTCGAGCACAACAAACATTTGTATTTGATATGTAACATCGAGGGAACTTAACATTCAAATGGGGTTTTGAAGAATTCTCTAAAGTTTGTGGTATTGCACGTATTTACTCACTTTTAAAAGTTCAAAGAAACTTGATCAATTCGTTGATTTAAGTACAATATGAGAATTCCAACTTCGCATTCTGAGAAATTATAATAGCATAGATTAATTCCTTCGCTAATATATATGATCGTATGTGGATGGTACCAGATGAAGGGAAACATACAGGCTAAGGAACAAGAATCTTGCTACAAGATAATACACATAACATAGTCAATCTCTATATTTATTCGATGAAATGGCAGTAAGGCCCTGAGAGGCTCTTACGGCCCGAAGCACAATCGCATCACAAGCCATACGAAAGTAAATACCAGTTAGCTCTCTCGTTAACAGAGAGGCTATTATTAACACACCACACTAGTAGAACACGCTTGTCACACCTCATACACTCCACAACCAAACATACTTCGAACTGAAAGGTTTCTTCTCAGTGTCGGCATTGGCTGAGGCCTTCGCGCGTCGCGAGCCCCCTTCAGTCGGAGTCGGAATGGCAACACACAAGGCAAAGATCCATGAGCCGGTTACAGAGAGGGCAGTACAAATCCTCGAGATCGGGATACTGCGGCACGCAGACGTGCAGGCACTTGGACTGCTGTTGAGCGTCTTCATACTTCTTCTCGAAACCTTTTGCAAGATCTGTCCACCCATCCTTGGCTTGATCCCTCGCCAATTTTAAATCACTCGAAAGGCCAACAAGCCGCAGCTCCAGAGCTTGCCGTTTGGTGAGTATTGCAACCCCGCCTCTTCGACAGGCTTGGTAGACTTCACTCATCTCGTATACCATGCGATCAAGCAATGCGTCTTCTTTCCGAATTTGTAGATATTGCAACCTAGTGATCAAGCAACTCCTTAAGAGGATGCGGAAGTGCTTCATATCCTCAATGAGAACTTCCCTAAAGTTACGAACTCCGTCGGGGGCATCACCTGCTACCTCCACAGCAGGAAGTCCTCCCGAATCACCTGCTACCTCCACAGCAGGAAGTCCTCCCGAAAACAATATGTACTCATCCTTAACCTGTATGATCATGACAAACGTTAGGTGTAAGATTAGTAAATCCAATACAAAGCATGAAGTTGAAGCCGAAATTAGTGCAGGAAAACAGTGTGCACGCCCGACTAAATCTATCACCAGGCAGTTTTAGAAAGATGAGCGTGTTTACCGCATCTAATGTACCATCCTTTTCCGGTTCACTTAATAGAAGCTGAAACCAATTCCGTCGGCCCCTCCACAGACGGGTACTTTCATTCCCTGTGTAAGGGAAAGCATCTGTCACCCGTAGCCGGAGCATGGGCATGGCATCTGTGTTCTCCACCCAACCAAGAGAGTCCAACACCACAACCATGGTTTCTCGCTTGAAATGCCACTCTTCCTTGATATATCTACTGGCGAACTTATTCATCTTACGAGGGTCTACCACAAATGCCCATGGCCTCACAGGCTCGAAGCTCGGCAGTGCTTCTGCATCCACAATAGGAATCCAAACAAGCTCATACTGTGTCTCGGAGACAGTCACTGTCTCCTCCACTTTTTTCTTTTGAGATTCGTCTTCCATTTGAATCGGGACAATCCCACCTTTTGGGCTTTCCTGACGACCCTTATGTATACTCTCAAGAGTCGCATTGTCAAATTCAGAGATTTTTTGGCCCGAAATTATCAGCAATACAATCTTCTTCCTGAACAACTCATACTTGACCTGCATATGTCCAATGGAGAAAAGAAGAGAGTGAATGAGTGGGTTAGTAATATAAGCATAGGCAATCACAGAGTCAGAATAACCAATGAGTTTAAATACTTCCTAAGATTAACAAAGACATATCTAAGTATTAGTTGAATTTTTCTATTTTGGTCTCTATCTGGTACTCTGGTAGGATATCATGTACACTTTACCAGTTAACTGTCACATTCATATAATAGTGTTAAACAGGGTGATCAGTCTGGACACATAAAGGATGGTTGCATACTCTCCCTCCTCTATGACATAAAGAGCTTACAGAAAATATCTAAACAAGCAATCGATAAATGGAGAATTTCTCGGCATCCTGCCTCCTGGAAAATGAATAATCATGAGACTTGAAGAATATAATGTGGCCTGGAAACATCTTTCTTTTGCCAGAAAGACAGTAAATAGGCCCACAAATATCTCAAACATAATATTGTTCCAAGACTATCAAGGTGGTAAAGACTACAGACCATGACCTCAGTTTCTCATACATGACAATTGATGCTTCCTCCTGGCCCCCGTTCTCTCTCTATTTCTTTCCCCCACCAACACGTGCATATAAATGGATGGGCCAAGGAAGGTAATTTAATGTTTTCATAGTAAATTGTCATTGCTGAATTTTACAACGAAGTCTCTAATGTCGGAATATCTATATAGCCTTATATTTTCCAGGACAAATATGACATCATCAAAAAAATAGCTACAGAAGCATTTCGAGTGGTAAACCAGCTTTCAGTACAACCAACGAAGAGTAGACATCGGGTCTGATAAAGTGAAAAGTGTATAGTCGGAATGAATCCTGTAGTATATTCACAAACTTTGCAATGTACCTCTTGGGACGACCAAAGTGAGATTAACTCATTTTTTTCCCCTACAAAATCAAATTGACAATTCCGCTGCATGGATTCGTAGAAAATAGATTGAAGAAGGGGCAAAAAGGGAGATTTTGCAGAGGGCAAACCGGCTTGTTACTGGGACCAGGAGCAAATGGATTCTGTTTGGAATCGCCCGCAAGCAATAATCTCAGAAAGTCTGCAATATCCACAGGAGCTTCGACGTCTTTCACGTACTTCTGATATTCCTCCATGCTGCCTAACATCAATGAAATGGAGATCAAGCTGTCCGACACTAGAAGAAGTCAAACACACTAAATCAACTATCCAGGGATGGCTACCTATTTGTTCCTTGCAGGCAGTGACCGCTTGGCGAACAGCTTTCCTCCTGTCCGACACACTCAACTTAAGATTTTCCAGTTCTGCTAGTTCAAACCTGAGATCATTGCCATAACTATAAATCACTAGGCCAGAAAGCAGAGCCCCATCTTATGCGTCACCATGTTGTACCGGGAAATCATAAAGTCATAGACAAGGTATATAGCAGAGCAAGTGCATATGAACAGCTCATGATTCGAATGTGAGTGTCCTGTTACCTCATGTTTCAAAATCCAAAAGGGTCTTAATAACAAAGACACAACAGGAGAATAAAAGGTGTATTTCCTCTTGGGCACTACGAGAAACATATGGCGTGGTCATGCAGTATCTGAGAAACAAACTAAGAAGCCGCGATCGTACATTGTACTGACACTGATGATCTGGGCAAAAAAGTTAGCCGCAGCCAGAATGGCGATGATGGTCTCGCAGCTCCACCGAGGTATTGATTGGAATGCTCTTGCCAATTCAGGCAGGTGCTTCCCACGGTGCTGGTACACCAGCTGGGTGAGATCAGACAAGGAAGTGGTCAACTCGCAGAGGTCTTTGACCACATCGTTGAGAGGTTTTATCGCCACCTTGTTGCCGTCGGATATGGCCTTCTTCTTCAATGGGCTCAGGGCTTTCCAAAGGTAACCGGACATGGCATTTCTGCCCTCAGGGGGAGCTCCGGAGGCATACAAGAAGTCGCCGTATTGCAGAGCGAAGGCTGCGAGGACGAGCAGGACTTGGGTGGTCCATCGATAGCTTCGTAGCTTCTGGAATATCGCTTTCCACGTCTCTTCCACAGTTTTGCCTTCCTTGGCCTGGCATGTCATCTGAAGAAGGAGAAGAAGATGATGAAGATGGTGATGATGATGATTTGGACTTTTTGTCCTTCTCAAATCAATTAAAAACATCTCACAAATATAAACGAATAATAATAAGTACTTATTTTTCAATTCTTGTATATTAATTTTCCTAATTTTGACGAGACATTTATTTTAAAAGAAAATATAATTTCACTTTATAATTTTCCTAATATTCGGTTTCAAAGAATGTAAACGCCCTCGTAAATACCAAAACATGCATAAATCACGGCCTCATCCACTTATATCGACATTGCGAGCCGTACCATCGTGTGCATGGAGCCTCTCCTTATGTACATAAACGGGCCGGTTTGCATGTATTTGTGGGAATTAATTATTTTGCACAGGTTTGGATATCCCGTGTCCTAAGGAAAAAAAATAATGATAACAATAGAAAACCTGACAATTGATGCACTCGATCAGCTGTGAAATGTCGCTATTGATATCCGGGGCCTCTGGAGGATCCTGCGACGATAAAGTCTAAAGCGATCAGGAGCAACTTCTACAAGGTTCAATTCTAAGAATTACACTAGCCTTTCTGTTACTTGATTGACCATCCGAATTTTATTTAAATGAATGACAATTTTTAAATTACATGGGGTTATTTGAATCTGTCGGTTCAAATAATCCAACCGATGCACGAAACCGTGCATTAGGAATGGTTTTTTTGGATAATAAGGAAAGTCAAATTCGATATTAAGAAATGATATCGATCCCCATTCGATACCCTTTTGGGGACGTTATCGACGAGCTGGGTTGCGACAGAAATGATGTTCTTGACGATTCCGTGGAGATCATCCACTTTGCATTTTGCTTCTTCGGAGCAATCATATGAATGTCCTCCTATGACCGAATCTATGAACTGTTGGTGGTCGAAGATGTGGGAACTGAGCGCAGTCTTCGGCTTGTTGTCGCTGCCGCCGACACCAGAGGGGACAAACAACGCGCGTTTATCCATGTATCTTCAACGGCGGAAGGAAGAAAGCAAGAGATCAAGTGAGGTTAACAAAAGGATGAAGTAGAAGATGGACGTGCGTGCTTGTTTTCTCTTGCGTCCGTCTCTTTTTATAGCCAACCGTGCAGCACAACGCATGCATGCAAAATGGGAGAATGACGTTGATTGGTCTCACTTTAATCAAACCCTTTAACCGAATATGTTCCCTTAACAAAAGCACCTTCATTAAGGGGACGCAGTATAGAGAACTTTGAATATCAGTATGTCAAGATCCCAACCTCAGGGAAACGATATGATCACTGAATTATCAACTGTAGGAGTTTGATGCATCAGGTATGTAAAAAATGAACACATAAGATTACAAATATGAGAAATCAAATCTTTTGATATGATAGTAATAGGGTCATCAAAATGGGCCATTAACTCATTTTTATTAAAGTGAATCATGAATGAGTCAGCTCAAATTTGTTATATAAACTATAATGTGCTTTGAAAAGAAAAATTCAAGATAAATAAATTTAAATGGGTCTGTCTTGAAATCCACGCCCATATAACCAGAAGAATAAAGGTGAAAATGTCCAAGGAAATAAATTAAAATTTTTTAAAAATATGAAATATATTATTAAAAATTGTTCATGTCAGTAGGACGATCGCTATCCACATCAGCGAATTCTGGCCAAAATTTTGTGGATTGACTCAATTTGTGAAAATAAAAATGTTTAGTACTTAATTGGTAAATTTGAAAGGCTTAAGTTTGAATTGACAAAAGTGTAATAAATTTAGGACTTAGATAATTTTCTACTTAGTTATATTCAAGTAAAATGGTCATAAATGGGTTGAAACATGACATAGATGTTAAATGGGTCATAAATGGGTTTAAAAATGGCATAGGTGTTAGATGGGTCATAAATGGGTTTACAACTTATATAGATCTAATTCATTCATATGACTCTCTTTTTATTCTCTTTTGCCATTTTTTGATCTCGTACTCACTCACTCCACATTCTCACCTCAATTTATGTATGAGTTTTCTTAAATTGTTTTTAAATATAAAGGCATTTTAGCTTTATGGGTCAGCTTGAATATGAGTCACAAGAATTTACATTACATAGAAATGGTTCAAAATGGAGTAAATGGGTCTATTTGCATATTTTCAACCCAATCCAAATCGAATCCGACTCATCCATTTGACAGGTCTATAATGGAAGAGACCCCGATGAAATTGTTTGTTTATGTCTTGTTGCAATGAAATAGCCAATATTTTGTACAGTTTCATTGTGCAATATCAAAGGAATGGAGATGAAATTTCCAGAATGCTTCTCTTTTGTATGTATTTATTTAATAGCAATGTACTCGTTGCATCAAATAGGCAACGGTATGACTAGATGAGGGTTTATCTAGAAAGATGAAATGTTTCTAAAAAGTTTTCTTATTCATAATCATATTGTGAGATTGATCCACCTAGGAATCAAAAGAAGCAAGTTTTGCCCAAAATGTTTCATCCATCATCTTCTTCTTCATCATCCTTTTGATTAACCATAATTGATCTCCTATTTCCTCTTCCCTTCGCCTATCCAAGAGACATGGAGACATTGGCGTTGTCCTACTCCTCTCTTTGGCAACCGTCAAGATTATAGTATCGAAGCGCCAATCTTATCGGACTTTTTAATGTAGTTCAATATCATAAAATTGGAAAGGGTGGGAAACGTGCCACACAATGTAAGATGTGTTTTTCTTTCCAACAGTATTTACTTTTTAGATGCTATCTTCTGTCCTACCAGATGAAACCAAGTGTTGTTTTGCCCGTGAAAACAACACCCTCAACAATGACACCTTTGCACAAAAATATTGTAGTATCAAAGTATTATTCTTATCGGACTTTTTAATGTGATTCAATATCATAAAATTGAAATGGGTGGGAAACATGCCACATGACATAATATGCGCTTTTCTTTCCAAATGTAATTACTTTTTAGATGGGATATTCTTTCCTTAGCAAATGAAATCAAGTATCATTTTGCTCGTGAAAACAACACCCTCAACTGTGACATCTCTACACGAAAATGTTATAATATCACACGACAAGACGTAATATGCTCTTTTCTTTCCAACAGTAATTACTTTCAAATGTGATGTTCTTCCCTAAGTAGATGAAGCCAAGTATCATTTTGCTAGTGAAAACAACACCATGGACAATGACATCTCCACAAAAAAAGATTCAGGCTTTGCTAGCATAGCAGCAGACTATCATGAGGGCAACACTATTCTATGAACCACAAATTCTTAAAGAATTGAATCCCACAACAATTTTTAATTATTTGTTATTAATTTTTTCATGACCCAAAATATATTATTGATCTTACAATGGATTAAGGACAATCATATAGGCATTTCTTGTATAAATTCTGCCTAATCGTGGAATCACAATCTCATTATGAATAATTAACTCTTATTGTTACGGTAATAAGTGAACTAAAGTGAAGTTGTAATTTGTACAAAAGTTAGGATGAAAATTGTCCTCTTTCCGCTACTTTTTTAAGTCACGCTTCCTTCCATATGTCCTTCCTTACTTAATTTATTGAACTGGCCATTTTAACCTTTGCTTTTTCCACCTTCCGCATGCTTGTACCACATTAACTCAAATGTGGGGCTCATCTATTATCCCTCTTCTTTTTTGTTTTTTGGAAAAATACTTATGTGACTATTATTAATCCATTGTGAAATTCATAGTTTGTTTTGGATGGTAAAAAAAATTAATAACAAACAATTAGAAATTATTATAGAATCTGCTCTTTCAAGAATTCATGGTTTATAACATGCCATTACCCTTATAATGACCAAAAGACTGTTATACTAGCGAACCCCAGTATATAACACATCAACAAATTATAGCCACAAAACCTGAATTATTATTTTATTTTATTTTTTACTGCTGAAATTATAAGTCGGATTGAAGACGTAGAGTCTAGTCTTTATTTTTGAAAGACTCCAATAAGATTCAATTTGAGAAGGATCAAGGATCAAGCCCTTTTTATCTAGAAGCTCAAAATGTTTTTGGACAGTGGACCGTCAAATATACCAAATCGAAACCTTTGGATCTTTTAGTGGTTACATGCAGATGGAGTACACAATAGGATTTGTTTCATTAAGATTTGTTTCATCGTCCTTGAAAGTTCAAATATTTTCAATAGAAGTCGATCCTATTATAACCATAAGCTCAGCCATCTCCAGAAAGAAAATCACCAGCATATTTGGCCCAAGAGACAAAATAATTTTTATCTCACAATAGAACGCCAAATCTAAAAGGTAACTCAAGCTCCAAATCTTTTTATCACGTATTGTCCATGAAGACATCTCATGAGATATGTAATATCAACGGTATCGTTGCCTATGATGAACATGTCATCCACATAAGCAGGAGAAGAATCGAACATAATCGGTTTTGTCAAATAATTGCAGCACTATATTAGAATAGATTTGAATAGATTGAGCAAGATAGTCCAACACACTACACAAGTTCACCTCCAAAAGGGAACATTGTAGGAATCTATTGAGAATTATGTACTTTGTTAGTGCCGATTATTTGAAGGTTAGTTACGAGTATCGTGTGTAACAAGATATGTGGTACATCCAATCATCCTCTATGAGATCAAGAAAGTTTATGTAAATAAGGGGAGAAAAATGATTCCCTATAAGCTTTATCTATGATTGCTACTAATGAATACTGTCCCGAGGTACTTTTCCTTGTATGGTTTACCAACTCAATTGGGGAATGAGAGAGTGCACCAACAACCTCAGCCACGCTAGTATAACAATTTTCAGCCATCTGAACAAAATAAACTCCATCCTCGTGGCCCTGCCATTTAGTTGTCCCAAAGGCCAGCTTGATAGATGCAAAGTCCAAATCCAACCAATCCCTTAGAGGCTTAAGACCGCCCAACGGTTGAGTCCCAACTTAATAGATGACCATGAATACCGATATTTGCTGATTTTTGAAAATATAATGAATTCGATACTTCAAATTTGAATTCAAAATATTAAATATAAAAGGCAAAAGTCAAAAGCTAATCCACGTGTTACTTTTCAAGGTGCTGCTTCTCTAGAACAAAATGATGCTTGGTTTTACTTGCCAAGGAAAGAACATAGCATCTAGAAAGTAATCTTTGTGAGAAAGAAACGGCACCTATTACATTGTTTCCTGTTGCACGTATCCCAGCCTTTTGAATTTTACAGTATAGAATAATGTCCAACATTCCTACAAGATTAGGGCTTCGATCTTTTGTAACATTATCCATCCTCGCTTTTGATTTTGTATATTCAGTTTTCATTAACTTTTTTTTTTGTCAATAATTTATCTGAGTTTATTAGTTATCAAGGCACTAGATTAGTGCATCTATCTTTAGTAAGATATGGTCTAAATTTAAGGATCCTTTTTAGACAATCACATGTTAGCACAGTGCATTTCAGACGGTGTAAATCAATTGTTTAGTCCTTTTTCTTTTCTTTTCTTTCACTTTTTACCCTTTTCTTCCTTTCCAAATTTGCCCCCTCACAATGCATTTTGGATTGTCTAGATCATTCTTTCGTACTTCTTTTCTTTCATCTTTTACCCTTTTTCTTCCTTTCTCAATCTGCCCCCTTCCATTTGTTGCCAACTCTGCACGCCATGAATGCATAGCACACGAACTTGTCGTTGCCCATGGTCATCCCCCAAAGGCCAGCATGAGAGATGCAAAGTCCAAATCCAACCAATCTCTTAGAGGCTTAAAGACCACCAACAGTTGAGTCCCGACTTAATAGATGACTATGAATGCCAATATGTGCTGGTTTTTGAAGATATAACGAATTAAATACTTCAAATTTGAATTCGAGATATTAAATATAAAAAGCAAAAATCAAAAGCTAATCAACATGTTACTCTTCAAGGTGCTGCTTCTCCAGAACAAAATGATACTTTGTTTTACTTGCCAAGAAAAGAACATAACATCTAGAAAGTAATCTCTATGAGAAAGCAAAGGCACCTATTACATTGTTTCGTGCTCCACGTATCCCAGCCTTTTCAATTTGATGGTATAGAATAATGTCCAACATTCATACAAGATTAGCGCTTTGATCTTTTGTAACATTATCCATCCTCGCTTTTGATTTGTATATTGAGCTTTCTTTCACTTTTTTTTTTGTCAGTAATTTATAGGCACTAGATTAGGGCATCTATCTTTAGTGAGATATGATCTAAACTTGGGGATCCTTTTGAGACATCCACATGTTAGTACAGTGTATTTTGGACGGTGTAAATTGATTGTTTAGTCCTTCTTTTCTTTTCTTTCACCTTTTACCCTTTTCTTCCTTTCCAAATTTGCCCCCTCACAAAGCATTTTGGATGGTCTAGATCGATTCTTTCGTCCTTCTTTTCTTCCTTTCTCAATTTGCCCCCTTCCATCCGTTGCCAACTCTGCACGCCATGAATTCATCGCACGCAAGCTTGTCGTCGTTCGTGGTTGTCCCCCATCGTTGATACGTACTCAGCTAACCCGTGGCCGTTCCTTGACTTACCAATGAGCAAGCCGCTGCAGGTACGCCAACTATGCCAACTCTGATTGCAGCCTGAGGCTGGACTGTCGGTCGTGCAGTAGAGTTGATCAGAAGAGGAGACCGCGGCATGCGACTCCACCTCTATGGTCGTGGCTGATGAGAGAGAGAGAGAGAGAGAGAGAGAGAGAGAGAGAGAGGGAGGGAGGAGTTTGAATTTTGGGGCATCTTGATTTTTTAGGGTGATGATTTCACGAGAATTTCTAGCAAGAAATGTCTATGACAAGACTTAGCAAATAAAAAGAGAACAAAAAAATCGAACAAATTGTTCAAATGATCGATTTTTCTAAAACCCGAGACTGTTAGGAAACCGGCCAAGATGGACATGGAAGGAAGAAACTAAATTTCATTGAACTTTTGCACAAACTAGAACTTCAGTTTAAGCCAATTTATTGTGATAGCAATAAGAGTACATCATGCATAATGAAATTACACTTCCACTTCAATACACAAATGTATAACAAATTAGCAAAAATTATAGCCACGGAAACTGAAATTTCCTTTTCCATTTAGGGCTGCAACTCAAAGCCCCATTTAAGATGCAGATTCTATTCTTCACCTATGTAAAGCTCCAATATATTTCAAATTGAGAAGGATCAAGCCCCTTTTCATCTAGAAGTTTACTAGGTTTTCAAGAAAGAAAATCACTGCCATATTCGGCCCGAGATAATAAACTTCCATCACAAAAGACCCCCAAATCTCCAAGCAAGCTCAAGCTCCAAAATCTTTTATTTCGAATTGTCCATTAAGCCATTCATGAGATATGCAATACCAAACCGTATTAAATAATAAACTTCCATCACAAAAGATCACCAAATCTCCAAGCAAGCTCAAGCTCCAAAATCTTTTATTTCGAATTGTCCATTAAGCCATTCATGAGATATGCAATACCAAACCGTATTAAATCCTGCGACGATCATGTCCCACGATGATCCACATAAACAAGAGAAGGATCCAATCATAATCAGTCCCATCAAATACATGCAGCATTTGTATCGGAAGGGCTTTGAATAGATTGAGCAAGATGGTCCTACACATTACGTAAATTCACCTCCAAAAGAGAACACCACAGGAATCTACCAAGAATTGCGTACTATGTAAATACCAATTATTCGAAGGTTAGTTACAAGTATCGTGTGTAACAAAATCTGTGGTACACCCAATTATCCTGTGTGAAATCAGGAAAATTTGTGTAAATAAGAGGAGAAAAATGGTTCCCTTTAAAGCTTTATCCACGATTGCTGCCAACGAATACTGTCCTGAGGTATTTTTCCTTGCATGGTTTGTCAATTCAAATGGGAAATGAGAGGGCGCACCAACAACCTCAGCCACAGCAGTATAACAGTTTTCGGCTATCCGAATCAAAACAAACTCCACCCTCATGGCCCTGCCCTTTAGTCATCCCAAAGGCCAGCTTGAGAGATGCAAAGTCAAGATCCAACCAATCCCTTATGACGAGCATATGCAATTATAAGGATGAATAAGAATGCGCAAGCGGTTCCAGTCACGATCACGACCTGCCAGCATTAGGACACAGCTTTCTTTTTTAAGGAAAAGTGAAATCAAGAAGAGAAGTCGAGAAGGAGATGAGACGATGAAGTTATTAATTAAAGGTTCAGGCCTACCCATTTGAACATGTAGCCATGGTTATTGTTCCAATCATAAGGTATGTTCACGCCAAAAATGCCAGCAACCAAAGAATAGATGGACAAACAAACAGTTCCTGAACTGAGGAAGAGCTCTAGCTGCAACCACAGACAGAGGGGAGTCAAAGAACATCAAATAAATCAATTCAACGACTCTGGACATTAGCAACTAAATGAAGAGGTGAACTACTTGGGTACACATTTAAAAAAGAAACAATTGAGAACATGAACGCACACAATAACAGGGACAGAGAGAGAGCAAGAGAGAGAGAGAGAGAGAGAGAGAGAAGCACCTGAATTAGCTGATTCCGGTGATTATCAAGCTGAGGAAAAAGAGAAAATACTTAGAATTTCAGGAAAAAGAGAACACTGACTTGACTCCATGCAAAACTTTTGCTTTTCCCCTTTTTATCTACTTGATTCTCTTTATAGAAACATGCTATACAACTAACTTAATCAATCAAGTTACCTGGATGTTAATGTAGTCCTCAGTGTCATCGATATATTCCCGAAGCTGCACATGAGCAACTTAGGCAAATCAAATTTTTCGAAAAATGGACATTATACAGAAAATCAAACTCTCAAAAGTACAATCATTTTAGTCATGTATCACAAACAATCTCGAGCAAGCAAAATGAAAATTTGAATAACTATTTGACCAGAGCACAAAACGAATTAATCAGTTCAAAATTTCCAACTACCTTAATGGCATGAAATTAACACAAAATAAAAATGTCTATAATTTATCTGCTACCCTGATAAACAGAAAAGCAAATCATTATGAAGAGATTGATTTTTATTTAGTACAGGATATTTTCGACTTCAATTACAACAACACATCAAAAATTTCATTCTCCCAACACCATGACAACTGTTAATAATTGACCCTGTACTGATGTAGAAAACCTATAGTCTCTCCTTGGCAAAGAGAAATTTTTTAATGGATTCATAAACTCATATATAGTAATTAGACAGGTTTCATTTAGCCATCCCAACCCGCATGAGAGTATAAATACTAACAAGAGAGTTCCTGAATGATCATTCCTAATATAATCATGTATCAAATGATGCCAACAAAAATGACAATTGTCTCCAGCACAAGCATCGCTGAGATTCATTACCTATCTAAAGCATCAATGGAACCACTCTACCCAAGAATTTACAACGGATAAATGCAGGCGAATACTACAGCAACTAAAGGATCATGCAGATAATTCCCTATCTAAGTACTTACTGTTGTCAGCTTGTTCAATGTGCCATCAATTTGCATAAAGTAAGCCTGAAAAAAAAAGAAAAAAAGACATTGATGCCTATTCAAGAAACAACAGAACTTAAAAATATCAACAGGAAATAGCTCAAAACCTCAAGCAACATTTCCAACTCCTCAACATCATCTTCGTCTCCATGAACTGTTGCCACACTTGCCCTACTGGCTCGAGATATTTTTGAGCCAATGGTAGGGGAAGCAGGAAACCAATTTTGGGCTCCTGAACCACTTATAGGGGAAGATGCACCAACTTGTTTTCTTGACAAATACAAGTCAGCCATATCATCATCATCATCTAGTAGTTGCTCAAGCTCATCCCTTACCTGCAATGTACCACAAATACCTTTCAAGATGTTACCCTCCTACACGTCAAAGATACCCTGAAGAAGACACCCTTGTATAGTGACAGAAAAGCCCATAATGATTGAGAATATCAACAATAGGTTCTGTTCAACGATATTCCTCTAAATAGAGCAAGAGAGAGAGAGAGAGTGCAGTGTTCAGTCGGACACCATTTCATGAAGACAATAAAATCTATCTCGATTATTTATATATTAATCAAGTACTAACATTTCATACAAGCTCATCTAAATACTCAATTTGAAGATACAAACATTTTATCATACATAGGATTGTCAGTCAGTCTAGGCCAAGTCCTTAAAGTTGCATGAGTACATAGAATCAAGAAAGACAAGGACAACTCAAAATTTATGTTACTCGCAAAGATAATACTCAGTCGAAAACATGATAGATAATGGCAAGGTGAACCATTTCGATTTCCGCAATGACCCAGAAGTTATACAATTTTGCAGGGCAAAAAGTGACTCACAATACCTTTTGCACCCTTGCTGTTAGCCTTGTCATTGCACTCTTCAATTTACGAACCCTATCCAAGTTACGGCTGCTAATCTACAAAGACCACAGACAGCAGACATGCAAATTTAAGAGAAACATTTCAAACTGAGATTGAGCATAGAAGCATGATCGACCAACCAGCATTGAGACATTGTTGTAGAGTTCCAAGCATAAAGAGTAATGGCTCGATTAGTACAAAAATCTGTGTTAAGCAAAAGAGGCAAAAGCCCCATAAAAAAAAAAAATTGCATCATCTCGATTGATCAACACAAGTACAACAACAAATCTCTAAGAGAAACAACAACTAACAAAATTCAGCTGATCATGCATAACATCACATCAAGCATGCAAAACCAAATGGACCAGTCTTCAAGAGTTCACCAATCACTCAGGCATAAAATCCTTAGAGGGAAGTAGAAATGACTGGAATTCGACAAATGAAAACTACACTGCAAGAACATTTCAATCAGTAATACAATACCTATTTCCACACAAACAATATTATTAAGAACTGCAAATGACAGTGTTCAGCCGCATATCACTCCTTAACAGAGCATTTTTATTTTTGGTTTATTTATTTCCCAGTGAGATGGGAAAGAGAATCTACTTACTTTTGAGGTGAGCTCATCTAAAGCAGGATAAGCAGCAGTCTCCAATTCAGTAGTGCGTGCTGCAAGAAAGCTACAAATTGCTTCCAAAGCTACCTCCAAGGCGCGAAATTCAAATGGAGACTCTGCATTGCATCATATTACAACTATCAAAAGATGGCCCGCTTAAAACAAATCCAATTTGAAAGAGCCAACTCAAACACACCCCATACCATCATCTTCCCCAGCTTCAACATCATTCTGTACATGAGAGTACTCTTCTGCATCATCTTGACCCTGGCATATGGCATTTACAGCTAATCGCCGTTGGAGTTCCTCAACAACTGGTATAACATTTATATCTGATGGGTCTCGAAGCAACACCTACAAGCAGTGCCATCGCTACTTATGATATAAAACATGAAAATAAACTGACCCAGAACTAAATTAGTTCTTACATAAGGGAGAGAGAAATTTCCCACGAGCAGACATCAAATTCCATTTTTGCACAACCATTTAAGTATTTTATAAGAAAGGTTGTAATTTATCTCTGGGAAAAAGCATAAATATAAGTACCTAGCTAGTTAAGTAGTCTCACATAAAAAACAGAGACACCTGCTCATGCAAAAGGTCTGCGTAGCTTAACAGCCAAAAGGAAATATCTAAGGACTTGAGGATAACGAGAAAGCTGTGTTCAGTCATAATTGGCTGGAAATAAAAGGAAAAGGCATATGAGAATTTCAGAATTGAAGGCTTTCACTGTGTTGAACAGTTGCCATTCGAGCTTGCAACTGAAAGACAAGTTATGCTGAACCAGGGAGAAAATTAGTGCTCGGCTAATCAAGGCCCGGCGACTAAACATTTAGCAACCTCAGAATTCCAGTCAATGGTACTAGAACTCATTGCAATAGAGAAAAGAAAAACACTTCATCAAATGCAAGAAGGAAAAACTCAACTGAATTAGTCAAAGAAACAGGACAACATCCGAAGCTACACCAAAGTAAGTTCTTCCAAAACGTAAGTGACGATACACGGGGCTTCCAGACATCACACAACTACCCCTCTGCTCAATAAGCAGACATTAACCGCTAAGAAAGACACAAGCCGCTACGCACTAACCTCCTCGGCAGTGATAATTGCCTTGATATGCTGCATAAAGTTCAAACACCCACAAATGCAACAGTGAAAAAAAACGAAAGTCAGCACCAACAATTCAAGGAACTTCAAGAAGAAAGGAGAGAGAAAGAGAGAGACCCATTCATAAACAAGACCCAAAAAGGAAAAAGAGAGACCTCCAAATTGAGAACGATGGCCCTCTCACGGCCGAGGATGGTGGAGGGGTAGGACAAGAGCGGGTCGAGGATGCGGAGGTCCCGCGCGTGGATCTCCACGCGGTGCATGATCGCGTACTTGTCGACGTCGAGCACCGTCCCCTGCCCCGCCGTGTCGAGGAGCATCCAGCTCCGCGACGGCTGGCCCTTCTTCTTCGCCGCCTGCTGCTGCTGCTGCTGCTGCGGGTCCGCCGGCACCACGCTCCCTTCTCGAGCCATCTCTAACCATCCCCAGAACACACACACACGCCCCACCAACGAAACCACCCACGAAAAAGCTCCGGAAAAAGCACCCCTCGAAAACGAACGAAGAGGGTGGCGGTGGGGGTGGTGGTGGGGGAGGCAGCGTCGACGGAATTACATCGGTGGAAGGAATACGGAAGACTCCGCGAACGAGGGGGAATATATTGTATATGTTATGATGGTTCGTTATATTATAATATTTTATATTTCCTTCTTTTGGTAATTATTAAAGTGATCAGGAGTACAATGCCCTTAACAAATCCTTATAGTCAACGATTTTATTTTTTATTTTTTTTGAATTATTCGAGTTTGGTGATTTTTCGAAATAGGAATGAAATTGGTGTTTTTAAATTGCATTGGTCCTAGATTTGCTATAAATATAAGCAAAATTAATATGAAGCAGGAAGCTACCATATCCTAGTCTTAATTATTGCTTCCCCTTTATAATTACCAATCATCTGTTCATTCATTCTCTTCCTTTGAATTTCAATTTTTCTACTAGGTATTCTTCCAACGTACCCTCGGATCGAAAAGTAAACTTGAAATTTTGATACGCATTATTCTTTATTCCAAGTTACACTGTGGAGAGGAGAATAATCATTTTGTCTTGCCTTTATTCAAGGCAACAAAGCAAGACTCGGCCTCAATACAAAAAGAGAGTGCTTTTTTTATTGCCGGTATTGTAGTTTTGAAAGCGTTTTCAGACTGGGTGAAAAATAAATTATGTAAGTCCGATTCAGAATATTCAGCTTGGGCGATTTTTTTTTCATAGATCCCATATCCTCTTTTTCCTTTTCTACACAATTCGTGTCAAAATTAATGTTCGTTCGGCAAATAATGACTCTTTAATCCACAAAGAGAGGAAGGAAAAAAAAATTGAGGCGGCTATGGATATTAATGTTTAGATAATATCACACATTTAACTTAAAGGTTCAGACATCTGAACAAAAAAGACAGTTAAGAGGAAAACAATATAAACTCAAGGTCAAATGACGTGCACATGTTGGTGTAAATGTCCTTAATCTCTCTAAATCAAACATTGAAACCGTGAGGTAAGGACTCCCCCTAAAGAACATGAAAAAAAATAAAAACAAAACAAAACAACATCATCAATAATAGCAAATCAAAGGGTTATTTTATTGCAAAAATCAATACACAATAGAATCCATTAGCGCGGTCAAATGTCTGCTTTTTGCCCCCCACCTTCTTTAGACAAAAATTGAAGTCGGTACCGTCTGGTGCAGGTTGGAGCAGCAACCGGGGACAAGCCTACATTCATGAACTTTTCATGGCAATTTGCATCGGACAATCAATCCCCACCAAACAAATTTAAAAAAAGAGGGTTGAAATGAGCTAGGAGGAAAAAGCTGGCCCTGATAGTGACTTCGAACGGGGATACCGTGTCGGACAGTACACGGGCGGGGCTTGTCTAACGAGACTGAAAAGCAAGTCGCTGGAAATTTTTGAAGTATTTAAATACCCAAGCTTTTTTTACTTTTGACAATTTTGGGGTGTTCGACATTCATTGAATGTCACGTAAATGATTTTTGGTCTAAGAAATTAATTAAGTTGTGTGTAGTTACAAGTATTGAAATCTCACCAGTTAATATAATTATCGGATATACTATATGTAAGTCGCGTTGTAACCACGTATAGGAGCAATGCTAGAATATATTTAACGGTGTCATTACTGTACATCTTGCTTTATACACATGAGTTTTTTGGTAAAATTTATAGACTTTTGAACATTTAATGCATTTAATGTAATGAGAGGAGCCTTTCCTTTACCATGTAAAAGTTTAAAATCTTTGGTAAATGAAAGTAAAATTTTTAAGGTATATGTTTAAAGCCCCAATCTAATTACAAACATCTTTTTGCATTATAAATTTTTATACGATCAAATGAACTAGGAACAATTGTGTTGACACCTCGAATTTTTAAAAAATTGAAATATTTAATCATTCGACCTAAAGTTAACCAAAAGTTAATCAATGTTTGACCAGCGAGATATTAGGTCTAAACTGAATTTTTGACATAAAATATATTCAACGAGTCAAAATGAGTTTTCATATTATTGTTGCCACCCAAATCTGGCAATCAATTTGTGGCCCTCCAGAACAGGTTATTTATTTTTTGCAATGTCAAGAAGTTTGTGATCATATGATTTCAAATTCATGTCCTAAAAAACTAAAGGTCGCTAGTGTTCCTCTATAACAAAAGTAGTGTCAATCAGTCGCCGGATGAAGGAGTAATTGTCGATTAAACGATAATCAAACTTCCCTAATACCCAAAATAGGTCCCGAAGCCCAAAACCATACCTGCAAGTTTCAAGATCGGAATGGCAATTTCTATATCCCTAAGCCGAAGTAAATAGTTGTTTTTGAAAGTGTTAAGTCACCAAGATGACGTTCAGTTCATAGACTCGAGCTTATGGTCCAAATATAGGCCAAAACCTCTGGTCCGTGACTTGGAGATTTACCCCAGCAATAAGCTTTTCAATAGCGTGAAGATCACGCCAATCGGACATCGCGTGCCAAAAGTTACGGGACCTAAAAGACGCGGGCCCTCCTCCCCTATAAAATGACCTTTCTTTGTTTCTTAACACAAGATTCCATTCCTAAAATATTCTCCCTTCAACGAGATGAGCTTTTTCACCAGGTAGAGCCTAAAATCTAGAAAGCTCCGACAGATCCAAAGGGGTACAAACATAACTTAAAGTCCAGGTAGGGCCTGAAATCATTCCCTTTATTTTATTAGAAAATGGACGTCTTGGTGGAATTCTTCTTAGAGGAAAATTCCAATTGTGATAGCGCCGTCACGCATGCTCTAGGTCGTAACGCCTCTGGAATGAAGTTTTGGATCCACTCGTGATGAGGACATTTCTCCAGAAATTCATTATCCATGAACGATTTGATTGTTCAGGGTGTCGTTGGAACGCATGCTGCTGGTTTTGTTAATTATAAACTGTGCAGGTATGGACAATGATATGAGCTAGTTGATGTGTGAGGTGCTAGAATAGACTCCTTATTTTGCAAGCCAAACCCCTAGGAACCGATAAAAAAAGGATTGAAACTGGGCTGTATGGGTAGGCCGTGGTGATGGGATCGGAGGCGACAGACCAATGGCCGCCTGACCTGAGGTCCCGTGGATACGAGTTATTCTCATTCGAAAGGTCGATTTATATATGGGACTCGACACTGGTTTTAAAATTGCATCCGTGCATCTTTACATGTCATTTTGCATGTCGCTCTCTCATGCTGATTATGATTGCCACATCATTTTGCATGTTGTTTGGTCCTACTGTCTTCAAATGCCATGTCATTTTGCATGTCATCCACTCAAGTTGTATTCAATTGCCACGTCATTTTTGCACATCATTTTCTTATGATGTATTCGACTGTCACATTATTTTCTATTTGCATGTCATTGTTCATTTTGTACTCGATTGTCACATTAGTATGTATGACATTCCCTCATGGTGTATTTGATTGCCATTCACATGTTATAAGTTCATGCCTTATTTGAATCCTCCGTCATCTCACCTGTCATACATGCATGTCATTTTTCTTAAGGGTAATTATGTCTACATGAGCTCCCTATAAAAGAAGCTATTGACAGAATATTAGCATGACTCCATTTGAAGCGTTATAGAGGCACAAGTAGATCTCTTACTTGCTAGGAGGAAGTTGGCGAGAGGAGGTTGACTGTGCCAAAATTGACTCAGGTTTCCTCTAATATCATTTGGGTTGTAAGAGATGGACTTCAAATTGCACAAAGAAGACAGAAAGTGTCATGCAGATAGGCGGCCACGACAGTTGGAGTTTCATGTTCAAGGTCATGTTTTCTTAGAAGTTTCGCTAATGAAAAGAATAGCTCGGTTAAGTTGAAAAGAAGATTGAGCCCAAGAATTTTTTGCCCATTCCGTATAGTGGAATGACTAGGAGATTTGGCATACTGATTAGCGTCACCACCGAAAGCTTGCCAGTGTAGATGATGTAAATGTGAGCGGTTTCAAAGTAAGTCAAGATTCCTACCCTGTTGGAACCAATTCCTTAATCTTTGGAATTCGGAACCTATTCTATCAATTGATTTTAGGGTCAGTTTTAGGGTTTACCGAGCACCGGCCAATTTCTTCTTCTTCTTTTTTCCATTTTTCCTTCTTTTTTTGCTTTATTTTAAGTTAAGCAAAGTGAAAGTGAATGCAACTTCAAATTTGTTAGAAGCAACAATCCATAGAAGGTAAACATCTAAAATAAGATACATAATAAAAAGTTCAAAATACGTAACCGTGTTTCATCGGCTCTAGTTCGGTTCTTTGGATTCCCAATTCAATTCTTACCCAGAAACTAAGAACCAAGCTGCAATGTATCGATTCCACTTTTTTCGGAACCAACAACAATGGGAACCTAGAATTGAATCACTTCCCATTACTAGTTCGATCTTATTCCCAATTCTATACTAGATCCATGCTCAATCATAAAATGATGCACTCCATGTTTTAACGCTTCACAAGTACAAACCAATCCCGTCTCACATTCTAGACTATCAAGCAATGAATATTGAGATCAATGAACAAGTATCATACAATGAGATGCCTATTTGAATACTAGATCGAAAGGAGCATAAGTGAAGTTGGTTGATGGAGAGAATGTGCAAGATGACTATTTTGAATTGTTCGCATAATTAGGTATCTCAAATTTTTAAGGATGAAATCTCTTTAAAAGGTATAGTTGTAATATTTGAAACTTTAGCACAAATGGACACATCAACATTTATTCGAGGTTTTAAGTAGTTATAATGATATGTGCAGAATATGAGATACGAATTAAGTTCGGTCATTATAGTACCTAAATATATTGATCGGTGAGTTTTACTAATCACTCGGATATTTTACTAAAAGTACGCATTGCCCCCAAAATTTCAAAATGAGAAATCAATTAGATCCACCAAAGGACCAAAGCGTGAAATTTCAGCAAATGACTTCGTTAGTGGCTCAATCTTTCATTGCGTGAAAAGTTAGGGGGCAAGCTTGACACGTGGATTCCACCGAGTCATTGTCTTTCATTTGATAGAACTGAAGTTACAACTCCACCTGAAACGTCAAGTAAATTCGCTTTTCTTTTCAGTTTCATTTCACAAAGATTGATCTTATAGATTTGGTCAGATTTTTTTTTTCTTTTGTCACATGAAGAACTTTGTGATTAACGTAATTAATCTCGTCTTTATAATGCATTGTTTTAGTTTTATTACTCACAAATGCAAATAATTTCTGTGTAATATATCAAACTTACTTAAAAACAATAAAGGGCAGCATCATATAAGACTCAAAGCGAAGATAATTATAAATTGATATGACGGGTTTAACAAGACCATACTTGTCCAAAGCACTACCATTGCAACATACATCTTATTTTTCTTTTTCTTTTTTGTGACCTTTCAATTAGTCGACCTCAAGTGTCATCATCATACATATGCGCTTATAAAATCTATTCATATTCCGTGGAAGAATATGTAGAGCAAGAAATATCAAATGAGAGTATGAAGAACGGTAGATTTTCCTCAACACATGTATTTAACCCTCATGCGCGTGCTATGCACATGCATGATTCATCGTCAATACAAGTATATGCTTGCACCCTCTGCGCAAGAGAGTAATTTTTAGAACTTGAATAACATGAATGAATATGAGATAACCGAAACCACATATGCAAATTCTCAACTCAAGAGTCAAGAGTAATGAAACATAAAAACCATATTAGATTAGATTAATAACCATTGCGTAACTCCCTAGAAAAAAATAATAACTTTCGTATAAAGATATTCATCAATGTTAATGATATGTTATCCAGCAAAATAAAAAAAATAAAAAATAAAAATCAATACACTTTTGATACTTAACTCTAGCCATGTGCCGACATGCAATTAATTAAATACGTTAGGTGAATGAGAACACGACTTAGTCGGTCCCCATAAGTTTGCCACAAGAAAGGGATTAAAACTAACATTTAGAATAGTAAATTGCATCGAACCATACGGTCTAATGTGAACTGAAACTTACATTGGCTGTCAATGCACGATTTCTGTTCAATCTAATCGATAGAATATGCAACATCGAATTGACTTCGCACTTGCACACTACACCAATTCCATACCACCTACTAATGACGTCGGAATTTTCCATTAGACGACAACGACAAACTACAAGTAATTTTTAAACCGGTCGACGATCTATTATTTTAACAGGACGAAGACCAAGGAAAGTAAAGTCTACTTTAACTTCTCGACAACGTCAACCCCATCGAAATGCTTTCCTTAATTAGCCAAAACCATCAAGTATACGTTGAATCAAACTCTTCCTCATCAGACACCAAGGCAGGAGCTTCATACCATAAGTTCGCTCGATGGCGATACCCTATTGTCAGTTGTTCTTTCGAGATCACACCCATCACAACAAGATCTTCTCATTCAACGATCCAATTTCACCTTCGATTGCATCTGTCAGATTCGCATGCGGAGGCCTAACGAGAAGAGGGAGCCCATTGAATGGAAGACATTTCATACAAAATGTATCATCCAAGAATGAGTCCTCGTGCATTGATCCGGATCTTCAAAGCGAGAGAGAAAATAAAAATGGTCACTGGACTGCAATCAAAGAGCCTAGCAACGACATGGCAAGCGCATGGGAAGAGATCCACAGGAAGAGCGATTGGGTCAGCTTGCTCGATCCGATCGACCCCCTTTTGCGGGCCGAGCTGATTCGGTACGGAGAGGTGGCTCAAGCGTCCTATGATGCGTTCGACGCCGACCCGTTCTCCAAATATTGTGGCAGCTGTCGGTACAAGCCAAGTGAGTTTTTCCGTTCTCTCGAGTTCCGTCGGGGTGGATACGAAGAGACCCATTATCTCTATGCATCGTGCAAATATGTTGAAGATACAATTTAGTGTGGCTTGAAGATATGATTTGAAGATACAATATGTTAATCTTAGATTGATAAGTTAATTGATTCAATTTATTCAAATAGGACAATAGTATCACATATATTATTTCCTATATTGTACACTCTTGTATTACATATACCTTCTTGTACATGAATGAAATACATAGAGAAAATTCCTCAAAATTCTTGTTTTTTGTCATGGTATCAGAACGTCCTTTCCTGGCCTAGCTTCCGCATTTCTAGAATTGCCTCCATCTCGTTTCTAGTTTTGTTGTTGCAATTCCTATTCTGCAAAACAAACCAGCACCCGACAAGAATTCACTTCAGATACCATGTCGAAGAATCAAAGTCCAAGTGAGGAAATCAATAACTCACTTGAGAATCAAGGTTTGGATCAAGTCGCTCCGACTGAAGAAGAAACCCCCTCCGCTCAACACCTTTTGAGTCTGTCCCAACTCCAATTCAAACTTCCAGCCCAACCCAATGGCCACCAGTCCACCGGTTTCCAGTTCAAGGCCAATGGGCCACCGGATCAAGTGAGACATGGGCACAACGAGGCCCATCTGAAGAGGAAGAAGGAAGACCAAGATGGACGGGTTAGAAAGTGTTAGGACTAGTACGATCACCTATAGGGGGTGAATAGGTGTTAAAAGAAATTTTTATAAAACTTAATAAATCAAATCGTCTTTAGAAGATAATAGATTGAAGATGTAAACGACTATAAGCGGTTATATAAAGCTATGAATTAAAGTAAGGAGTTTAGGGAAAGAGAATAGAAACACAAGGTTTATAGTGGTTCGGCTTAAACCAAGCCTACATCCACTCTCCCGCACTGACAGCCCATTGGCTGGATTTCACTAAGAATCAAAAGAGATTTTACAGTATCATGTCCTCGACTTCACAGTGTAGAAACTCTACTACACTTATTTAAAGTCTCACAAGTGTTTGTTCTCTCTTTTGAATAACACGATAAGCTCAACGATTGAAATAGCAAAGAACTAAGAGTTTCAGACTTTGGAATTTTTCTTTCACGTACACACTCGAACAACTTGAGAGTCTTCCTTATATACTCCTCCATGCCTCTACAACCGTTGGCACTTTCCAAATGAGTTCTTCCAATCTACCCGTTAGATAGAATCAATCAAGAAGATCTCGAGTCATTTAAGGAATGTGATGATAGCCCATCAATCCTACTCGCCCATACAATCAGGATCTCGGTTTCCATAAGTAGAACCTTCCAAGTATACTTCGCCTTACAAAAGATATGATTATCCGAATTGATTCCAATAAAAATAATTGATCACAATGTGCTATCTCCAGCCGTAAGATCTTCCACAAACCATACGAACCAAATCCTTGAAGATAAACTCGCATTCGGATGAGTCTTCTCTCGTCGGTCTGGAATCTGTCAGTGAGGTCAAACTTTGAGCTTAAAGTCTAACAATCTTCAGATATTGATTGAGAGTCTTGAGTTCTTCAGACTATAACATTTGAGTCTGCAACCCTTTAGACTAGACTTCTTAGAAAGGTTTTGTCAGCTACAAAACAATAAGGAGTCTTCTCTAACAGAAATGTCTGGATCAGAGACCCGAATTCACTCAAGCAGCTCTAGGGATGCAGCCTTACCCAATTTTCTAATCTGGTTTGCAACCAGGTTTTTTGCCTTACGGTGTTCCAAGCAACGGTGATTGTCCGAAGCCCGGCAACCCTCTCTACATAACACCGGCTAACGGACCAAAAATTCGGCTCATCAATCTATAACTCAAAGGACCAGATAACTATATAGTTTGGGCTCGAGTTTTTCGGCAAGCCTTGGTGACAAAGGATAAGGACGGCTTCCTCAATGGAGCCGTCTTTTTTCTGATAGTCAATCAGTTGCAATGACTTTGGCGCAAATGTAACCAACTTGTCCACACATGGATTGGAAACTATGTGGCTCTTGAGGTCACGGCAGGACTCCCACCAACCAATTATGCCAAGGCAACGTGGGACAATATCCATGAGATGTGTGGGAAGTTAGATCGGGCAAAGATTTATTCGCTCACTCAGGCCTTATCGAAGTTGAAGCAAGGGAACCTCTCAATTACCTCTTGTTTCAACTGACTTTCCACTTTGTGGAACAAACTTGAAGCGACTGAGGAACAATTGGAAGGACCAGAAGCAACTTTGAGACATATCGAAAACGAGAAAAAATGACTTGATTTCTATTGATTCTAAATAAGACTTACTCGAATTTCAGGTCCCAAATTCTCGCCATGGATTTGGTTTCCGTTCAAGAAGAGAACCAATGCCTAGCAACGATGGAATATGTGTGGGTGGGCGAGGGCATGATGCTCGTCACTCCGATGAGCTTCTAGCAGCGGACACCCATGGCTACGAACAACTCTCGTGTGGTGCCAGGGTTTCGCTGGGAAGAAGAAGCTAATCTTAAGAGATCAGTCATGGACGGTCCAGATTAGAAGGAGAGATCCGACAACTCTTATCTATCCATCCAAGTGATCGAATCGGGTGGTGTACATGCTGCCACGTTAGCACCAACGCACAAGGCATTCTACGGCATGCAGGCTGCAATGTCATCTTAGAGTGGGGGAGGGCAAAATTTTAAAACAAAAGGTAAATTCTGTCGATATAGCAAACGCCCCCACTATGCTATTTATACATGCTAGAAGTTACATGGTAAACCTAGTGATAAAGAAAAAAAGGAAAAAGGATTGTCCAATTATTAGGTTTTGGGACAAGATACTAGGAGGGCAAATTAGGAATTTACCCACGGCCAGTATCAAAATATCATGAAGGCCCTTAGTCAGTTAAGTACTACCTATTTCTTAAGTACCTCTTTATGCAAAACAGACTCTATTTTAGTTAATGCGTGGATAATTGATTCAGGTGTTAATGACCACATAATTTACAATGAGAAGTTTTTCTCTCATATTGACAACAAATCGCATGGTCCCGTTTCAGTACGTCTTCCAAACAGGAATGTCACTCATGTCACCAAAATTGGCACTGTTTATCTTAGTCCCAACATTATTCTTAGAAATGTTTTTTATATTCCTGAATTTGTGTTCAACCTTATATCTGTCTCCAATGCCTACAATGACAATTCTTGTCGCGCCATATTCAATTCCCAAAATTGCTTCTTTCAATACCTTTCGATTGGCAAACTAATGAGTTTGTGTAGTGTTGCACAAGGGCTATATTTTTGGACCAGTTTGCCAAAGGATTTTGATTTATCTTCCATTTCTTGGAATAAGGGTGTTTTATGTAATGCCACTACTAATTATAGAATCTTTCTTTCTCATCAACTAGGTCATAGTGCTTGTTTTCCTCACCCTGAGTGTCCCATATGTCCTTTGGCAAAATAGTCACAAATATCATTCCTAGTCAGTAACTCTCGAGCTACTAGTGCTTTTTCATTAATACATGTTAATATATGTGGTCCTATCATACTTCACATTGTGATGGAGCTCGTTTCTTTCTCACCATTTTGGATGACTATGCTCATGCCACATGGGTTTCCCTCATGCAAACAAAGAGCCAAACCTTTTCTCATTTGTCAAATTTTTTCAGCCTAATCAAAAATCAATTCAACAAATTTGTACAATCCATTTGTACAGATAATGGACGCAAATTCTTCACTACTGAGTGTAAGTCCTTTTTCCCTTCTCATGTCATTCTTCATGAAATTTCTTGTACTTAGACTCCTCGGCTAAATGGGATTGTTGAAATAAAGCACCGTCAACTCTTAGACGTAGCTCGAGCCCTTAAGTACCAAGCATTAATTCCTAAAAAAATTTGGGGAGATTGTGTGGTCACATCAATTTATTTAATCAATCGCATGCCAGCTAGAGTACTTGAAGATCGGACTCCTTTTGAGATGCTATGGAAAATGACCAAATATTGATCATTTAAGAGTTATTGGATGTTTATGTTATACAACTACTGTGGGTCCTTGGGACAAAATGGGTCCACATGCCATAAAATGCATTTTTATGGGGTATCCCACTTTACAAAAATGTTATAGGGTCATGGAGATATCTATAGGTTGGTTCTTGATAAGTAGAGATGTTGTTTTCCACGAACATATATTTCCTTTTCAAGAAATGGCATCCACATCACCTAATTCGGTATCAGATCGTCAAGCATTCTTATTAGAGGAAGATTTATCTTTGAATCCATAGTAATTTTTGCTACACCAAATCCTGAATAACTCTACTAGGCTCCATGGATCAAGCAATTGAGTCTCCAATGTTGTCACCTAAGGAGAGAACCGCACCCGCTTCACCTACTTCATTGGTAGCATCTCCACAGCAAATTTCCGATGAATCTTCATCACCTATTCATGGAGAAACAACTGTTGAGCAACCTCAACGTACTGGCCGTCGTGTATACCCACCAACATAGACCAAAGACTACATATGCCCCACGTTGAATTCTCTAGGTACACATTATCCAGTGTCCTCTTATGTCTCATATAATCGACTATCACCAGAGCACATGTGTTGTATTAGTCGCACATCAGAGGAACAAAACCTTCTTCCTATCACGAAGCAGCTCATGATCCATGTTGGCAACAAGCTATGGAGGCCGAGTTAAATGCCCTCATAGAGAATCACACTTGGGATATCATTTCGTTACCTCCACATCAAAAACCAATAGGTTGCAAATGGATGTAGAAGATCAAATACCGGGGAGACGGTTCCGTTGAGCGCTACAAGGCTCGATTGGTAGCTAAAGGCTTCACATAAAGATAGGGGTTTGATTATTGTGAGACTTTCGCTCCGGTCACCAAAGAGGTAATGGTTCGTTCTTTTCTATCTATTGCCACACTTTGTAATTGGCCCCTTCATTAGATGGACATCCATAATGCTTTCCTTCATGGGGATCTAAACGAAGAAATCTATATGGATCTCGCACAAGGTGTACTCAAACAGGGGGAGTCTTGGGTATAAGTCGTCTCCGTAAATCCTTGTGTGGACTTAAATAGGCTTTACAACAATAGGATGCCAAGTTTACACAACACTCATGGATGGAGGTTTCTAACATTCCAAGCATGACTATGCTCTATTTACTTGGTCCGGAGGTACATCCTTAATCTATTTGTTAATATATGTAGATGATATACTTATCATGGGAAATGATGAATATATCGTCAAAGAGTTCAAATATCTGCATTCCACCTTTCATATTAAGGATTTGGGACCTCCTAAATATTTTCTTGGCATTGAGATTTCTCGATTAGATAAAGGGATCTACCTTAGCCAGCGAAAATTCGTTTTGGAAATCATATCAGAAGCATGATTGTCAGGGTGTAAGCCAGCTATTGTTTCGATAGAACAACGTATAAAATTAACAACCGATGAATATGATACGGGATCGTCATCATCACCTTTTGATGATTTATTGCTTAAGGATCCATCAAGCTACTAGAGACTCATCGAAAAATTGATTTATCTCATCATGACTAGACCTTATATAAGTCATGCGGTATAGATACTTGGCCAATTTATGCACAGCCTAAAATAGTCGCATATGAATTCAACATTAATGGTTGTGAAGTATTTAAAAGGATGTCCGGGTCTTGGAATACTTTTATCTCGTGATTGTGACATGAAAATGACAGCTTATTCCGACATAGATTATGCTACTTGTCTAATGACTCGAAGATCCGTCACCGGTTTTTGCATTAAATTAGGAAGATCCTCCATTTCATGTAAGACAAAGAAATAGTCAACGATTTTGTTATCATTAGCCAAATCAAAATATCGAGCTATGGCGAAGACTATTTGTGAAATAATCTAGGTTTGAGTATTACTTTCTGATCTTGGAGTGCAAGTGGATGGACCAACTATATTGTTTTGCAACGATGATGCTACACTCAAACTTGCAACAAATCTAGTTTTTCACAAGAGGACAAAGTATATAGAAGTTGAATTTTATTTCACCCGAGATAAAATCCAAGAAGGAATAGTTGCTAAGAGGAATTGGAACTGTTGAACGACCCACATATATCTTCACCAAACCATTATGTCAAAGACAATACACATATCTTTTGAACAAGCTAGGCGTCTTCAATATATACAAGCTGTCAACTTGAGGGGGAGTGTTGAAGATACGATTTAGTATGCCTTGAAGATATGATTTGATTCCATGGATGATTGTGTTAATCTCAGATTGATAAGTTAATTGATTTAATTTATTCAAATAGGAAAATAGCATCACGTGTATAATTTCGTATATTGTACACTCTTGTATTACATATTCCTCCTTGTACATGAATGAAATAAATAGAGAAAATTCCTCAAAATTCTTGTTTTCTGTCGCAATATCCATCGTTGCGGCCATAAGCGTGGAGTGAATCGGCTAATTGATTTGGGTACATCATTGTATTGGACGACAAAATGTCGAAAGTTGTAGGACGACGGGAGGAAGCCCGAGTGGATTATGGGTGCCATGAATAGCATGAGCCCGTTCAGAGGAAAGGGAATCCCCTGCCCTGATCAAAAAGCCAAAGTCGAGTCTGGGTTCCTCCATCTCTACACCAAGAACGACAAAAATTCCAGGTTTTGCAAGCATTCAGCCCGGGAGCATATTCTCCAAGAAATAAAGGGGTTGATACAGAAGCACGAGGACGAGGATTTGAGCATTACGGTCACAGGTCATCGCCTAGGAGGCGCTCTAGCAATATTAGGTGCATACGACATATCAGAGACGGGGATAGACATTAGGCAGGATGGTAAAATAGTCCCCAAGTGCATGTTCTCGTTTGTAGGGCCACGAGTCGGCAATGCCAGATTCAAGAAGCGGGTTGAGGAGCTGGGAGTGAAGGTACTGAGAGTGTTAAACGTTCATGAAAGGGTCCCGACCGTGCCCGATATAATTTTCAATGAAAATGCACCTTCCATACTGCAAAAAATCTATTGCTACTTACATGTCGGCATCGAGCTTGCGTTGAATCACGAAAACTCGTGCTGCTTGAAGGACAAAGGTGATATGTCGTTTTATCATGACATGGAAGTTCTCCTTCATCTCCTGGATGGGTAAGGGTTGCTCGGCTTTGTCCAACACACATCCTTTAAGTTCATCTTGTCCTTCGCTATTGTCATATCTTGCACTCCATATTCCATTCCTTGCTTTTAATAGATGAGTTGATCAATTAACATTGTCTTGACTAGCTACTCATCAATGACACAATTAAGGTAGAATGAAATTCGAGACTTGCTTATATTTCACTTATGTGAATGCAAATAGGTATGAGGGAAGGGCCAGAAGTTCGAGTTCACCGGGAGAGACGTTGCGTTGGTGAACAAAGCGACTGACTTCTTGAAAGATAAGTATCTCATCCCACCGAAGTGGAAGCAACTCGAGAACAAAGGGCTTGTGAGAGGCCAGGATGGCCATTGGACCCAACTGGAGAGACAAGACTTGGGGGATCACTTTGAAGGTGTTGATCGTGAAGCTAGCTTGGTCTGATGTGTGAGCATTAGCATTAAACAATCGTTCAAATGTGCTAGGGTTTTAACTTTCTCTGTTCTTTAAACCCTGAAAAAAGCCAATTGACTCTCTCTCTCTCTCTCTCTCAAATATGATGAAGTACGGTTGGTAATAGGACACTCTAGGTTAATGACATGACATGTTAAAAGTGCTCAATATTTTCTCGATGGGTTTCTAGAATCTTTTATCTAGAACTAAGATGGTCATTGAAAGAAGATCACAATAAAGTCGAGCCTATTCTTCGAAAGTGGAAGGATCGCCGACTCTTTGATCTTTCCCCTCCTTTTTTCCTTGGAGAGTCCTCTTGTTCTTCTTTTGTTGGCAATTGATTTTGATGGATAGAGTACCCAATTCTCTTCTTATAATAGATCTATCATTATATGGAGGACAATATCATAGAGATTTAATAATTGAATGTGTGTTCACGTATCAAGTGAGACCAATACTTAGATCATCGAAAGTATTGAAATTCTTTAAAGTTACGAGGCAACTTGAGGAAATTTATCCCAAAGATGCAAAAACCATAACACATCTCTCTCTCTCCCCCTTTCCTCTGACAAAGAGCCACCGGCCTAGCCATTTTGCAATGCCACAGCTATTACCGGTAGCCATTGTTAGAAAACAATTGGAAAGAATGGAATCAAATTTTAAGTCATAAATATATTATTTTAAGGATTGTTTGTCTCGTAAGGTTGCTAATGATTACTTGTATAAGGGTACGTTTGGTTGGACTTTTAGAGAAAACTTTTGGGAAAATGTAAAAAACTTTAAGTTAAAGGCTTTTCAAAATGCAAATTTTATTTGATAAATTATAATTTAAAGTCCACTTCAAAGTACCTTTGAGTAAAATAATGTTTGGAGAAATTTATATTTACAAAAGACTTTTATGATAGAATAAAAAGAAAAAAAAATAGTTGGCTGGTGAAGGACAGATGGCTGTCGACGATCAAAATCTGTCATTGGCAGTCGACGTCTCAATTTGCAAGACCTCAGGCAACCATCAAGACCACCGACGAGGGCCGCTTAGGGTTGGGCAACCCTCGACAAGGGTAGCACAGCCCAGGTGAAGGCTGCCTAGGTCATGCGACCTAGACGAGGGCTATCTCATCATGCGCCGCCAAGGTCGCACTATCAAACTCATCATCACAGCATCTTCTCTTCCTCTTTATCTAAACCACTATCATCTTCTCCTCCATCTTCTTCTCCACCATCTCTTAATCTCTCTTCTCAAGGACCATGAAGAAGAAGAAGTCAGCAGTCTCGGTGCCAGAGGGCCCCACCCTCTTCAACTTCTAGTCCGAGGAGATCGTACTCTTGATCCTTGACTTCCTCAATTAGGACCCGCTCAATCGCAAGTCCTTCTCCCCTGTTTATCGCTCCTTCCATGCTGTCAAGTCCCACCATCGCAAGTCCCTCCGCCCCCTCTGCATCGAGTACCTCCCCACTGCCCTCGCCCGCTACCCCAACATTGCCGGCCTCGACCTCTCCCTCTGCCCCCACATCACCTACGCCATCGTTGCCATCGTCGCCATCGCCCGCAAGGACACCATCCACTTCCTTGACCTCTCCAAGCCTCGGTTCTTCACCACCATCGAGCTGATGGGCCTCGCGTCCCAATGCCAGAACCTCATCGGGCTAGATCTGTCGAACGCCACGAAGATGCAAGACTTCTCGCAACTCAGATCTAGGTCACCGCAACTCACAAGGGGTCACACGACCCAAATCGCATGGCGCCATGACCCGTGGAGGTCGCTTGACCCTCGAGCAGCAATCACTTGGGTCGCCACAACCACACCGGCATCTCTCTAGCCGTCGCTAGCCCCTTGCAACTAGGTACAACCATGCCGATCGACCTCAACAAAGAAAATGAACAGTGTCACATAATGAGGGCAAAAATGGAAAGACAAAAAGTTGGTGAGGATAATTTTGGAAAAAAAGACATACAATGCTAGGCATGAACATGCCGAGAAAGCTAAAAGCCCAAGGCAACCTATGACCTGTCTTGGGCTTTTAGCCTTCTAAATGCCCACTTTTCTCCAAGGGAGTTTACAAAATTTTTGCCAAACACTAATATTTGGCCCAAGGCACTTTAGGTGTCCAAAGTCTCTTTCAAATGCTACTCCCAAACGCACTCCAAATCCTCCAAGATACGGCAAAATCTTAAAATAAAAATATCTAAATGAAAGAAAATTGAAAACTAAAAATTATTGAACCAAAAATGTTGAATAGAAAAATATGTTTCAACTGATATAGGGTGCATTAGGTTCAGTTTTAGGAAAATGCAAAATGTGTTTGGTAAAAACTCATTGCAAATAAACTTTTAGTTCAAGTTGTGTTTGGCAATAATAAAAAGAAGTTCGCAATTGGCTTTGGATATATATTTTTATATTTCTTATTAAAAAAGACCCAGACCCTTTGCCGGTTTGGCGAAGGTTTATGGCTGCCGGCAAGGTAGATCTAGCATCGACACCTATTGGTTGAGGTTGGCCAAGGTCAAGTGATGTCCGATGAGGGCCACCTAAGGTTGCATGACCTCAAGCAACCCTCAGCGCCTAGGTCTTGCAATCTCAGGTGGTAGTCAACTGGGGTCATGTGACCCTAGCGAGACCCAGGCAAGGGCTGACGCAATCCCAAGCGACGGTCGCCTAGGTTATACACTGCCTAAGTCGAGCAGCCCTTGCCTGGGTCGTGCAACCCTCGCCAAAGTTCGCCTAACCTTGGGTGACCTCAACCAATGGCCACCCCGAACCGGTGAAAGGCTTGGGTCTTTTTTTAATTATAAAACTATGACGAGAGACAAAATCTAAAATTTAAAGAATAAGTGAAGGTAGTTTTGGAAGAAAAAACTAGTTTCAGCACTTGATAAAAGAGAGTTATCAAAACGCAATTGGAAAATCTGTAAAACAAGTCTGAAATCTCTACAAAACACGTCTGAAATCTCTACAAAACACGTTTGAAATCTTTGACGTCTCGGAAATCAAGGAAAATGCATAAATTTAAAATCACATATCGTAATCCATTAGTAACTTCGAAAATCACGCAATCCCCTTTGATTTGTGAGACCATTGCTCTTATGACGTTTCAATGTTTCCATAAAAACATTTGTCTATTATTCTATATAAGAACACAACTTACTCGGTCCCCATAAGTTCGCCACAAGAAAGGGATTAAAACTAACATCTAAGAATAGTACATTGCATCGAAACATACGGTCTAATGTGAACTGAAACTTAAATTGGCTGTCAATGTACGATTTTCGCTGTATCTAATCGATAGAATATCCATCATCGAATTGACTTCTCACGTGCACACTACACCAATTCCACACCACCTACTGATAACGACGGAATTTTCCATTAGACGACAAACTGCAAGTAATTTTAAAATTGGTCAGCGATCTATTATTTTAACAGGACGAAGAACAAGAAGAGTTTGAGTTACCTTGAAAGTCTACCCTAACTTTTCAACAACTCTTCCCACCAAACGCCAAGGAAAGAGCTTCATACCATAAGCTCCCTCAATGGCCATACCCTATCGTCAGTTGTTCTTTCGAGATCACACCCATCACAACCAGATCTTCACCTTCAACGATCCAATTTCACCTTCGATTGCATCTGTAAGATTCGCATGCGGAGGCCCAACGAGAAGAGAGAGCCCATCGAATGGAAGACTTTTCATACAAAATTTATCATCCAAGAATGAGTCCTCGTGCACTGTTCCGGATCTTCAAAGCGAGAGAACAAAGAAAAATGGTCAGTGGACTGCAGTCGAAGAGCCTAGCAAGAACTTGGCAAGCATATGGGAAGAGATCCATGGCAAGAGCGATTGGGTCGGCTTGCTCGATCCAATCGACCCCCTCTTGCGGGCCGAGCTGATTCGGTATGGGGAGATGGCTCAAGCGTCTTACGACGCGTTCGACGCCGACCCCTTCTCCAAATATTGTGGCAGCTGTCGGTACAAGCCGAGCGAGTTTTTCTGTTCTCTCGAGTTCCCTCGGGCTGGATACATTTTGACCCGTTACCTCTATGCCTCGTGCAATATCCATCACCGTCCCCACTTCTTCAAGAAATCGTTGTGGCCAGAAGCATGGAGTGAATCAGCTAATTGGTTTGGGTATGTCGCTGTATCGGACGACGAAATGTCAAAAGCTCTAGGACGACGGGACATAGCCATAGTGTGGCGTGGCACGATGAGGAAGCCCGAGTGGATTGTGGATGCCAGGTACAGCATGAGCCCGGTCAGGCAAAAGGGAATTCCCTGCCCTGATCGAAAAGCCAAAGTCGAGTCCGGGTTCCTCCATCTCTACACCGAGAAGGACGAAAATTCCAGGTTTTGCAAGCATTCCGCCCGGGAGCATGTTCTCCAAGAAATAAAGCGGTTGATACACAAGCACGCAGATGAGGATTTGAGCATTACGGTCACAGGCCATAGCCTAGGAAGCGCTATAGCGATATTAAGTGCATATGACATAGCAGAGACGGGGACAGACATTAGGCAGGATGGCAAGATAGTCCCCAAGTGCGTGTTCTCGTTTGCAGGACCACGAGTCGGCAATGTCAGATTCAAGAAGCGGGTTGAGGAGTTGGGAGTGAAGGTACTGAGAGTGTTAAACGTTCATGACAGGGTCCCGACTGTGCCCGGTATGATTTTCAATGAAAATGCACCTTCCATACTGCCAAAGATCTATTGCTATTCGCATGTCGGGACCGAGCTTGTGTTGAATCACGAAAACTCGCCCTACTTGAAGGACAAGGGAGATCTGTTGTGTTATCATGACATGGAAGTTCTTCTTCATCTCCTAGATGGGTAAGGGTTGCTTGGCTTTGTCCAAGCCACATCATTAAGTTCATTTTGTCATTCGCCATTGTCTTAACATATATTGCTGAACTCCATATTCCATCCCTAGCTTTTAATAGATGAGTTGATCAATTAACATTGTATTGACTAGTTACTCATCAATGACACAAGCAAGGTGGGATGAAATTCGAGACTTGCTTATATTCCACTTATGTGAATGCAAATAGGTATAAAGGGAAGGGCCAAAGGTTCGAGCTCCCCAGGAGAGACATTGCGTTGGTGAACAAAGCGACTGACTTCTTGAAAGATAAGTATCTCATCCCCCCGAAGTGGAAGCAACTCGAGAACAGAGGGCTTGTGAGAGGCCAAGATGGCCGTAGGACACAACCGGAGAGGCAAGATTTGGGGGATCACTTTTAAGGTGTTGATCGTGAAGCTGGCTTGTTCTAATGTGTGAGCATTAGCATTAGAGTAAATGATTGTTCAAGTTTGTTAGAGTTTTTAACTCTCTCTGTTCTTTAAACCCTAAGAAAAACCAATTGACTCTCTCTCTCTCTCTCTCTCTCTCTCTCTCTCTCAAAAATGATGAAGTAGGATTGGTCATAGGATACTCTAGGTTAATGACATGACATGTTAAAGCTCCTCAATATTTTCTCAATGGGTTTCTAAATTCTTTTATCTAGACCTAAGATGGTCATTTGAAAAAGACCACTATATAAAGGCGAGCCTATCCTTCGAAAGGGGAAGGATCGCCGAATCTTTGATCTCTCCCCTCCTTTTTTCCTTGGAGAGTCCTATTGCTCTTCTTTTGTTGGCAATTGATTCTGATGGATAGAGTACCCAATTCTCTTCATATAATTGATATGTCATAATATGGAGGACATACCATAGAGATTTAATAACTGAATGTGTGTTCACGTAGTAGGTGAGACGAGTGCTCGAATCATCGAATGTATTGGGATTCTTTAAAGTTATGAGGTAGCTTTACCAGGTAAAAGTATCCCACTAGACTAAGTAACTTGAGGAAATTTATGCCAAAGATGCAAAAATCAACACGCATCTCTCTCTCTCTCTCTTGCCCCCTCCTTTGACAAAGAGCCACCGGCCTAGACTTTGTACAGCACCACTGCTATTACCGGTAGCAATCGTTAGAAAATTATTGGGAAGAATTGAATCAAATTTTAAGGTGTAAATATATTATTTTAACGATTGTTTGCCCCCACAAGGTTGTTAATGGTTACTGGAATAAATCCTATGGGATACAACGAAATCTTAAAATGAGAAACTAAATAAAACAAAATTGAAAAGTGTGAATTATCGAACAAAAAATGTTGAATAGAAAAAATGCTTGAACAGATATAACATTTCAAAGGTTGTATTCCTTTGGAAGACAACTATTTGCACACCCACACACAGGTAATGTAAAGTTTAGTTTACTTAGTCCATGGTTTTAAATTGTAAATTTAGAAGCCTTCCATTTATACATAGATCCACATACTCATATATCTCTTCGATGTAGGAGAGACGTCTCTTTATTTATTTTACAAACAAATTATCAACAACCATCACTCAAATCCCACTATGGTTACCTCCCTATGACCATCTCCTGTAGCCATCATCAGCCGATGTCTTTGTTTCCATTCCTCTTTGTTCATGAAGACAAATAGGTAGCATGCTCGACCTCGCATGTCGATGACGATTCTAGAGCCGTGGTGATGTTAAGGTCTCGACTAGGGTCTCTAAGGTTGGCAACCTCAAGTCTCAAATTGGGCCTCGGATGCAAGGTTGAGGCACAGCAAACACGTGCTTGGTCGAGCCGACAGCTAGATCCGATGAGGCTAGGCATGGCCGGCGAGGTGTGTGGCGGCTCATGCTGGGATTGGCGACAATGACAAGGCGGCAAGGGTGCACCTGAGACGGCAGATTAACATGGCTTGTGCAAGGGTTGCTGCTCCATGAACAGTTTTAGTTGGGTAGGGGGAGGGGCGCATCGGGAGAAGTATAAAATTTGGAAAAAAGAAAGATTAGGAAATGAAAAAAATAAATAAAGTGGCTTTCGATCTTGGCCACCTAAATAGGATCTTGCTGATGTGTCGGTCTCTTTCATATGATGACTTCAAGATATAAAATTACCACCTAACTTTAAAGGAACTTAATTTTCCAAAATATATATGTATAACATATGAGAAGATTATTGACTTGTTTTATGTCTCTTTGATCCTCAAAATGCCTAAGAAAGCTGTCACATGGAGAAAATTATCATGTTAGGGTCCTTCGAATTGAAATTTGTTTCAGCATTTGGACTCCTTACATGCTTATCAAGTTATACGCGGTCCGCCCAATTCCAATTTCAACATTTATAATCCAGGATATGATTTCTCCATTAAAGTTTCACATTAGAGAATTCAAGCAAAAGGATTAGGATTCGCTCTATTTAAAGGGGATATCGATATCTTTAACGAATTTTGTTAAACAGAAAGAAAAACATTCCACTTAAAAATCCATGGGCGACACGTGTTTACTTTTAATTTTCCTCCTTCCCGGACGAAAATTAACCCCCTCCCCCAAAATAAAAATTATATATAATTAAAAAAAAAAAAAAAAACTTCTCTCCTATTCTTTCCCCCACTTACTGAAAATTTTGAGGGAGAAGGTATCGTCTTGGTAAACTAGAGAGGAACCTATTCCAAAAAACAAGAATTCAAACCCAACTCTTTAGTTACCGAGAAGGGAGAGCCCTCATGTACATTAGACTCATACTTAATCAATGATAAAGTAATGGTAGATTCTAAGACTAATGACGTGGAAAATTATTTTCTTAAGAAATCGTTTGTATCGTTTAAAATAATTAGACACTTGTTCACATATTTCGTGGACAAATGATTATTTTTATTTTTCAAATCATTTACTTTGCATCAAACAAACGAGGCTTAACATTCTCTCACACAAGCAATCCGTGATAAGAAACGGCAGACCATTAGGGGAATGGAGTTTGTGGGATGAAGTTCTTCTTGCGTATATTGGATATAGTTCTTATAATGTAGCTAGCACAACAAAAAATAAGGGATTTGAAATGGTGACACGTGTCCAAAGTGATCCAAACGTAGGACTCCCCTGCACGCTCTCGTCTCTCTCCTCTCTCCTCTCTCTTGCCCAAATGTCGAGACTCCCCTCCACTCAATCGAGAGAGAGAGGGGAATCTGGCATTTGGGCGAAGGGAGGTGAGAGGAGAAAGGAGAGAGTGTGCGGGGGTCTGACATTTGGGCCCACTTTGGACAAGTGTCACGATTTCAAGTCCCTTCTTTTTTGTTGTACTGACTACATTAGAGGCACCTAATATTTTCTCTAGTTCTTATAGTCGCACCATATGTACCGAGGCTTTAATACCATATCACAAAATTCCACTTAAAAGAATACGTAGATATGTCCGGAACTCTTATAAAAAACTTTAAGTTGTTGGGTTAGGAGAACAAATGTTAGGCCCCTATGTACTTTTTATAGAAAATGTGGAGAAAACGTGGGACTTTCCAAATTCCAGAGATTAGGAAAGCTGAGAAGCACTATAGTAATGTTGGCTAACAAGTAAAGTTCATAATTGTTAGAATCGTACCATTCGTTTTATTCGAGACCTTAGTTATCGATTAGGTGAATTGCTAATCACTTAAATCGCACACGAATCTATTGATTCACTAATAAATATACTTTTCGATACAATATCTATCAAGTTAAGCGATTTGCTTTCTTATTTGTTGATCGACCAAACGTAACTTTGTCATATTTTAGGATATACGTTGTATTTTGATAACTAAAACTAAAATTTTCCTTTTACAATGTAAGGATAAATAATATGACATTTGATTTGTAAACTTATACATGAATGTAATTTTAATCTAATAAAATAATGGGAAGTTATGTCTTCTTATCCATGGAGATCATCACATGCACTCAAAATTAAGATTCTTTTTCGAATATCGTAATTCTTACTTGAAATTCTATATCTCATTATATTATTTGTATAATTCATAAATGTCCATGCCAAAAAATACTAATTCTAAATTCCTTACCAAATTGAATCTCGATTCCCTATTAATAATTTCTGATTTCGATTCAAACTAGTATCTCATTAGTATTGTCTCGTGAATTATTCACTTAATAAGTACATTTTAACAAATTTAACAATTCAAATATCTAATTATAAAAAACGCGACCAATTTTAAAAATTAATAAAAATAATAATGCGGAAAAGGCAACAGTTCCCATCACCTCTGGCACCACTGTCTGTGCATTGTTGTGTTCCTCCTTTTGTGGGTGTTTTCCTCGTGAAGTTTGGTCTCCCTCCTTAGGAGTACTGGGGCCACCGCAGCTGCTAAATAGGAATACGTCGCTGCTCGTTTGTCTTGAAGAAGTTATTGGGTGCACTCGGCGAACCGACGGTTCGTTTGCACAAGATCCGACGGTTCATGCGAACTGTTCAATCTCACGAGAGGGGCATCCACAAGATCCGACGGTTCGTTTGCACAAGATCCGTGTGATCCGGATGCACCTAATAATTTTCAATAGCATTAGAGTACATCCACACAGGTCAGAATACAACATGAATGGCTTTCATTCTCTGTTATGTCATGTAAGAGAAGCCTTTGGCCCCCCAAAACATAGGCTTAGCTTTTCCATGTGCAGCACCAAGCGTGTCTGTCTGCACAGATTTTTTTGTATATCTGCCTGGCATAAACTAATTTAATTAATTTTTCCTTTTCCTCAACTATAGACTTAGCTCATTATTTTACTTATATTAAAACCGTATAATGAGCCAACGACATTGACATTTTTTTTTTTTATCATATTTATGGATGATTGTCGAGGAGAATTTTTGGCCAAAGTTGTTGAGGAAGTTTACTCCGGCGGTTCTCTAAAACAACCAAAACAGATGAGAATAATCCACTATCTTACCACCTCTCCCAAGTCATTTTTGCAATGAGCAATGCTTGTATAAAGTTCACATGTAACAAATTCCCGATAATATCATTTGTCAGTAAATTCAGGAAATTATTTGAAAATATATATTTTATACACATACATATGTACACAAATACATATATATTTATGCACCGACAATGGTTCAGTATTGTTATCCTTGGATGAGGCTCGCCAACTAACAAAGCGGTCCACAGAAAAGTTCGATTATACTTGCTGTCTCTTCAATATTTAAATAATGAGGGAGTTGCCAGTCTATTAAAGTCCTGTCCAAAAGTTGCCAATTTTAATAACGAGTAATGCCAATAAAGAGGGCCTATGCATAGGATACCATCCCTCTTATTATGTATACATATATGAAGCGATGTAACTGGAGAGGCTAAGTGAAGTTAAGACATGTGGAAAATTGAAGTGTGACTTGGCTAATTAAAAGAATTTTCTAAGTTAAGATTTTCTTTTGCAGTCCAATTTGCAATTGTGAGTCTTTTTCTCCCCCGTATCTCCCCCCGCCAAAAAAAAAAAAAGAGTTCATTCTTGCTCGAGAAAATTTTTTACTGTTTGATGAGATTTTTGTCCCTCACGAACGATGAAAATCAAGACTTTTATCAGCAAGAGAAATATCAGAGATTGAAAGTCATTAACAATTTTAGGTGAAACTGTTGAGTTATCTCACATAGCGTCATTCTTTTTTCTACTAATATCCATCTCTCGACGTTGATCCTCAATATTGCTATTGGTTGTTCCCACAATGCTCTCCATAAAAAAATTGAAAAACAAGGGAACGAAAAAGAGTTTCATTTTAGATTGCGTTTGTCTTATGGGAAATCAACGATTTGGACAACTTATTCTTAAAAATGATTACTTACAGGTTTTACTAGAATGAACAAAAATTATTTTCATCATCAATGAAAAAAATTAGATAGAGATTGTTGTTGATATGTTTTTTGTTAACTAATTTTTTTAAGTGATACAGAAAATATTCTAAGTAGCACCGACACCAATACGCGATACCTGAGACGAGACGACATGGCACAATATGTTGACATGTCATTTCTCAAAAAATAGAAAATTCTAGCACATTGAAATACATTAATACACTGTTTATTAATATCATCCGTTATTTCAATTTGATAAATTCAACTAAATTCTATTCCAATAATCTGTAAAACTTGGACCAAAAACAAGCAATTCACTTTCTAGACTAGTACATTGAGAGAGAAGAGAAAAACACAAACTTGGGACTAAGCAAGGGGGAAAGTTTGTGTTACGAGGAGTGAGAATCAAAAAAGAAAAGAAGACTAGGTTTTTCTTCTTTCCCCTTTATTATTTTTTACTATTTTTTTTTTACATATTTACATTTTAACTCCTCATTTATTGAATTTTTTTTTTAATAACCTTGAGCACGTCGGAATTCTGGACTTTCATGTCGAAGTATGTGGAAGAGTTGACCATAACCTGTTGAGAGCTTATTAAAGAGCGTCCAACACACCAAGAAGGCTTTTGAAGAGTGTATGTGCTTCATAGACAATCTTTGGTATGAAGAAAATTTTTCAAATTATTAATTTTTTTTCGGAATCAAACCAAACCTTATTAAAGAAATGTCGTATGACCGTGTTCTTTGTATCTTCCATATGAACTCCAGTCAACCCTTTCCACTTTAATGGGTCAACCATGTCATTTCGTGCTAATTATGATGTTCTGCTCGCCTTCAGAAAATTAATTACTGGCTAATACACCATGCTGTTTTCTTAGGGATTCGGTCAAACAATGTTTCTGAACTATTAACATCTATCCCTGTTCAATGGACTGAGGAATCCGATGCCAGATTTCACCATCTTTGAAATGCTAAATTAAAAATTATATTCTATCTGAAAAGGAATAAGAGTAAAAAAAAAAAAAGGAAAAAAGAATGCACTAATTGTAGTTTGTAATTAAATAAATATTTTATTGTTTAAAAAAGGCTAAAATAAGATTATCTATAAGGCACTTGTTTAGAGTTATTGACCATATCTTGATGAGAAGATGATAAGCGACGACCATATTCAATGACCTTCGAAATGCCACATGCAATGTTAGCTCAAAGTTCAATGACCCACTTAAATGCTCTCTCCATTTCGTCCCACGATTTTGGGTCGCATTGCCCCCAATAACTAGGACATGAAAAAGTTGATGTTTCTCTTAGAATTTTTTTAATTGATGTTGGAAATACTCGTTAAACAAAAAAAAAGACTACCATTTCCAATAAAGTGTCCCTTTTTTTTTGTATTATGTATAATCAATATATCGTAATTGATAATTTTATTTCGTTTAGTCACCCAATTATGTGTCAATAAATCAAAACTGAAAAGAACGTTGATGGTGACATGCACATAAACATCTTACCGTCTTAAAAGCTGCCTATGTTCAATTGTTTTTTGAATTTTTCTTGACAATAAATCTATAAATTTCCTCAGTGTGGGGAAAAAAGGTAGGTTTCTTGAAAATTCTTTCTTCGAGAAAGCTAATACGTGTAGTGATAGGATCTCGACAGAAAATAAAAAATAAAATAAAAAAGAACACAAAAATTGTGCTTTTTATATTCATGGCAAATGTCTACTTAAATGTTAAACAAAATGCAATATTTTTTGTTATAACAACTAAATCACGTATAGAAATCGAACAATTAACAGAAAAAAAGAAGAAGCAAAGTGTAATAAATTGGGAGGTTCACCACTTAAATTTTAATCGGATGATTTATGATAATTTTTGCCTCTTTGATGTAAATGGGGTGAGTTAAAATACTCAAATATCAAGAAAATGAAAATAGTCCAATCCCTGTCAAATATTCCTGTAAAGAACTGTATATAATCCCACCAAACAATCGATCTTGTCGAGGACAAGGTGGGTACGGGGGCCGGTCGAAACGGACGGTCCTGATTTCATCTCACCCCGGCGGAGGGAGGGGACCCACCAGAACCCAACCTTGACCGTCCGACTGAGTCCCAAAGTCGCCCCATCAAGTGGCCAAGCTTGTGCCCCACTCCTGTCCCCCCGAGGGGGGAACAGCCTGCCTCAAAGCTGCTGCCTTTGCCACCCGACAGCTCCGCCTTTTCTTTGTCCTTAATTCATGCCCATCGAAACGAACAACCAACCGAGCTTTACAACTCCTCACCTTTCTTTGTCTAGCGAAAAAGTTGGTGCCTTTATGCCCTTTTCCCCCTCTGTCATCGCTATAAAGAACAGGAACCCACCGCCCAAGTTCCTCTTCTGCTCGCATTTCTCTCTGGGTCTTGACTTTTTGGAGGCTTTGGTGTGATCTGGGTCTTGGGTCGGGGACTGTTTCATCAGGGAAGAAAAGGGTCTTTCTTTCTTGAAAAGTGGGGGGACGTTTAGGTGCTGAAAGATTTGAGCTTTTTTGATGGAGTTTCGAGAAATGGAGAGAGGGGTTGGGGATGGAGTGTTCGGGAAGGATCTCCTCAACCTGGAGGAGACAGAGCTCAGGTTGGGGTTGCCAGGGACGGAGGAATCCGGCCAGAAGAAATCGAGGAGCGGCAAGAGGCTGTTCTCTGAGTCGAGCGATGTGTCTGGATCTTCAAAGGGTAGCTGTGTTGCTCCTCACCATGATGAAGACCATGAATCTGCTCCTGCCCCTAAGTAAGCTATAGATTGCTCATGAATTGCAACGTTTTGTTTTCCTCTGTTAGGGTTTCTGGTAGCTGTTTGATCCATCTTCTGGGGATAATTGCAATTGGTCCTATTTAATCATAAGTATAGCTGCTTTGTTGGTAGTCCCAAGAATCAGCTTGTGATTGGGTTCTTTTTGTAGCAATTTTTATTGGTTTATTGCAAATTCCAGAGTAGTTTATTAATTAGGTGATGTTTTTAGTATTGTTTTGTTTAATGTAACTTGGACGAAAGTAAGAAATTTAGGGCTCATAAAGTTAAAAATTTTAATTTTTAGTGAGTTTAGGATTGCTTGTAGGGTCATATATAGCAGAATACACCCTACTGTTGATGGGTCTAGATGTTCATGAACTTAATTGTGGGGTTTAAAATGTGTTGCAGAGCACAGATCGTGGGATGGCCGCCTGTGCGATCCTACCGAAAGAGTGCTCTTCAGCCGAAGAAGGCGGAAGCAGAGGGCCCTGGTATTTACGTGAAAGTAAGTGTTGATGGAGCCCCTTACCTCAGAAAGATCGATCTCAAGGTTTATGGTGGTTATCCGGAGCTCCTGAAGGCTTTGGAGAACATGTTCAAACTCACCATAGGTAAGCCCAACCATTCATATCGTTTTTGCGTTTACGTGATTATGAACTACATTTCTCGGTCTTCTAGCAAGATCTAGCATTACCATATGGTTTTATGATTGTCATAGTTTAGGGGATAGTTAAAATCGTAGTTACTTGAATAGAACCTTTGCCTATGTCATTGCATCAACTGCTTGTGGATAGTTTATGACATTTGGGACTAGACCTAGTGAAAATCCATTTTACAAACACCAGTGATCGACTAAATTGTTTAAACTCAGTCCTAGACCCTACCCCATATGGATTGAGCTGGTCCATTGTACCTATTGTGTATAAAGAAGAGGGATATATTCAGTCTCATGGTCTAAGGAGTGCTAGAAGAAGGTTGTTAATCTATTGAAGATCTGACTTTGTCTTGTGGGTGTTGCTATTTTTTCAGGTGACTATTCTGAAAGAGAAGGCTACAAAGGATCTGAATATGCACCTACCTATGAAGACAAAGATGGTGACTGGATGTTGGTTGGAGATGTTCCATGGGAGTAAGTCTCTCTTTTTCTCTCTCTATGACAATTAACTACTCCTTTGTCTTTCCATAAGCTCATGTCAAAAGCAATTACCATTGCAGAATGTTCATTTTGTCCTGCAAGAAGCTGAGAATAATGAAAGAATCAGAAGCTAGGGGCTTGGGTTATGGTGTTTGAGAACATCCCAAAGGTAAAGAAGATTGATTTGCCTCGGAAAAAGAGATTCTCCAGCTCGGGTTCTTGGAGAATTTTCAATCTTGATGTAGGTCTCCACGGTGGAGACTAGTTGAAGTTTCTGGAAGGACTCTCTAGTCACGGAAAGGAAGTTATTTACATTTTGCAGTTTGTCTCTGAAAATTTGGCAGCTGCTCTTTTGTTGGTTTTGGGCATCTGCCTGATGTCTTCTTTACTTAGTGATCTTTCTTTCTGAATGAAAGGAGGGCGGCGCACAGATAGATACTGCCTTACATGTAAAGTACTGTAGGAGGGAAATGGGTGAAAATATATTGGCATTTTCAGCCAATGTTTGCTTTCTCCATCGGTTTTTGATTGTCATCGAGTCTTATCAATTCAACTTTCTACTTATCAAAATATTATTCGACATTCGCATTGTCCACTATGGGTACGTTGTTCAGCAATCGGCGCTAAGTTCCCCTTTAGAATCTCTATTGGTTGACTGGTGGTACATGCACACGTAACCAAAGTACAAAAGTAAGGCTTGTGCGATACACTGCAGAGTAAATGCCTTCAAACTGGATCTTCAGCTCACCTGCGACCTTACTACACGTCATGTTCCCAGTGAATTTTGTGAATTCTTGTCTATCTTTAGCTATCAATATTACCGGTTCTTCACCAGATTCTACAGATAAAGTAAGCACAAATCCAGAGGTGTACGATGTTCACAACCTAGTAAGTGCCAATCTGATATCATTGGTGTCGGTATCTGGACCTCATAAGGGCTCTGCTAGAGAATTCTCAACAGCAAACGCTAATAGGACTGGCCCCTCATGCCTATAGTATGAACTCGAAACCACTGCTTGTTTTATTGAATGTTCACCATCTTTTTATTTCGTATTCGCACAGCTTTTGGCAATCAGAATGCAGCATTGCGGCAGGTTCAAAAGCAGAAGTCGACATAGATCGACACTGAAAACTCTGGTTTAAAACTAGGACTAGACTTAGGTCAGAATAGTACCAACTCACTCTGTTGAAGTTTCCCAAAGAATAAATTTTAAGGTTCAACCTAACAAGAATTCAATTGTTCAAGGGCCGATGCTTCGCTTTATACAGTCTAAATACCATAAACAATAATTCAATTGTTCAAGGGCCGATGCTTCGCTTTATACAGTCTAAATATCATAAACAATCTTTTGAAGAGTTCCTCTATAAGTGTACAAAATCACTTTACCAAGTGCCATCCCAGTTCAGCTAGCATATAACACTTCTGATAAAATAACGACAACCCATGGATGATTTACCCAATTTACTAACAAACAAATCTGTATCCTGGGAAGTGCAGGGGCTCTAATTGAGAAAATTGTGAATCATTCAATGTCTCCACATTTACCATGTGTAACCCACAATCAAGGATCCATTCCCCATTAGCAGGCAATCCCATTGCATAAAAGCCAAGTCATTTGAGCCTCTTTCTAATTCACGGACCATCCCAAGCCAAAAATTCATCAAGACCTCCAGTAGAGCACAATCGAGCTGCACATGTTCCTATGTCAGTGCATTGGGAGGTCAGCTAACATCCAAACTGTGGTTACACTTTTGTTTCTGGCAACTGCAAGATTGTATCAACTCGAACACCTTTGTCATCTTTGGGGAAAATGACTTTCTAATCTTTTATCGGCTGATTCACGGTCATGTTGATTGTAATTGCTGTCATCAGTTAGTCTATTTCCATCATCACTGTTAAAAACCATGACCTGGAATGCAGGATCTTTTACATTTTGTGATCCGCTGTCCACATTTTTCCGAATGTCTTCCTTGTACTCGCTGTTGTCAGATTGTTCTTTTCCATCATCCTGATCAGCATCAATGACTATCGAATGTCTCTCTTCCACACTATGTTCTCCTCGGTCTCGGTCTCGGTCTTTGTAGTCACTGTTATCATCATGGGTGTAAGTAGGATTCAGGTACGAAATGCCAAACTTCTGTCCATGGGTTAGTCCTGGACAAACCCCCTGTAGGACAAAATTAACTCAATTAGCAAGTCTACAGCTTAAATGAATTTTCATGCCATCAATCACCTGTTTGATTGTTCCTCTTTATCATGGTAAAAGAGTAACCTTAATAAGAAGCAGCTCCAACACAATCGCGTCTAAAAATCATCGTGGGAAGCATACATAAGGGTGTCAAACAGATATCCAAAAATATGAAGGATGAGAATATACCACAATCCTTTCCACATTAAGAAATTTGTAACCATTCACCCAAGGTCAATAGGAATACAAACACAAACAACAAAATCCTTGACAAGAGCAGTACGGGTAATGCAGAATAAGTTCAGCACATTTAAAAGGATTAGAAAATAAGGACGTGCACCAACCTTGATGAAACCTGAGAATGGTGCAGAAGTATATGATGTATCAGAGGGGAGATATGTGTGTATCCGACCCCCATATTCTTTAGTGTAGTTTTTCTGCCCACCAAATGAGGTATCAGAAGTATAAGATTTCTGTCTTGAATCCCCACTCCTGCAGTACGCCCCCAAGTATGAACAGTGCTCCCGCACTAGAGATATTTGAGGAGTTGCAGGTAGTAAGTGGCCTTCAGTGCTAAAAACAAACCTAATAAGAGACAATAATCATAAAGTCGTTAAAACATTTAGACAACCAATACACAATATGCTCTCAAGTTAAAATAATGAGCTGTCTCTCTGCCAGACTTACTTGTATGGACCATTCTCAACAAGGTTATCTGGACCAGCAGCCAAATCAAACAGAAGCCATAAATATTTTACCTGATTCACATGAAATTAAAAGGTAAACAAAATGCATGGTTCAGAAGTGCAGATTTAAGATGTGGTGCTCATTTAAACAAACATATATGTCACAACCTCATGGATGTTAATCACTATCTATCAAGTGAAAATTCTTATACATGTGTTGCTTCCCTTCATTCAATCCACCAAGTCAAATGTGCGTGTGTGTGTAGGCACACACATTTTGGCCAAGAACTTAAGACATCGACATACTAAAAGTAATTTTTTCATAGATAGAACACACAACATACAACAGGGGTTTGTAGTGCTATATCATACTCCATTACAAGAATGAGTTCCAACAGCAAAATTTTATATATTGAAAATCATTCCACTTAATATCCTTTGCTCAACCCGTAAGGATTCTTCAATTTCACCCTATGCCATTAGCGACTGTATGGCAAAGGCATGAACGAAGCTGCAGCAATATATTTAATCCAGATCTACAAGTTAAGACTCCCAAAACTCATGATTTAAACATCTAAGCCCAAATTTCATGTGCATTTAGAATAATATAAAATAAATATACTCTACAGAAAGAGGAAAGAAAATGGAAAGTGAAGTCACGGATAACAAATCCTCACTGTTTCTGCCAGGAAAAAGCTCTCCATATGGTCTTCTTGCTTGTGAAACTCTACATCCGATATATGACAATAGCCACATGGGCATCGGGCACCATATTGCAAGCTAGCAACCATGTCACGTCCAGCATCAAGATATCTACAAGGAAGTACTAGAGCCTCAATTAAGCTAACTAGGAAGATCAAATATAACAGCCGTTATTTCTAGTAAGAAGGTTGGAATTAGCACTAGCCTGGCACCTCAAGAATTGGAATTAGCATAATACAGCCTAGCACCTCATGAAAAATACTATGTCTATTCCTATTCCATCGATAGGTTCCTTCCAGATATTATCTCCTCAAAATCCGTAGTCATTAAAGGTGTGGGATGCATGAAAAATGCCCATCCCCACATACCAGTCTTTGGTATAAGATTATAGATGGGTGCTGAAGAGCTGCTATTTCAAACCTCAAGACAAGTACCCAAATCCTCACCACCCCAAATTAGCATATAGAGTTCCATACATTGAGCAAGAGTTTGCAGAGCCAAAACTCAGCCCCTCCATTAAGAAATGAACAATGAACATAAAAGAAAAAACAAAACCTTTTACTTCTAACAACAAATCTTATTAAATGCATCACTGCCGAGGAAAAGTAATTATTAAAAATTGGAGTTCGGCAAGATAAAATCACTCAACACAGAGACTTCAAGCAACGTAAACTAAATTTTTTTCTATGAGGATCACATTAAGTATATGCCACAGGAGAAGCACCAAATGGGCTATTTTAGAGAAAAATCAACATAAGGGACAGAAAAGCATCTCCATTGTGAATAAATTCGAGCTGACCTTGGATCTCTAGTTGCTTTGAAGAGCCAATATGTACTTTCCATTAACTCTGGACGCAATGGGTAACTTTTCTGGCCTTGCTGAAAATGGGAAGGAAGGCAGGAAAAATTTTAGGATATTGGGCAATGTAGAAGTTAAAGGTATCATGCTACACACCCCTGTTTACAAAGATCAGATGATAAGCTGGCAAAATACAAAAAGACAAATTAACAATCAAATAGATGATCTAACTCAGATAAACCAAATGTTGATGGACTAACAAAATGAGGATATCATAAAATGTCTTGTTATATGCCACCAGGCAAATTAAGAGAGATCTAAGAACTCTAATCCAACTTGTCTTTGCAGTGCTGCACATATGAATGAGCTACATACTAAGATTGCTGTATAAAGGAGCCAAAATAGCAGTTCTAAGGACCCGAATACTGCCTGATCAATATCAGTGAGGTTCCTCTACTGTCTACTAGTAGTAGACAGATCCAAGAGAGCATCACTATTGGACAAGACACTTGAGACAAGCAACGTCTTTGGCAGACATTCAACAATGAACTAAGGTGGTGATGAGTTTTTCATATTATATGTAAAACAGGACTTTGATATCAAGTAATACTATTCAACTTTATTTGGCATACCTGAACATTCAGTGTAGCGAGGTTGAAACCCTCTGGTGTGAAACCATATCTTTTCCAGACACTGAAGAAGGCCGCATGAGTTCGAATAGCAGGGTCAATATCCCCAGCCAAAACCTTCCAAAGCATGCAAAAGCTATTAAGGGCAGAATATCTACATCACAAATTAGATTTTAAGCGATAAAGGTACAAATGAGCACCTGAAGGCCAGGCCAGAATGCCTGCAAACTGTTGAACAGAGGCCATACAATTGCAGCAGAGTCCATATTTACCTCTACATACCTACAAGAGAATCAGGACAACCATTAGCCACGCAACATCCCTAAATGGAAAGAACAAGCAAACAAAGCAAAAATAGGTAAGAGGTTCGTATATTTACATAGTGGCACATGATAGCCACAAGCTTTTACCAAGGATCGTTGTGTAGATATTGCATGGCAGCGCCATAAGCTTCTTGGAATATATATAAATACTCGTCCTCGCCAAACAACAAATAAGCCTGTATTCCAGATGAAAATCCGAAGAAAAGCAAAGAAATCGAGACTTGTCAGTTAAAAAGGTGAGTTAATTTCTTCATCAATGCATGTCTATGTTTTCTAGAAGAGCGAAAAACATGCCAACCTGATGATATTAGAGTCATTGCAAGTAACATGCAATTAGAATATAGCCACTGCAAGCAGTATTTTAAACAAGACAACAGCCATGCAATTCTAGATTTATCGATCCAGGAGTTCATTCTCAAAGAGAAGCGACTTGAGGAAGGAAGTGTCATTAAGAGGACAGCTATAAGCAAGGGATCATTAATTTTAAGAGCCTTAGGCCACCGACAGGGAAAAAGTACATTCATGGATTTGCTGGAGATGAGATAGATCACCAATAATAAGAGCCAAGCACAAACCAAATTATATCAAAACACACCTCAATATCAACTAGAAGAAACGAAAAATAAAACACAAATGCTAACCTTCAGAAGATACTCATAAAAAGAGTCTATACTTGTCCCAATTCCAGCATCCTGCAAAGCATTAAAAAGACAAAACACTGATAACGCCCACAGAAACATTAGCATTGAATAACTTGAATGCTAAACAGTGTCACAGGATCTCAACTTTTTGCACAAGTAGTTAAGGTGCATTTTACAGGTCAATTGACGAGCATGCCTCACTTAGATAATCCTATACCAATGCAAAGTATATGAACTGCAATAAAGCCAGAAGTAGACAAAAAAAATAACAGATAATGTTGATTTATATTTGTAAATCATTGCTTAACAGAAACTCAATAGGCAGATAACAGAAAATGGAAGAAAGAACAAAAAAATTAATGGCCACATTTTGGCAGCACAAACCAGTCAAGAGATTGTTCTTTTTATCCTGCAAAATTTCCAATATGATGAAAAGACAGGGTTTGCAATTTAATAGTATACTACACAACCGTGTTCATTCTCAGCAGCTAGCTTGAAAATAGTTGTCCAAATGAGTAAACAACTGAATTTGAATGTACTAATTAAAAGATGGTACATGACAGGTTTAGATCTTAACTAAATCGAAAAGATGAAATGAACGGTGTCATCATCACAGAGAGAGATACTCAAAAAATCTTAAGATGACAAGTAGGTGTTGAAAATATAAAGAGGATGTTTATGAACTGCTTTTCTGTGTGTTAGCACATAGAATAATAGAGGAGCCTTCAAGAAACTGCAGCAATGTCAAATTTTGACAGCTTTTGACCCTTGAGAATCATAGATTTACCACTTCCACATTATAGAATATAATGAGTATCTAGGCCTTGCCAAAAGGGGGAAAAATTAGTAATGCTACTAAATGCAAAACATCACATATACTAAACAATAGAAACATAATAATCTAACAATGAGTATTACCTTCTGCGTCCATTCCCCAGTGAATACATTAATATGAGCACCAACAAGGTTGAGCTTTGACCGGCGTGCCCAAAGCCCACGGACTGCATTCTTCGTCACTTCCTCATAAACTGCCCTTCCAGATAGATAATAATGAGCATGAGACATGCAAGTGAGGAGTTGCAAGAAAGTGGTAAATAAAGAACAAGATTAAGCAAGGACAGGGATAGCGTAAAACCAAAAGAAGATTAACAGCTAGAACAGGTTGGTAAATAAAGTTATTAAATTAGGTTGTTTCAGTCTGAAACCATAATGATTCTTTACAGTGCAGCCATAGCGCACATTCAAGAATTCATTCTTTGCTAAATCAGCACAGCATCTGTTGTCTTTGGACCTATTTTTATGATAACACAGTAAAAGAATGTCATGCAATAAGATGGGTAAACTAAGGTTGCTGGGAAAACCTGAGGTCGCTAAACGAGAAAGCATTCGGCAAATACCAAGCCTTTTACAATGTGCCATATCCTAACTATGAAGGAATGTTTACATCAACCTCATACCCAAAGGATTTGTCTCATTCTCCATTTTTCACAAGATACTTTCTCCACTTTTACTAAAATTAACGACAGATTACTACTGATGTTCAACAGCATGGCTGATGCCAAATTATGTTGACTTTGCTTAGGCAGCAACCAGAATGCCAAGATGCAACATCAGTTCTATACCTTTCCTCTTTGTGGTTAAAATGCAACTTGGTTTCCAAGGCACTGGTCAAAATCCTGCGTATAACTGCATTCTTAGTGAAATTGCATCCGGCAAGTAAAGTGATGATGGCGTGGTGTGGGTTTTATCTTTTCAAGAAAACTTTTCAATAACATAATAGTTTCTATGCACAAACAGCATAAGAAAAAAAAAAAATTAATGCCAAAAACTGTGGTGGTACTTACTTGGATTGTTTGTCAAGCGGCTTAGTACCCCAAATTCCAGGGTCAAAGTCCCACCACCAGCTGTTGAAGTGATCTATCAACAGGCTATGCAGGTATAAGTTTCGCTGACTGATAATAGCAAGACAGAAAATAGAGCAACTTTTCACCCACCGAACCACCCACATATGCACGCACACACAAACACACACAATAGTTGACAACATAAAGCTGTTGAACAAGCAATCAATAAAACACATTTCTTTCAAAAATCAGTCGAAAGCTACTTCAGTCACAACGTGCCTCAATTAAGAGTTCAGAAAATGACCAATCATATATGTCAAAACCAAGTGCATTAGAAAATGTATAAGGTTGACAGACCCAGATGAATTTTACCATTCACCACAACAGAAAACAACTTTTCGACTTCAGAAGTGAATGCAGTGTCATCCAGTTGATCAGATGCACAGAGACTTGCCTTGCTTTCTTGTTCATCAACTCCATGCATAAGGTTAACAGACCCAAATGGTATTCCTGCAGCAACAAGGTTATAAGACCACCATAAGATACTAAATCTTAGTTCAGTAAATGATTAGGCAACAATCATTAGTATTTAATCAGTCTGCATGAGGAAATAGTTTATCCAACTGAAGCACCTGTTGGAGTGTCAAATGCAGGCAACATTCTCCTTGCAAGATCCTCAGCTAGGTGCAGCAATTGATCTTCATATGAAGGGATTCTCATTCCCTACAAACAACATATATGTAGGACCCCACCCAAGAAAGTTGAGTTCACATCATATAGCATCAATCAGGGAAACAAAATATCCTCACAGCAGAAGAGGATCCTCTCAGACTTCTGTGTAGTTTATGACATTGGCATGCTCCTCATTATAGAATTAATACCATTCTTTAAGAAACTTAACGTGAATAAGAAATTAGACCATGGCATCACTATTAGCAACTATCAATGAACTTGCAAACATAAACCATATCAGCTCAACATCTTAAAGCAAGGCTTAAATAATAGAAAGATTCTGGTGACCAGTTGTTTTCATGTTTATATCCAACCACCAACTGGAACTTTCATCATAAATGGCTTAAGCAAACTCTCAGTGAAAAGCATCAAGCTACATGAAAAGCACACTGCTCTTCTGCCCCTCATAGGATTCTTTGACAATGGTTATAAAACATGTAGATTTAGCTTATAGTTACTGATACTTGAAAAATACAATATAATCTGTCAAATCATCTGCATATCAGGGTGGTCATTTTCGGTCGGAGATTTGAATTCAGACTACGGGTACAGTTAACAGACAGAAAAAGAAAAGTCTAAACTAAAATCTCAATAAATTTTCAATTGAACACATTAATAAATGCTCAAGGTCCAGGACAATTTGACATGCACATTGAACACATTATGACATAGATGCTGACAAACAACAGATAACGCAGATCAACTCATCTAAATGACAGAAATTTCCAGCATTATTCACAACTGTAGAGTTTCCATTTACAAAATAATCGAATTAAAATTAGGATAAGACATGTCCTCAGACATTCAAATGGAAATGAAGTTGTGAAGAAGTGTATCAGAAAATTGATAACTGTTGTCTTGATCCCAAATCTCATGGATTTTTTATAGATACACATCTTGGCAGATCAACTCATCTAAATGACAGAAATTTGCTGTAGAGTTTCCATTTACACATCTTGAAAAGTCATTTGATGATCAAAAGGGAGAACTAAATAGGTTCTGTCGACCACAATCAAAAAGAAGAGAATACTTTATACAACCAATCACAATCAAGCCTCATGATTCTACATATGTACAAAATCAAAGAATTCCGGAGTTCTCTCAACATTTTGATTCAATAGCAAACCTTTTCTCTCACTGAGAAACAAGTACTGAGAAGGAAAGGAAACAGTTTCAAATGTGGGCAATACCGTAGCATAATCACTTGCAATCAGATGAGCAGAAAGCAAACCTCCAAGGATCCTGATCGTGGTTTCAAACACAGATACTGTTTTATTCTGCAATTAAGATAAGACAGACACCAGTGACAGGGTCAATTTTCACCCCAATGAAATTAACAAATATGCCAACCCACTTTCAGTCCATATGTCCAGGAAGTCTGCTTAAATGGAAAAAAAAAATTGTACAGGAAATAACACAATTGTACAGAATTTCTCAAGCTACATCCATCCGGGAACTATGTAACCCTGTGGTACTACATTCTCCCCATTGGTGGGATATGCTAGTGCTTGCCCTAAGAGATGATCCTCCTTTTTAGACTCCCCCATCTTGCCTACAGAGATGACAAGGCATCTATACTGTGTTCCAGAAATTTAACTTTTAATATCCGCAAGACTGATATTGAAGATCACAATCCTATTCCATGAGAGTAACAACTACTGTCTAACACGGTACTATAGTAAGTCATGGTATACCAACGTCCAAAACTAATCCCATCATATTATAATAGACTCAGAACAGCAATTCCAAGACAAAGAAATACTGAAAGAGCGAGACTCACGATATCAAATCGCAGGTTTTTACCAATCCATTCCACAGAACTTGTGAAGCGTTCATGGTCGCTGAGCAAAGCCAACATGTCCAAGGAGTCGATCTGAAATGAACAAACAATTGTCATCATAACATCCCATCAGTTAAAGGACGGACAGTAGATAGGTGAGCGCCAGCAGGGAATAATTCAACACGTGCAGTACCAGAGTCAAGGCATAATTTCCGATGGTATCTTCTCCTTGACATGAAAGAGGCCTAAGCTCGTCTTTGGGGAAGGCGTGCTCCATGTAGCCATCGAACGCGTGATAGAACATTTCCTGAACCTGCGTGTCATATTCAGCAGACTACTAAATCGCACGGCGCGACAATTGTGACGATCAATAGCGAGGATAAAGACTCCTTTTTTTTTCTCTCTTAATCACAAGAGCATCAGCAGAACGCTTCGGGATTATCATGATAGTACGAACGAACGCTCCCGAATTCAATGAGCCGCGAGCAGAAAGTGCTTGGATTCAGACCGTACACCGAACCGTAGTGAGGAATATCAAATCGATTGGGGTTCGACCGGAGCGGTGAATCTCTCAATAGAAGGGGAGGGGCCAGCGATCGAAATCTTACCTCGTCGCGGAGCTGCTTCGCTTCCTCCGGAGTGACGCCGTCGGCGAGAGCCCGGTGCACGAAGGAGCCCTGAATCGCCGACAAGATGAACAGGTAGAGAGAGAAGAGACGCATCAGTGACCTCATCTCTCTCTCTCTCTCTCTGTGTAATGGTGGAGTGGCTCGGATCTATCGGAATTCAGGAGAGAGGAGGAGGAGGCGGCGGCGGGGTCGGAGCTCCAGCGCTCTAGGCGGCCATGGCCAGTCGGCCGCCTCGAGGTGGGCGGGTGGGTGTGGGAGGAAGAGAGGGAGGAGATTCAGGCGCGATGAAGAAGACAACCTTTTCCCCTTGATAACTTAGCTTGGGCATATCACTATCCGTTGCAGAAATGGAAATAGATTGACGTCGTTTTCCGTTAGATGACGAAAGGGATTTTATTTAGGAGAAATAAATGACTGGAAAAATAACATTATTTGAAAAAATTAGTATTTTATTATGGATAATAATTTATATATAAACATATTTGATACTGATGAAAATATGTTAATTTGTTTTCATAAACAATATGAACATATTTTGGAACATATATTTTTTTCGAATTATTCATTTTTCATACAATAAACACAGTTGAAAGTATGACAAATCATAAAAAGCTATGTATTATAAATTGTCTGACAAAAATGAGAATATTAGATAACCATGGCTCTATCACTTCCAGAACTTCCAAACTTAATTTTCAATGTCACAGTGAGTCAATTACATATGAAACATTCTTTTGATTAGGAAAAACGACAATTACCTTTTATAGGTCAGTGGTACGGTGGACCTCACATAAGTGGGCACAATTGTCCTCATTGTTGACATGAACCACAAAATCTCCCTCCAATCCTAGGATATATACATGGTACACGGCCCCGACACGATTAGCCCGGATGAAACAGTCTTCTAACGACTTCATCATGCGGCAGCATGTTCATCAAGTAATTGAGATATCGATCCATGAAAACTTGAAAGACTGATTATCAAGGGAGTAAAACAGGAAAGAGATCCGGGTCGACCGAAGTATCTTCCTGTCGAAAAGTGTAGAAACTCATTTAGTGCGCCATGACTTAGAAGATGAATGGTGGAGGATGTCTTTTCCTAGAATAGAATGACGTGTCAGGTAGCAAGCATCTCTGTAGAGTTGCTGTGACATCTCTCTATTGCCCAACTCAAAGCTTTTGATGTGCTTTGTCTTTCTGTTCCTAATACATGACATCAGACGCGGTCGATCTGCAGATTTGCAAACATTTTACCGGAGGATTGATGAAGTTCCGATATAGAACAGAACCATCTTTGTACGATACCGGGTGCCGAATTTGGAAACTGAGGGAGGTATAGAACTAGGACCCTAGCAGGAAAGCAGAGTTCAGTCACTAGAAAGGTCCTGCTTGTGCTTACATTTAAAAGAGACTGCAGTAGTTCTGTTCCTTTTCTTACTCCAGGAGGGTGAGATACAAATTATCTACATGAAATTCATAAGCTGCAGTATAAACTTAACTAACAATTAGAACCAAGTGCCGAATGTTGAAGCACCAGGAAATTGTCAATTTTGGCACCGCCAAAACCAATCAAAACTACAAGCAAACCTCTCCTAGAACTCTTGAATTCCACAAGAAAGTTCACGTACCGCGGACTGCAAAATTGATACATTTTTTTCTTTTTTTCTGAATACACAATAGTTTTATGCCCTCGCCTCGACTTCCATAACAAAAGGGAGATGCGAGGACTTGGGGGCAAGAAGACATGTGAATGTACGATTTATACCACAATTGGTTGTTCTCCTTCAAGCTCTGATATTACAATTAAAGAGTCTGGCAATTGAAGGGACAAGGGTTCGGACTTTGGGATTGGGTTAATGACCTGCAATTAATGAAACCTACAAATTAAACAGCTGAAGCAGTTTTCCATCTTCAAATGCAAAGTATACGTACCTTCTTGTTGTTTTTCACGTAGCCTATGGCAACTTCGCGTCTCAGGTGTGCCCTTTCTGAGAGCTCGTGGAACGATGGGTTCTCCCCCTCGGTCATATAGAGTCTGATATCCTGTGAGAAGACGCATCGCATGAAATTTTATTGGTGAACCATGCGATACTCTTTTGGCTAATACTCTTTCCACATTCATCATTGGATGGATGACAGGTGTTCTTAAAGTTAGTCATGTAATTGACTTCATCCAAACGTTAGCCATCCAACGGTGAAACCGTAACTCATTGTTTACACTGTCAGTAAACCCAATAATAGTGCATAATTTTTTTATAATCCTACCCGCCACACCAAGTGCCTAGACCAATTGATTCTTACTTGGGCAAAATGATGGTCAATGGACACCCTGAATAGTTAAGTGACTTCTAAAACTAAAGGAATTTAATGCCTGGGACTTGGTCTTTCTCTTTATTATGCAAAACGGGTATTTCAATGTAACATGGGACTCGAGAATTCAGAGGTACTTCTTCGTTCATATCAGATAAAACTGACCTGAGCATTACCTAAGTTGCTCTTTAATATTTTAGAAACAACTTATTCAAGAACTAGTTGAATGAATACTAAATGTTCATTTTGAGTAATTAAGCACACAAAAGGAAATCTCTATTATCACTTTCTCTTGGCTTACAGAACAGCACTGATGCATCATCACTTAAAGGGGCAGTAGACATTACTCGACTCTAATGGAACAAAGACTAAAATGGGCTACACGGGGACCAGACTCTCAGACTGCAGCAGGGAAGTATCTAACATACATGAAATCAGGAGACCAGTAAACGAAATAAATTTGGAGTCAGAGCAGCATTTACCTTAACATAGATTTCATCACCCTCTGCATCAAGAATGTCCTTCCATACGTCATTCAGCTCACTGTTCTCTGCCACTGTCACACAAAGAAACAGCTCAATCACTCTGAGAAATTTCATTCTATTTCCATATTTTCTTTAGATAAGCAGCTAACACCAAGTACAGAAAATAAAAGAGATTAACAAGAAGAAAAGGACCTTGGGCAGTTACGAGGCTCATTACTTCCTCAGCTGCTATATAAGTTAGGGATGGTTTAATTCTCGCAATCTGCAAGTATTCATACACCGTTTACTTGGATTTCTATGAAGCATGGAAAATTTTCACTTAAGGAGACAACATGAGCCTACAGAAAGAAACTTACTTGTTTACCCAACTTTGAGTCGACAATTTCTGCAACCAGATTTTGCGCCTGCATTGATCTAACTCGTATCATTCCTTTGTTTTCCCAATCAAATGTGCAGTTGACGTGGTAAAACTAGGATGCTAAAAAAAATTATATAGAAATAAATCTGTCACACGACTGGATTAAAGCCTGAAGAGGGATACCTTCACACCAAGTTGATTGCAAATATTTTCAGCAAGGAGAAGAGAATATGCAGACTGCTTGTCTGCCCTGGATGGATCTAAGAGAGAAACCAAGAAGAATAGAACCGAAACAGGGGTCAGCAATCCACCCATCAGGTTTAACTTCTCTAGTTAATTGAAAGATAAGTACCTCCGACAAGCCATTCTCTATCAGGTATTACAGCAATTGAAAGGGGAATATTTTCATTCTTCTTGATTGAGCTTTGAATTTTGATAATAGTCTCCTTTAAGGTATCATAGTCCATTGGGTTCCCAATCTACAGCACATTTGTTAAAGACAAAAGGAAAAATGTGAAATGGGAGACTTTACAGGAAAGACAGAGTAGAGAGACAGGACAATACACTGTGGGAGACCCTGATATTTTTTAGTCTGCGCTGACCAGCAGGGTTGCTTAACTTACTCCTGTCATTTATGGGCACATCCGACAATATTTCCTGCAAATACGTGTACAGAAATGAATGGATTGTAAACTGCTAATCTAGGAACATAAGCACACGTACATTCGCAAATAAATCAATGTCCTTGTCAAGAAACAAATCGCAAAATGAAGATCTTTAATTGTCTATTATTATTCAAATCGGAAGAAGCAGCTCGCGAACAGAATCACACAATACCTAACACATCAGGATCCACAGCACCTAATCCTTGACAGAAGCCCCAAAAAGAAAATTTAGTTCAATAGTAGATGCTGATGTCTCAAAGTGACTCAAGAAGCAACTCGTCAGTCACTTAATAATGCATTTGGGCAACAATGTTTTTGATGGAAGACAAATCATGTCATGCTTGATGACCAAAAGTAATGCTCGGATTACAGCCTTTACTTGCACAGAAACTCATAATGAATGTCATATCCTGTGAGGTAAATTCTCATTTAAAAATGAGCTAGTCGAAGCCGCTACCTGAAAACAAAAGTTTGGTCTTCAGGTTTGACCTCAGATGATTAACTTTAAGAAATCTTAATTAAAAAAATATGCATTAATCCTTTTCTGCGATGAGCAAAAGGTGCACACGATAGGCATCACTTTTCTGGTTCTCTGAGTAACTAGCAAGTTTTTTACTTTGGCCAACAAGTGGACTTCTCTTACATTTTCCCTCATCCACAAAATTTAAGCATAAAAAGGCCACAGGAAGTTACATGTCAAAAGTGCATTCTTGAAGCAAATATTATGCGCAACAAGCTGATATTAACTATGCACACCAAAAACCAAAACAAAATAATTGCAAGGTGATACGCTACTACACAGCTGTATGAAAGCATACCACCACACTGCCAGGTCCAAGATAATTGTCATATTCGGCAATCATGTCTGCAACATCAGGGCGCCATCCAAGCATAAGTATGCATTCTTTAGGTCCCAAACTACACTCAGATGCCTGTGTCCACGAGAAAGTAAACAGAAAATGAGAACAATATGTGAGAATGCTAATTCTCTGTATATCCATGTTTTAGAAAATCCATACCTTTGAGCCCAGTTTTTTTGACCGTTTGACAATGCGACCAAGCCGCATTTTTAACAATTCCAAGGCATCTGAATTATCACTATTATCTGCAACAGCTTCCAGATTTTTTATGGAATCTACTCCATCTTTATTGGTATTTGAAGATGCAATTTGTGGTCTCCTTTTTCCATGCACAGGGGCTATGAATAATATCTGGACAAGGATTGGTGAAAGAACTACATGAGTTCGATCAAAGATGTAAACCTTTGATTGTTTGATCAAAAGATAATTAGAAACACTTCAGACAACATGGAGGAAGCAATGGCTCATGAAATGACTAATTACTCCTTGAGAGAGAGAGAGAGAGAGAGCAGCATGATCAAGTTAAAACCTTTGAAGATCACTTAGGATGAGTTAATAAGATACAACTTCCCTTGGAAACATATTGATAAATAATTCAACTGTGCTGGCGAGAAAACTTGGGCTTTTCAGGTATAATTTCTACATTACCTTCTTCACAATAGCTCTTCAATATAAAGGAAGATTTAATTTTACCCCCTTTTGAACTTCAAGGGTTTTACATATTGCAACTTGAAATTCAAAAAGTGACAATTCAGGGTGTTGTACTATGCATCCTAAACTTTAAATAGTGGCACCTTGTATAACAAACATAATAGGTGCTGTGTTTTACACCCTAAAACAGTGAAAAGAAGGGCTCGAAAGTCCGGGGTGTAAAAATAAAGTATCCTCTAAACATTGGGACTTTCATGATAGTATGGCTGATATGAAAGAATGCCTCAACTGATGTTAACCATGCACAGCTTCTACAGAAAAAAAGAGGAGCAACAAATATGCTGGATTATGTGAGTTTCAAGGGGAACTTAGAACTATAAAAGTTAATGTCCTCATTACTTTGTCACCATGTTGCACAATCTCATCATCACTTGGATGGAACTGTAGCTTCCCAGTCCTATAGAGGCCACAAACGACTGCCTGCATAACATCAACTGCCAAATGTAAACAAGGAGCAAACAGAAAATAAACTCTAGAGGATATATATATATGTAGCTCAGCAAATTCATGTGACCTCTTGAAATCCACGTCTTAACTGCCCATATTTCATGCCCACCAGATGAGGGAAACTGTGAAGATTAAACACATTTTCTGCAATATGATCAAGCAGATTATGTAAGTATTCTCACATGGGTTCCAACATTAAGAGAACAGCTAAGTTGCTTTCTTTCTACTTTAAAAGCATTTGTTCATTTTGCTATGAGGTCAAAATAAACCAATGGAAAAAAGAGAAACCAATCTATCCTTCTCTAGTATCATTTTTCCAATTGGCCAAGTGACATATTTTTTTAAAGAAAATTTTTTTATAGATGGAATGTAGTCTCAGTGGATATAAGAGTTTAAGGAATATTAGTGCAGTACTTTGATAGTTGAGCAAGTGTCTATAGATCTTTATGAGCCCCTTTTGCCGAGAGCATTGAACAAATAACTTTGATGCAACATTCTCTACAGGTGCCACCTTTATGCCTGAGACTGATTTTAAAAGGTCACAAGTATTGGAATTTGAAACCTGCGAGTTGAGATGATAAGCCCAAGCCATCACAAGAATATTAACTTCCAGCATAAGGGAAAGCAAATGAAGATAAGCAATTTTGTTCTAGTACCTCAACAATGGTAGGCACTGATTCCATCTTCGGAATAGGTTGAAGCGCCAGCACTGACAAAAAGGCATCAGTATCAACTTGATACCTGAGGAAAAGGAATTTCAAAATTAATTTCTGCTTCAGCAACCCTGTGATAGAAGAAATAATTATACTTTCTGTCATCCGGAGGAAAATGTGCTGTTGTCTCCAAGACTTGAAAATGAGCAATCACAAGTTCTCCAAGTCATGCACATAGATTTATCTGCTATCACAAAAACCTCCTACTAACTAAATGCCCACACTGCACTTTGCCTCAGCACAACCCCCAAAAAAACAAATGCTCCTCTCACTCAGCCAGTGCATATTCGTAAAATGTACAAAAAGTTATCTTCATTAGTTATTATTCTTAAGATATAAGAGCAAATTTTGTTGAAATTCTCTAAAATGAAAAGAAGATGTTAAGAAACTGCATATAGAAAAACTCCAAACCCTTCACTACACTACACAAAGCTTGCAACCAGTTTTAACTACAGCATCCTAAGAATCTCATGTTGCTTTTCTCTTCCAATATACCATGTAAAATGTGGTAGAGAGCAGTTTTCCCTAGTTGAAGACACATTTTTCAAAGCAGGCCAGCACTGTCCAAGATGAACAAAATCTGCTTTGGGAATTGCTTTGCATTGGCATGGGATGAAGGATCTATTGATATTTGCATGCAAGCTTGTGGAGTTCTCTGTTATTCTACAACAGAAGTAAACTCCGCCTGCAAAGGGTATTATGAGATAAAATTGCATGGTACAATGCAGGACAAAACTTAAAAGATATTGATGCCTCTGTTATTTGAGAGTATAAAAGAACAAGAATATGCAAAAGTCGCTATATATGTTCTCACCTATCTCCCTTTGTCGGTAGTATAATAATGGCACGAGCCTTACTTGCTGCAGCTCTTTCAAATGATTTTGTTAAACTAAGACTACAACTGTCAACAGAAAAGCGAAGAGTGAGAGCTTTGATATGGTGTAGCCTCAACACAGAAAAAAAAAAAAAAAGTAAAAAGTTAGAACACAAAAAGAATTGCTACAAAAAAAATAAATAAATAAATAACTAAATGGTCATTCAATGCAAGTCAAATGTTGCGACCTGTTTATGCTTGAACTATGAAAGAAGCTATGATTCAGTTTAAAACTTTCATTGGACTAGGAGAATCCAGGACCATATTTCCTGCTTCACTGATAACATACAACTTCAGGACACAAATTGACCAAATTGGATAGGTTACTAAGCTGCCAATAAACCATACAACTTTTCCCTGAATGTTGGCAAGACACCCCTTTATTCCATCATAAGATGGGTATACCTCTTGGTGAGGACATCAATATGACTAAGATCTTTGGCAATATTGTCAGCAATCTTATCCATCTGCTTTCTCGGGAGGTCAGACATTAGAAGAATCCTCTGTCTCCTATTGACAGATAACCAGCAAAAACCACAAAGACATTAGAAAAACAGACCATACTTGTATAAACTTATTCAAACTTTAGACAAAAATTACCTAGCTGTAGCAGTACCTAGGCGAACAGCAAACTCATGATACTTATTAAGCTGCTTTAATATGTATCCAAGATGGCTATTTACTCCGCATACAATAATATGATCACTCTCTAGAACTTGCATTTGTGCTCCCTCTCTGAGTTTTTGCATATTATTCTGTAGATGACAAAAGTTGAAGAGATCAACCTTTAGATAGAAAAAGGAAAAAAGAAAAATTCTCTTTTATTTTGGCTGGTGGTTACCCGGAACTGCTCCGTCATGGTGCTTAGTAGGCGAGAATAAAATAATATTCCCCAGATAGCAAGAACAAAGCCAATAACCCTTTCGAAACGTGTTCTTTGCTGTAGTTCAAATCAAATCCTTAGCACAGATATAAATATAGATCATCTTAGCAGCATGAAGGTTGTAGTAACCTATATAACTCATGGAAAACACCGGCAAATGCCATAGCATCAACTCACCCTCAAATGAGTAGATGATGAGCACAAACATGCCCATGCCTCCCAAAAGCAATCCTCAAGTGGTTCTTTACTCCCCCTTCAATATAGAAAGGAATGACCGATCAACCAAAAAATGAAAGATTCCATCTGTGTATTCATCAATTCCTTTTGCTTCTTTTCTTTGATGTTCACTACTTAAGCCACTACTCAAAGATCCAAATCTTTCGTCGGTTCCATTTGCTAAGCATAAAGCATGAAAAGTAAACTCCACATATGTAATTGTTTGAAACGTAAAGATGAGGGGTTACCTGAACTTAAAGAATAGGAAGCCACCAATGACAACAAAAGAGAAGCATGCCAACAGGAGCACTACAAAGAACCTACAGCCATTCATGAGAAATGTATCAGTACTTTATGTGAAACATTAGAACATCATGCTAATGCCATCCAAAATGTGCATGATAGCCCACCAAGCGATGCCACTAAAGTGCATCAGTATCAGAACCTACAATCAAAAGCCTGATCTTAAATTTTCATTTATACCATCATAGTGTAGATAATACCAGTTCTAGTAGGCTAACTTATCATAACTAGGGTTGAAGTTAACTTAAAAGTATATAAACTATCTGAACATTATAAAGTCATCTCAAACAAAACTACCCCAGAACTAAAGTCATAAGCCAAATGATGCTCTTATATGCTAAGACATAAATTCAGGAAGTTATTTCCAGAGTCAAAACAGCAATGCTAATACCCTCGCTATTTATTGGAGTCATGATAGTATACCTACATGAATGCATGTAGCGCCCAGTCTATATTATCTTGGGAATGAAGAAAGTGAAAATGTGTTTGTCCCAACCCTGTTGTGCGCTAAATATAGCAAACAAGGTTTGCAAGATGTTGATTTGATCGTCACTTTCTCAACTACTGACACTTTAAAACCAGAAAGCAAAATGAAGCAATCCCAACTAAAGCTCAGATACTTTCCTTCATTTGATATTTCAATCCTGGCTAACTGCAGAAACCTCCAAATTATCCAATTTAAAACTAGATGCTAATCATTAAAGTGTGAGGCACAACTTCCTTAGATTGTTGACACTGTGATACTTCACATAACAATAGCAAGACACATTGCAAATTCAAAAAGTTATTGGTGATAACATTGCCAGATACTTTTCGAAAGAAATTCACTAATTTGCTTTATTCAAGGCAGGAGATTTCTGTCTGTAAATAAGTTGATTGATCTACTGAATTATGGTTATCCTCATAACTGCTATTAGTATTTAGTAGCTTTACTAATTCTTTTTTATGTTACCTCAGATGGCTGTAGAATTTTCAAAATCTAATTGATTTTATTTACTCTCAATGAATTTATCCCTCTCAATAATTGAAGCCTTCTTAGATGAGTGCAATGAAATGAAAATTGACAGCTCAAAAATTGGCCAAAGTCACTGGAAGGAAAGAAGTAATTGCAGCTTCACATATCAACTTCAGAAAGCACCCCCATATAGGGATGAAAAAGACAATTAGAACAAGTAACCAACCATGAGGAACTGACCAACAGGCCCTAAAATAAACTGAAGATGAGTTAGGGGCATAGAGGCACATGAGACCAAAAAAAAGGCACTGACTTCACCTACGTGGCAATGTTTCGCTCAAGTTGGATGTTGGACAAATATATCATTTGAACTGAAGATGAGTTAGGGACATACAGGTACATAGAGGGGAAAAAAAAGGCAATGACTTCACCTACGTGGCAATGTTTCGCTCAAGTTGGATGTTGAACAAATATATCATTCGCGCAAAGTGCCATCTGATGTCTCCAAGTGAAGGCAAGGACACGTCCAAGTTAAGAGGCATTGGTTTATTTAAGGAGTTAGACATACAGGCAAATGGGGCGCCTGAAGCCAGAAATTTCTGAAAAAGATGCGGTAGGAGCTGCTGAAAAATCTTTGTCAACATGTAGGCGGAACTTAGTTGGGACAACCTGAGGAACCCGTACAATGGCATAGTACTCATCGCTGATCTAACGTGGGGATCCTGTAGAAAAATTGGGCTATGTTAGACTTCCAATTTTGACAAACAGGAAAAGTAACACTCTAATCCAAAAATCAGTTTGCTAGTTATTGGCGAAGCATACAATAAAGGGCAGTGTCAATAGCGTTAATTTACTATTTCAGACTCCAAAATAGAACTAAAGAATGAATTTAACTGGTCCAGTACAAGTCCTTGTGCAAATATTTTAGATTAAGAGTGGTATCTGATGCGTTAACCTGCATATACCTTGAGATTTCAAGATACTTGAAAAATGCAGTTACATCTCACCTGATAATCCCTATTCGGGCCCATTGCAAAGAACTTCACATCAAAATCGTTCCTATTCCCTGCACATACTCTGAAGTCCAGACCATCCCAGGTTCTCTGGGATCTGGCATCCAATTTCCCTGGAAAAAAGATTCATCTGTTAAGAGATGCGGAAGACTTGGTAGAAACAGGGGCATATCAGATAGATAGCGAAATCAGTATGCTAAGAATGTGGCCAGAAGTGGATATGAAAGTTTGTGAGTTGACTTATTTGCATTACACAAATTGATGCAGATGACAAATAATGACTTCATTCCAGGCTTCTAAAATATAGGAACAGACCTCAACTTTTCAAAATATAAAAATAGCAGTGATGCACCATAAATGAATGCATACATATGACTCAAAATTACTGTCAATCTACTGGAGGGGAGAAAAGTGATTAGAATTCACTATTTCATCACCTAGCACGTGTGGTTAAGTACTTCTGTACCACACTCACAGCATACTGGCGCAGAGATAGAGGGACAGACTCCTCACAGTTGCGCCCTTTCTGACCTGACCAAGTGTGGAGAACCGGATAACCCACAAAACAACTGGAGGTTTCACTAAATTCCTGGACCTGTCAGCTTCCCCCTAGACTCTACTTCACAAATTGTAACATACGAAAATCTCTACCAGGCACACAATCTAGATCTTTTGCTCGGTACAACATTAAATAAATGGCAATCAAGCGATCTTTCTTCAAATGGGTGAAAAGGCTTCAAAACACCAAACAAATTTATCCAGTTCACAGTGTCAGACAGAGAATGCAAACAACTCACCTTCCTTGTGCCTCGCGGTGCCACGCCGACAAAAAGCTGCATGTTTGAACCACAAGCATTGTATCCGCATCACTTTGCTGGGGGAGAAAAAAGAGAGATGATGTCTGTGTGTCAGCTTCTCGAAAAGTCCAGCTCTACCATAAACACCAGCGAATAGCAAAGAATGTACCGCGAGACTTCTTTTTACAAGTAAATTGCCATCTCATTAATCTCTCAGATTCCCTCAGTAGAGAATAACGAAAGTTCTCTCTACATTCAACAGAAGTCTCACTCTTCGTTATACAAATGCAAATACCGCGCACATTCCAGCTTCATCATCGTCGACTGGTGCTCTCGACAGAGCATCGCATATACACTTCCGGATTCTCCGGTCAGAGTAATTTCGATTGATCAACCACAAACCATCTGTCACAATCCCGACCGAAAAAAAGGAGGAGAAGAGGAAGGAAACGCGGCAAAAGACATTAAAAAGCGCTTTTTGTCTCATTCACGGAGGATTGCGAACATCATTAATTAGCCGCCATCGGCGTTGCGCCTCGTATTCAACACTCCCGGATTCTCAGGAGCAGCAATCAATTCCTGGCCGGCCGCGACAGCAGACACGAATCAGGCCCCGCCTCAAACCCGACGGGACACGCGAACTCGATCCGAAAAGGTCAATGTCGCCATCCTACTAATCACCGCGACGTCGCATGATCGAAGCCTGCTCCACTCCTCAATGAAACTCGACGCGGACATCGAGAGCGAGCGAGCGAGCGAGAGAGAGAGAGAGAGAGAGAGGGAGGCGGAGATGAGCACCTCGGCGGCGGAGGAGGAGGAGGATTGCGGCGGCGCCCGGGAAGGCGAGGAGGCGGTGCAATCCACGGCGGCCGCGAGCTCTGCAGCTGACTCAGCAGCATCTCTCTCTCTCTCTCTCTCTCTCTCTCTCTACTGTGTTGCTGACTGGAAGTGAAGAGGGAAGGCAGAGAGAGAGAGATAGAGAAAAAGCGTGAAGACTTTTGGCGTTCGTATATTCTGACAAGATCTGCTGCGTGGGGGGACCATGGAAAGTGGAGGTACTCATTGCGCAGTCCTTTTCGGCACGACGGAGCCGACGCCAGCGAGGTGGGGGCGGCGGGGCTGCGGGGCGGCGGCCCCACCCCCGCGGGCGCTCGGCGCACGTGGCGGCGGAGGGCGTTTCCGTCATCCCGGCGGATTCGCCGAGGCTACCGAACAACTAATAAATAAATAAATAATCAGAAACCCCCAAAAAGAGAAAAAGAAAAGAGTGCCCACGGGAATCTCAGTTAGAAAATTTTTTAAAAAATGTTGCAAAAATTTAAAATATCGGCGACTCGCGAGTCAACCATCCGGCGGTTACCGTTCGAAATGAGAAGTTGCCGCTACTCCGTGGAATTACTTATAACGTAATTTATTACTATTATTATTAACTAATAATTTATGTGTCTTTGCCATGCTTTTTTGGTGGCCGAGTTTTTCCAACGATAATTAAAGGTTTTAGGATAAAAATTGCGAAAGTGTATTGGATGAAATATAACAACATCAGATTTTAGAGGCGGCTGTGTGAGGGATCATTTGTATGAAACTATTTTTTTTTAATTATAGTTACATTTATTTTCGCTTAAAAAAATGAATTAGCAAAAATTATTTTCATTGTTCACGAAAATATTTTACGAAAATATTTAGATATAAGTTGTTGTCGATAATAAAAAATATTTTTCATCAATATATTATTTCGAGCGGTGTAATAGATCGCTCTTAAGAAAATAATTTCCTAAATTATTTCTTTTCTGTGAAATAAACAAAGCTGAAGAGAGACTTATCTATGAAGAGAATGGGAGCCAAGGTAGAACTTGGAGAAGCTAAAATCATGTGATATGATCCGACATGAAAATATATTCAGTGAAGTTCTTGAATTTCATTTTCCAACTTCGTTTCTAAACTTTTAGAAATGCTTATTTTAGTAAACTAACTCATGGAATTTGCTTACATAGATGGAACATTCTGTTTGATGTATGTCTTAACATAATTTTTGTTTAATCTTATTTCCATTCAATTTAGTTTATAAGCTGTTCTTTTGTTCTTTCTCTCAATTGCTTCATATCAAATTTAGATTAAATCTTAACACAAAATGTTCTTTTATTTATGTCAAAACTTTATAATCCAAACGTAAGACTTCGATAAAATGGATTACACAACACAAAACATTTAAGATATGAATTATTACATAAAAAAAGCTTGCCAGTGTATTTTGTGTCAAAAGATATTTCTTAAGACAGGTAATATTGTAGATTACTTGACTAAACGAGTCCAAGCACATCATAAACAAGCATAAGGTCAATTTCTACCTAACATTTTTATTATTGAATATGATCAAACCTATACAAGCACGTTAAGATGTGTGGTGTGTGTGTTTTGTCAGTTTGTCGTGTTGAAAATGACTAGTTTTGGATAAGGGTTATTGGGGTTTATCTTACAAAACATTAGGAAAAGAACCAAATGGTATAAATAAAAATGAACGAACTAATAAGGTTTCAAGATGAAATCAAACAAACAAAACAAAAAGTTAGTTACTTTAACAACAATGTAAGAAGGTTTCATTAAACATTTAATGAAATACAAAAATTTTATAAATTCAAAGATGACATTAAATATAATAAAATAAATTAAAAAATGAGGAAAAGTTAAGCACTAATGATGTCACCACCCTAAATATAAATAATCAGGTTGGTGTTGGTTCGTGTAATGAGGATTGATAATTGACTAGAGAATGAGTTGAGGGTATTTTGGTCATATAAAAAGTCGACAACAAAAAATTCAAGATTTAGCTTCATGTATAAAAGAGACGAGCATCTACCCTTTCAAATAAGTACATGGTCCTTCGGATAAATCATCATGGCATCCAATCCCATTGCCGTCATGTACCAATGTCCGAACAACTCTAATCAAGGCGACCACATCCTTGCTCGAGGCTTTGAAGTTTCCTGAGACGAGACAAATCCCCGGTCGCCGCATCATAACGGCAACCGGCTTTCCTTGAGTCAAGGTCGCATTATCGAGATCACCATCGGTCATCACATCGACACCGTACCACGATGAAAACTACTCGGCTGGCAACGGGCTAAGCAAGCCCCTCCATAAAAGAGAGCTTTGGATTATCTTCTTCACGTATGGCCGTCAAGATCCGACCAGGCCATTTTGTATGGCCGAGAAGAAGATAACGAATCGGCGTAGAGGGTAATCACGTGTTTTTCGGTTGAACTGTAGATAGGTGGGCCCCGACAACGAGGAGCGTCAAAAGGAAATCGGCACGCGCGAAACGCGACCGGCTCAGGACCCGAGGGCAAGGGGCAAGGGGCACGCACGTGTCCTACCTTTTCGTGGTCGACCTCGGGGTTCGTGCGCGGGCGCTCGTGAGACGCCACGTGCGAGAAATTGATTGGTGGGTGGGGGGATTGGCTTTTGTCGTGAAATTCCCGGGAAAGATCTCTCTCTCTCTCTCTCTCTCTCTGGATTCTGTCTATGCAGAAACTTGAAAAACGATCCTTTTTCAACGATAATTAAGGTTACTATTATTAACTATTATTATTAACTAATAATTTGTGTCTTTGTCATGCTTTTGGTGGCTGAGTCTTTCCAACGATAATTAAGGTTTTAGGATAAAAATTATGAACGCGTATCGGATGAAAATGAACAAAATCAAACTTTTGAGGGGCTAAGCGAGGGATCGTGTGCATGAAATTGTTCATTTTTAATTAAAGTTACAGTTATTTTTACTAAAAATGGATGATTTGTAATATACTTTCCTAAAAATAATTGTTCTTATCGCTTAAAAAAATGAATTAGCGAAAAATATTTTCATCATCTACGAAGATACTTAGATATAAATTGTTGTCGATAATAAGAATATTTTTTATCGAGTAATTATTTCAAGTGGTACAAGCGATTATTCTTTGAAAAATATTTTCCTAATTTTTTTCTTTTCCGTGAAATAAACAAAGCCGAAGAGACGCTTATCTATGAAGAGAATGGGAGCCGAGGTAGAACATGCAAAGAGAAGCTAAAATCACGTGATTTTATCCAACATAAAATATGTCCAATGAAGTTCCTGAATTTCTTTTTCCAATGTCGTCTCTAAACTTTTAAAGAGTGCTCATTTCTGTAAATTAACTGATCGAATTTACTTACGTGGATGGAGCATTCTATTTAGTGAATGTCTTAACATAATCTTTGCTTAATCTCGTTTCCATTCAATTTAGTTCATAAATTGTTATTTTGTTCTTTCTCTCGATTGTTTCACATCAAATTTAGATTAAATCTTAACACAAAATGTTCTTTTAATAATGTCAAAACTTTAAAATCCAAAAGGAAGACTTCGATAAAATGGATTATACAACACAAAACATTTAAGATATGAATTATCACATATAAAAATGCTTGCCAGTGTATTTCGTGTCAAAAGATACTTCTTAATACAGGGAATATTTTAGATCACTTGGCTAAACGAGTCCAAGTGCATCATAAACAAGCATAAGGTCAATTTTGACCTAACATTTTTATTATTGAATATGATCAAGCTTATCATAAGGTCTACCAAGACGAATCACATGTTTTTTTGGTGGACCTGTAGATAAGTAGGCCCTACCAGGCGGCACGTGCGAAACGCGGCCGGTTCAGGATCCGTGGGGCAAGGGGGCCGCACGTGTCCCACCATTCGTCGTCAACCTCGGGCTTCGTGCGCGGTCGTGGGATGCCGTGTGCAGAGAATTGATGGTGGGGATTGGCTTTTGTCATGAAATTCCAAGAAAGATCTCTCCCGTCGATTCTGTCAAATTGTCAATGGAGGAACTCGAAAAGCGATCCTTTTCGATTCTTAATTATACTCGTGTCCAATGCCCATGGACTGAATTAACATGTGCAATCAAGGAAAAACGAAAATTGAGATCTCACATGATCCAATAGATAGGTCTTGAATGCTGCCCTAACTATTTTCAAATTTTGAATAGAACAGACGTCAGGAAAAGTAAAAAAACAAATCCTAAACTTATTATATTAATATCAATTTAATTTCAAACTTTTTAATCCAATCGATTTAATCATATTTTTTTTTTTTTTGCATTGATATAAATTCAATCCATCCAATTAATTTAAACTGAAAATTATTGATGTGACCGCTAACAGTCCTTTGTGACGTGATTGGTGTTAATGTAATTATTTTTTTTTCATAATATTTTAATATTTTATCTCTTTTACTTTCTTTTTCTTTTTCTTTTTCTTCATCTTTTGACCGGTAGGGTCATTAGTTGTAGGCTAGTCTAGGCAAGGCCCTCTACAATCGCGCCCTCACAAACCATCGCCTGAGGTGTAATCTATGGTGCAAGCTAGAATCCAAAAAGGTACTTTCTGTCCTACAAGGCATTAACAGTCATCGTTTTCACTTGCAGTTCGTTTCCTTGGCCACCGGTAATGGATGACAACTCTTCCCCGGAACTCATCGTCTTCTCACGAATCAGTATCTTGTTTGAACATAACATTTTGCAGCCTAATTTGTGTCAAAGAGAATGCATCAGACCCACAGCAGCCCTCGAAGTCCATGTTGTATATGAATTTCTTGATATTATCGAAAAAGGCCCACCCACCTTTGGAGGTGATCTCGTCTAGTCTGGTCAGCCCGAGCAAAGAAGGGAGGTCTTTGAAGCTCAAAACCACGGCTGTGGAGAAGAGGCTGCCTGGTACCTATGCACGTAGGCCACCTCTCAAAGGTGGGTGGGCCTCTTCTACACAGCCTCTTATTATTGAAAGATATGCTTCTGCAAAACGTTGGGAGGAGACTCTCAGTTGGCCCATTATCTTGCTCTCTAGGGGTGATCGGGTCCAGGGGTGGGTAGAGTCAGAGGCACGGACCCCGTATCCGACCCCCGTTATAACTAGGGTTCTATATTTTTGGACCCCTGTCCCGACCCCCATTTGCATTGGGACTATTCATTCCCGACCCTGTTTTTCCGGTCCGGGAACAAGGTTAACCCTGTTTATATTGGAACTTGTTTTGCATAAAAATTGAAATATGACAAGAGCTAAGCTGCAATTATTGAAGTACCATGGCTTTTTAACAACAGTGGAGGCTTTTCTTCCTGACTAGCTTGATAAACATTGATAAACATTATTAGATGGACTTTACCAAAAAAAAAAAAAAACATTATTAGATGAAGGATAGAAGTATGCATAAGCATTTTGACCAGGAACTTCAGTTGGAAATTCAATCAGCTCGGCAAGCTGAAATAAGACTGGTACTTCAAACTGTCCTAAGGTGAAGAGGACCATATAATCGAAAATCAATGACTTTTGACTTTTCGTCATTGAAAGTCACCTGCAGACAATAAACAAAAGGAAATTATAACAACAATGAGAAACACTAATTACTTTGCAAAGCCACAGTCCACACTTCACTAAATATGAGGAGATTACTACGGTAAAGTATTGCAAGCACCTTAGCCACAGGTATTGGAAGTACACCTAATGCTCCCTCAACATATAGGCAATTGTTTCTTGAAGTTTGCAAAAGAAGAATGTGCACAATATACCAATCCATCAGCTTAAAAAAATTAGTAACAGCAATTCGTCACAAAGAAGGTATTGAACATACTATGTCTTGTATGTCTGTGAATGGAATGTCAAGCAATGATAATGAGCTCTGAAGAATGTCAATAATTGCAAGATGAGACCTTCTCCTCTGCCTGCAAGCAGATTCTAAATAATTGATATGAAGAATCATACAATAATTTGTATTTCGACAATGTTAACACCTTAGATCATCACATGGAAGAAAGCTCACCTGTAGCTGCAAGCAATCGGGTCTTCTATTTGTCGCTCTGGATAACTTCATAAGAGTTCATACCGAAAACCCATAATGGCCTAGCAAACTCAGCATTTGACGGATAAAGAGGCAGGACCTCATTTGTAGATTCAATTTGTTGAATCATGAAGCACATAAAAGATACAATTCAATTCCTTTCCAACCACATCATTGATAATGCTATGAGTGTATAAGTAGCAGTTGAAAGAGCTCACATATGTAACGATTATTCAATCACCTGCAGAAAATCTACAACTAAATAATTTATCCTCATTTATAATTTTCACGATGTGACATCCAAAAGCCATACTATATGACTAATGCAGTCTGAGTCTGGATGGAGTTTGATATGGAAATTACGGAGATCAACCATAATTATGGTATAAATCACCATGTGGAAAACCTGCTTTGGAATGGTTACCATAAAAAAATGTTCGCTAGGAAAGATCTTCAATGACATGAAGCACCTAAAATATCTAGACTATTCAAAGTCGATAAGCATGAACTGCAATGGCCCAGGGTTAGGATCTTACCCACTTATAGAGATTCCAAAATCCATTCTGTCTATCTGTAATGAAAAATAGTTCACCTGCATGTGTTCAAAGCACAATGTGATGTCTAGCACAATTACAAGCCACTTCGCTATGAAATTTCTTTCTACGTTTTCCCTGAGACATTACATGTCCACAACTTCTAATGTAATATAGCTTTAGCATGCCGGACTCAATCATCCAAGCAAAGCGAGACAGAAGAAAATTCGCAAAAATGTTGGATATAGATCACCTCACGAGTAAGAAGAGACATACCATATGACTCCATATACATATCATGGATAATACATGATTAAGAGACATTATAACATGAAAATACCAATAGAAAAAACTGTAGTGTCATTTTTTTCAACTCGTTAAAAATAAGACCAACATGCTCAAATCATCATGAAATCAACATAATAAAAAAAAATTCATCAAGGTGACCCTTATTTGTTATTCAGGCAGATCAGCTAGAATTGGGAATAAGCCATTTACATTCGACGATTATTTTCGGAGATCAAGCTCCTCTTTTGTTCATTCACAACACAGTAATACTAGATCTTACATTTCTTCAGCATCAAAGAACATCCGGTGACAAATGGACTTGTACCATTGAATGAGAAATCAATTTGCACCATTCAGTAATTTTGATCTGAGCCAAAAGACAGAAGTACCTTTTGTAGCACGCGGTGAGAACAGGATCGGCGGAGGGCTACTGTGGGTTGCTCGAAGATGCGACAAGGTGGGCTTGCAGACGCGAGATCTACGGGTCAGGGGCGTCGGCGAGGCAATAGTAGCAGGTGGAACAGCGGGATCGAACGGGCTCAACAGGGGTCAGCAGCTTCGCGGGCAGAACCAGTGGAGCGGAGCTTCAGATGACCGGCGGAACGGCGGCGGTGGTGCGAGCGCGAGGGGTGCGACGAGAGCGGCAAAGGTGGCGTCGGCTTCGCGATTTCGGGAGGGGAGGTCAGAGCAAGGCTCGCCGGACGCGATTGCGGGAGAGGTAAAGATAGAAAGTAGAAACTAGGGTTTTGCGTTTTGGTTTTTTGGGGGTGGCTTAAAAACCGGTTCCCAAAACCGGTCCTCCAACCGGTTCCCAAACCGGTCCGGTCGATCCGGTTCCCGGGTGGGTAATCACTCGGAACCGGTTCCCGGACCGGTTCAAACAGGGTCTGAATTTTGGGAACCGGTTCCCGGACCGGTTTCAACCGGAACCGGTTCCCGACCCTGTTTTCCGGGTGGGCCGGACCGGGAACCGGGTAAACCCAGTCCGGTTGCACACCCCTATTGCTCTCCGGCAAGGAGTTTTACAAATGTGTTGCCCATTTTTCCTTTGGGGCGCTTTGTCATATCATCTGAAAGAATAGGAACAATATTCTTTCAAGGGGGAACCACTGTCTATTTCGGCCATGAAGAAGCATCTCCTCAAGGTCGTCAAAGATAAGGCTCTTACCTTCAAGAATGTGGAGGACTCTGCTAGGAACAGGAGGATGCAACGCTCGTGGGATGTGGACCCCATTATCTTCTCTTCCACTGATCATAGTCCGACTAGATAGGCATCTCGTTGGTTGCTTGGTTGCTTTTTGACAGGCGTTGTTTGCTGTTGTCTTTCCGTTGGTCGTTTTGTTGTTGCCGCTTGGCTTTTTCCGTGGCTTCCTTTCATTCATAATGAGTATGTTCATTTTGAGTGCAAGTTTTTGGAACCGTGTTGCTTATACAGTTTGACCTCCCCATTATATTGCTTACTTTTACCCAAAAAAAGCTTCTGCAAAACGCGATAACATAATAAAGGGTAGAGCATACATCAATGAAGTAAGATGATGAATTGCATCATTTATCCATTGACCTATGTCCATGAGTGGAGTTGGAGCAAAATCACCATACTAAGTTAATGAGGACAGTACATTGTCCTCCTGTCCGAATGACTTTCACCTAGCTTAGAAACGGTTCCCATTCTTCAGAAATGTCTTGATGAAATCATGCCATGAAATGTGAACATTACTGTATTCCCTGGACTTCTGCAGCCAATCGTCATCTATGAACTGTTTTTGAGTAATTATCGCTAGACAACAACAGGTGGATATGGATACGGTTGAGTACATTGGGATCGATGGGGAGATCACGATCAGGGACCGAGTGTTTCTCTTATGTTTTCCAGCCGAGCATGCTTGTTCACTTAGGAGACAGAAACTTTAGCCCCCCCTGGCGCGGTGGAAACACGTTCTTGTTCAACCGAAATGCTCCTTGAGCACCTCAAAAGAGCAAGCTGAGAAGGTCTAGGAAGATGACAACAATGGAAAGCAACTATCTGCATACCCGCAATTTTTAACTACCAGAAGTTTTCAGAAAAGGATACCCGGCAATAACCATTGTTTTGGGAATGACATTTGAAAAAACTACATGCATCAGATGCAGATGACTTATGGTACATTTTCCAAGCAAGCATATCGAAAACATGGATGTCCGAGATTAAGCACAAAGTTTAACTGACAAAGAAAATGCTAGTAAGGGGATAAGCAAACAATTATCAGGCTGAGGTCAAAGAAATTCATAACCAGAACATGGCCTCTTCTTGGACAAGCTACAATTATGCATATATTTAAAGCACCACAAGAATAACTCGATCGAGTAATCTTTAGCGCATCAGTTCACCATATCACTTGGACTGCACCGTGAGCAAAAGTCCTCACTGAGCATGGACAAAGCATAGAAGCATAACAAGAAGCGAGCTACTAAAAGTCTGACTCTTGTGGCACCTGAAAAGCAGCTCAAATGAAGCACTTAGGCCCTCCAGAGAAGCTTTGCATGCTATGCTGCCAGAGGTCGAATGGCATATACGCCACTGCATATCCTTTTTTCCAAGACCACGGTAAACTAAGAAGAAAGAGAAAAAGGGAAAGAAACTGGATATCCTTGATAGTTACTTCACTCTTCAGCAGAAATGACTAGCCTCGGTTTTTTCGTGCTATGACCTCTAATAAGGCGTATGCACCTAGCATCAAATATACTTGCCCATTCCGCTAATTGTCCAAGGAACTGGAACCTTATATCACACCAAAAGGAAATGTGATATGTGCAATGCAGTTAAGTTTACTTTCGGACCAGGATAATAATGTGAAGTTGAAGAGATGAAACTAACAATGCAAGTTTTGCACTGGCGTGCATTATAAACAGCTGCTTCTAGAGCTTTCTCTTCCTTTATATTGCTTAAGCTTTACGGGAGTGAAAAGGCAAAACTGGATAATACAGAATAGGCAATCTAGTAAGGAAGGATATGAACCTGTAATTTCCCTCATATACAGAGATCGTTAAAGAACAGTTGCCATCTTTAGTTTATGAGCAGTCATCTTTTGGTTATATCATCTCTTATAATGGTGAAGTCCCACAGATCTCCATACTTCTCGTTGAAATCCCAAATGTCCATGGTGTTGTAGTCAGCTATTAACTTATCGCGGGCTCCTCTTTCCATGGTGTATATCTGGGGCTCGAAGTTGTGGGGCTTGTCAGGCTTATCCATCTCGATGATGCAGAAGACGACAGTAAAGAGAGCTGCTCCGATGTACAAGTACTCTCCCTGAAGGAAAAGGAAGCCAAGGCTATCCTTAGTCATTTAACACAGGTTAACAGGGGATATATAGCAGATTGGATCGTCCAATGCTTAGCAGAGCTAAATATTCCTTCACATTACCGGAACATCGAAGTACATTCCTGCAGCAACCGCTGGAAGGAAAAGCCACGAGATGAGCCCTGCAATTAGTGATTGCACCAATCAGTTGTTCGTCCAAGTCCCTCTGATTAGTTGTAAATCAAATGCAGGAGAATGCTTGATAAAACTAGTTGTACCCTGAAAGCCGGTCGGTGGATCAACTGCAGCAATATCTTCCGCAATTGCTCCCCAGAAAGTTCCTAGATCAAAAATCATCAAGAATCAACTGGAAGTCGAAAGGACAAGATGATTCTTCCTACAGCACAGGAAATTTCCTAGTGGACAGTCGGCATCATAAATCGCAGGTATCATTCTACCATCAAAAGCAAGGTTACTGCAAGCAAGCCACTATCTGGCTCCGCATTCGAAACTCAAAAGACCATCACGCTTGTGTACCACAAATATAACTCCTTAAGTGCTTCGCCTACACAACTCCTGAATAAGGTTGTGACACTAAATCTGCAATTCACCTGTCCTTTAATCAGTATGTATGGAATAAGTTCTTCTGTTATGCTGAGGAATTGAAGCCATGATGTAAAAATTCCATCCAATTACACTGTAAATTGTCTCTTTCATTTAAATGTTTCATCCTGGAATCACTTCACATTGCTGGCAAATCGATTAACTCTACCGTTTCCAACTCCGAGTAAAATGAACCACAAAAGAGCAAAAGACGAAGGGCAACAAAAGAAGAAGATAGCTCGCAACATATATTTACCTTTCTCCTCCCCTTCGTAGTAAGTGTGGTGCCCGTCGTACTTTCCATACTTGAAATCCTCCTGCGATCCGCACCAACATAGCTTCAGATCACATCTCCCACTAACATGCACATGCTCTACGCCAACTACAAACATTAGAACATGGATTCAAAGGAAATTGTTCGTCGGGAGCAGCGAGAGGCGGCGCTACATAACAGGTCACCGGTGTCGTCCGGTGTCGCACGCATGAACACCGGCTCATCACGAAAGGACATGCATCTCTCATCTTTGGCCCAGCATTTCTCAAATTTTATCAATTCTAGCGGCATGTAACTGGCCTAGTATAGCTTAAAGCGGAGTACTTCTCCGCAACTCGACTCCATTAGCTAATCAAGCAATCGGGTAACTCACGAAATTGTTCTAAACGCATAGGCATCATGATCAATGCATCATCGTTTTCGTAATTCGCCAAACGAAGACGACGCACGGCCAGGACGGGAGGGTGCCGGAAGCCGCAGAACTTACTTCGTCGACGCTGTTCGTGGCCCAACGGTCCACCGGGTCCTCGTTCAGGTCGGGTTCGATCTGGGACAGTCCGGCAGCGTTCAGCCGGCGGACCGAGCTCCGTCCCCGCGGCTCGAGGCGGCGGAGGAGAGCCGGGGCTTCGGGACGCGATGCTCGCCGCGCGACGTGGACTGGCTTAGAGGAGATTCCGGGCACCGAGCATGCCGCGAGAACGCAGAGCGCCATTTTCGGCCTTCGGCTTTCCTTCGCCGGATCGACCGTTTTCTCTTATCTTCGCTTTGCGGCTGCTCCGGCTGCGGGGCGCCAGCCAATGGGATCCTCCCACGTGTCGGTTCGGAGGTCCCAGTTTCCGTCTGTGGATGGCGTGGCGTCATCTGGTTGGATAGTTATTTCGTTACCGTAGGACCGAGTGCATGGTGTGTGACCGTACCAACTGAAATTGAACGGTAACGGGGATATTTGCCCTTTATCCAGAACAGATTGTTTTGCATTTAAAGGAAAATTTGGCTTCCCTGGTCTCAGAAATTTCAATGTTCTATAACATGGGACATATCCATTTTTCCCCAAAACTAAGATAATTCGAGTAAAAGATTTAAGAAGATTTTAAAAACTTTTTCCCTCTCCTTTCACAACATTTCAAAACATTTAAAAAAAAAAAATTCCATCCAAATATCCATCCTTTGTTTTTCCTCATTCTCCCAACCGAGTATGAACATTATTAGCCTCAATTGAAATTTACAAATGAATGGACTCCACAAAAGAGAGATGATGTTACTAATGATAATATATATAGAGAAGAGGAAAAAAGAAATAAATATAAAAAAAAATACGAAAATATCGAGGAAATTATCATGATGATTATTTTGCATAATAGGAAAATTGACAGATGGGAACGGGAAATAAAACTAGATAGAAAGAGTTTTGATTACAAATTAAATACACGGTAAATTTCACCAAGTTCCTTTAATTACTTAGAAATTAAACTTTTAGTAACTCTAGCTCCAACATATGTGTTGTCAAACATTTCTGAAATACATTTTCTGTCATCTAATTACCTATTTTGATCCTCTAATTTCTTTTACCGAAACTTTTTAACATTGTTAATTTTGCAATGTTACGTATTCTATCGAAATGAGAGTCATCGTGCACTATGATAGGCTAAAACCACGACAAACTTTGCCGAGGCCTTCATGAGCAGTTCAATGAGTGAAGAATGATTGTCGATTGTTAACGGATGACCACCGTTGGGCATCGAATCTCTAATTGTTAATTGTCAGCCATTTGATTTGACATGTCAATTTCGTTGCGAATTAGCCTAAGCATAGAATGAAAATGCCAGGTGATATACAAGACACAAAAGTACGGTGGCGGGAACGGGCGAACATCAAAAGGAATCTTACAAAGTCCGTCCGGTCGCGACGGACTCCGGCTGGAGCCAGATTCTACAGCAAGACCATCCTTGCTTTAGTGCAGTATTTTTAAAACAATAAATTAATGAATATATGTATGTATATATATGTATGTATGTATGTATGTATATATAATCAGTCCACGTCAGCACGACAGCCTCGTGAATCTCGAATTGCTTCACTCTTTCTCCGCTCTCCTCGGATGAGCAAGAATCTTATTCCCACTGCCTCTCTCTATGAATTTCAGTGGCACTTCGTTGACTCTCTCTCTCTGACTTGACACTCTCGTGCTGCTCGCGTCCGCGCGTTTCTCTCTCGACCGGTGAGTTTCCTTCTTCTTCCTCTCTCATGGGCTGGTTTCGGAATGCGCAGTCGAAATTCCGAATGGGTTGTGTCTGCATCTTGTTGGGTTGTTCAGTTACCAGCGAATGCGCGAGTAGCGAGGGAGCACGAAAGTGGATTCATTCGATCATCATCTGCCGCCACGCCTCGTGTTTCTGTTTTCTTTTTCTTTTTTTTGTTTGGTTTTAGTGGAACTTTGCAACTTGCCTCGTCGAAAGAACCACCGATCCTTTTGCTTTGACATGAATATACTTTGAGCTCGGGAGTATGCTGGAGTATGCATTAGATAACTTATTCGTTTTGGGAAAATCTCAACTGGGAAGTTGGTTAAGTGAGACTTGGTTGATTCGTTTGTAGTCATTGGTTGAGTGAAGTTGTAGCCTCTTTCCTACTTTTTTGTGATATGAGAGGAATCTCATGTCTATCTCAACTTATGGTGACGGGCTTGTGCGTCCCGTGGTCCGATTGTAACCTAAGAAATGATACTTGCTTATTGTTAGTTAGACATGAAGTATGATGAATGGATGTCATCAATACCAGTTGTAGGAGCCATTGATTTTTGCAACGAGAGTTGTTTAATGCTACAGGAGATGTTGGGGTTCTGAGTTTTCTCATTCCTCATTATTAGTTGAGGTTGAGAACTGCCACTCTTTTTTATTGGCACTAATTTGACAATAGTTTTGGATTGCATATTGGAATTACTATAATGTGTTTTCTTTTCTTTGCTTCCATTTGCACTTAAATATTCATAACCTTGTTTGCCGTGGATGTTTCTCAGGCTGTCCCTCACATGGAGGTGCACATAGGGATGGACATCGCTACTGAAGAAGACTATGCTTCCCAGTCTCAATTACTTAAAGAGTTCACTGACATTTGCAACATCGACAAGGCATGGATATTTAAGTCCGAAAATGGTATCAGTGCTTATCACATCTGCTATCTCCATGCTTACTCTTCCATAGATATACACTATGATAAAAGTGGTTATTGTTTGGTTATAGGTAAAGGCTCCAAGGGTATGTTTTCACTTAGCCAGCCAGATCTTCTGGCAAACAAGATGAGGAAATTCATCTTATCTGCTCATATCTCCAGCGAAACTAGCAATTCCATCACCTTTCAATGGGCCCTATTCCCCGTTGAGATGGAAAACGCTTCTATAATTGTTCCCTCACCCTCTGGGTCCAAGCTTCTTGTAGTGAAGAATTCTGAGACTGATTCTCCAACTCAATTTGAAATCTGGGGTTCGTCTCAGTTGGAGAAGGAATTCTGTGTTCCCCAATCGGTCCACGGTTCTGTGTTTACAGATGATTGGTAATAAACTATATCAGTCTCAAGCTCCGATGAATCTGTCGTATAATGTCAGTAGAAAATTGAAATGATCTCAGAATGGATAGGTTCAAGGGGATATCATGGAGCCATGATGAATCTCTCATTGCTTATGTTGCCAAAGAGCTGGCTGCTTCCAAGCCCAACTTCAACAGTTCTGGCTATACAAAGGATAACTCAAATGAAAAAGATTGTTGCAGCTGGAAAGGTCAAGGTGACTTTGAAGAGGAGTGGGGGGAAACATACGCAGGAAAAAGGAAGCCAACTCTCTTTGTTGTCAATACTAAGAGGTCCCATTACACAGTTTTGACATACTCTGCTCCCTAGCAGAAGTTTGAAATTGCAACTTTAAGATCTGAATTCACTGGTTGTGTGCAGTGGGGAGGTACGAGCTGTTCGAGGAATCACGAGCTCTCTAAGTGCTGGCCAGGTCATATGGGCACCATCAGTTAAAGACACGAATGAATATATGGTTTTTGTTGGGTGGTCATCAAATCTAAGGAAGTTTGGCATCAAGTATTGCAACAACAGGCCTTGTGCAATATATGCGGTTAAAAACCCATTCCATCAATCAGAAGCTGATAAAGTTGATGTCAAGTGGGTACATCCTCAATTGGTGTCCTGCTCTTGCAAAATTTTTTCTTTATGTGACTATTATCTATATGACTTTTAATTGTGATTTTAAGAATTCAAATACATCATCCAATTTTGTAGAGCTGATGCTGGTGTAGATTCTCCTTTGTGTAATTTAACTCAGAGCATCAGCAGTGCTTTCTTTCCCCGTTTCAGGTATGCTCCTCTTTGCTCTTAGGATATGTTCTTCATTTGTTATTGTTTCGATGATGAGTATAATTTCTTGATTAGACTTTGGAAGCACCTGTCACCTCTGTTTTAAGTTTTTGCTCATTCAAACTTTACATTAATGGTACAGTCTCAGCATTGAGTTTGATTCCATAATTTTTGCGTCTTTGGTACATGCAAGCATATTTTTGCTGTATTGTATCTTTCTCTGCTGTTTTATGCTCAGCTGCAATTCTTTGGCATGGGTTGTCTATGACTGGATGTGTTGCAATGTTTTCATTTCTGAAGCTTTTATAACAGTGCTATTATCATGGAAAAAGAGTACGAAGGTTAGCCATTTATGACTGACCTATCTATATACTGTCATGACGTATCTCTATATATCCAAATATGATAACTATTCAGCTTTTCTTAAACTGTCTGTGCACTATTCTGTTTACTTGAGAGAAGCAATTTTACCTGAATGATTTAATATTGTTGGTAATATGAGTGCTAATCTCAAGAACTGAAATGGTTTTCTAACCAAATGCTTCTACGCAAAATATCAATTCTCAGCCCAGATGGGAAGTACCTTGTCTTTCTATCAGCAAAGAGTGGAGTGGACTCTGGAGCGCATTGGGTTACTAATTCACTTCATAAAATAAATTGGCCAATTGATGGGAACCCAAGCCTACACAGAAGTATTGCCGATGTGGTGAGTTTCATCACCTGATTGAAGTCTGATAGATTTTGCTGCCTCACTTCATTTATTTGTGTTGTACGTATCGCATGAAAGATGATACTATCCTGCTGATATGTCAACGTCATGATACTCAGTTTAATGACATAGGTACTCAAGCAGGCGAAAAAAACAAAGCCGGCATTTCTTTATTGTTTTTTCATTCTGTGTGCTGATTGATTTACTAGAAACTTTATTGGATGTAGGTCAATTCGTTGACTAATTAGTGTAGCTTTCCATGAAATGTGTTTTGCATGATTGGATTTGAGGATTTGAACACTCACTTACACCACTTGCAGTTAAATTTGCACTGATATAACCTTTGGTATACTAATGCTATAAGGAAAATGATTGGTTCTCTATATTTTGTGTTGTCAATCTGAAGTATGTGGACTACACTGATATTTACTTTGACAGTGGATGCTGCCTAGATTTACTTATCTCGTGTTCCTCTAATGCGTCTTCTTTGTTGGCTTATTATAGTTCAATCCTTCATAAGTGCAGGTCCCTATCATCATGAATGCTGAAGAAGGGTGCTTTCCTGGGCTTTACTGCACCAATGTGCTTGCTAACCCATGGCTTTCTGATGGATGCACAATGATCCTGACTTCCTCATGGCGGAGCAGTGAAGTGATACTTGCTGTTAATGTGCTGAAGTAATACATTTTTGTTTGTCACTACAATTAAAAGAAGAAAGAACACTGTTCAGTGCATGGATTTTGTTGGTTAGAGACTCTTTATTTTAATTGAACTTAACAGGTAAATGCTCATCTGTATGCAGTGGCAATGTAGCAAGAATCAGCCCTATGGAGTCGGACGCTTCATGGGAAGTTCTTACTCTTGATGGGGGCAACGTTATTGCTGGTAACCTGAAGCTGAGAGTAGCCTGTATATTGTTAGGAAATGACATGACTTGAAATATAAGTTCATGCAATTTGCCTTTCAGTTTCTAGCAGTCCAGTGGATGTGCCTCAGCTGAAGTATGGTTATCTTATTGATAAAATACAATCAAGTGCTTCATGGAGTTGGTTGGACATTTCAAGTCCCATATTCAAATGTTCTCAGAAGGTCGTAAAATACTTCTTCTGTTCCATATTTGTGTCAAGTGCCTGCAGTTACTTTTCTATGTATGACCTAATCTACCAAAACTCCTCTTATTACAGGTAGAAATGTTGCTTGCTTCTCGTCAATTTAGACTAATTAAAATTCCAGTCAAGGACGTTTCTACTTGCACAACAAGAGGTAGCTCATGTTATCTGTCTTATTTATGTAGAGTATACCCACCCGTATTCGCTGATGTGACTTTGTTCTTTGTTGTTGATGTGCTATTAACATGTATTTATGATTTTTATTCTAAAATCTCTAGTAAAAGGTTTTCCCTTTATGCTTGCTTAATAATGGAGTGATTAGATACTTTGCATATTACTGCTTATGGTGCTTTTCATTCTTTACATCATTCTCATCCATTTGGGGATGAAATAATCTTGTTTACCATGGAGAAATTCTACTCTCTTTTTTTCCCCACATTGTGAGCTTCTTATTGGCGCTACCAGTAAATATCATATGTTTCTCCATGAAAATCTCGAGTTGTTATTTTGCTTGGCGCTTATGTATTTGTCTCCTTTCAATGATACATTCCCCCTGCTTTTTCCTTTTCATGTCAAGTTGATAAATGTGTGCATTTGTGCATCTTTATGAGTTTCTGCTGGACTTAAAGTTCTTAGAAATGTGGACCCATATGAACAACAGTAAGTTTGATTTTGATGTCTTGGTCAACATGGTCTTCCTTCGTAAGTAATGTGGTAGCTTAGACAAAGATCAGTCTCCTTCTTACATGCATTTACTTGTGTTGACAAGCTTCATAGATTAGTATCTGCAAATGTGCAGTTTAATAGCTGCTGCTCATTTACATATCCTAGGTATCCTGAGGTTGCTCCTTTTTATTGTAATTCATATTTTTCGCTGTAATGTTATTATTGGTTCATGTACAATGTGACCATGTTATCCTTGCCCAAGTAGGTTCCCAAGGATTTTGACAAAAACAGAAAGATTTTGAGGACCGCTTGAAAGGTTGAATTAAATGATTGGTGAGGAGCTTGAAACAAGTGCAACAGAAACTGTTCATAATGCCAACTAATTTCTTGATAGTCGAACAAAGGATTGGATGATCTGTTGATCATCTACAGAAAGAGCTTGAATTAATGGAAAGAGTAAGAAATCAGTGGACCAAATTGCCAGATGAGTTAAGTGTCTTTTTTGAGATGGGCTTAGGGAACTCTAAATATGGTACATGGGCGCCTTAGGGGATCAGAAAGCCTACTTGATAAGGAAACTGACTTTTCTATAGAAGTATCCCGATTTGAATTGTTTGTCAGAAGAAGTGAAAAATCTTAATAGAACTTAGTCAATTCATATCTCATACTTCAGTTGAACTTGTTCCTTCTGTATAGCATGCTGGTAGCCAACTGAGTTATTTAAATATCATCACCAGTTGCTTTTTCATTCCCATTTCAGATGTCTAAGATCTCATCTTACAACTAGAGTAAAATACTGCTTTTCATGTTCCATGTATTTGATTCATTACAGGTGCTACAAATGACTTTGAGGCAATTTTTGTATCATCAAAATTGAAAAACGACGTGCCTGATCCACTAATCATGATCCTTCATGGTGGGCCACATTCTGTCTCCACTTCAACTTTTTCAAAGTCTGAGGCTTTTCTGTCTTCACTTGGATTCAGCTTACTAATTGTGAATTACAGGTAGGTCTTCTGTTGTCCAATTTGCAGAAGGTTTGATTCAGTTTGGTTCCTTGAGCAAATGTGGGACTCCAGAATTAGCTTGTAACCAAATGTTTTTAACGCCGGACTATTGAAAAAACCACTTGAGTGAGTGATTTGTGTGCAACAACTGGCTCAATGCTATGCTGCTCTGCATCTATCTGTTCTCCAAGATCCAAGCTAAAATGGCGTGTCTTCATATATGCCCCCTGGTGCCAATGCTTTGTTTGAATCTCTGCTTGCATCATTTCGTTTTGCATTCCTGACTGATTATGTTAAGTACATAAAATCGAGTATCATTAAATTAAGCATCATTTATTTGAAAAATTGCATGCCTATGTGTTTTCAGTATTGTGTTCTCAAGGTTGAGGCCTAGGTTTGGAACACCACCAGCACTATTTTCGAATCCTTCTCCAGCAGAAATTGGTTGAACCAGTTTTGGACCTGTTGGAAAAGCTTGCTTTGATTGGTTCAATCTTTTAAATATGGTTTGATCTGAAGTACAATTTAGTGCCATGAACTGAACCGGAATTCAGATAGATCCACTACTTGATGGTTGAACTGGACAATTAGTTTTCACAAATTGCATAACAAAAGGAGTTTCTTTCTTTAATTGTCTCCTCTATCCAATGCTAGAGAAGAAAGCCTCCACTTTCGAAAGTCAATAGACTGCAATTGATATGGGAGAACCAGATTGATGTTCTGCCCTTTCTGTTTCAATGTTTTTGTGATGCTAGGTCACATTGTGATGCAGTGTGGATGAAGACTCTGGATATCTTCCTTTCTAAATCATTTTTGGCTTTACTTTGGCATTCACATATCTATAAGTATATATGCTAATTTCTCCTATCCTCAGGAGAATTGGTAATTTGGTATTAAGATTGTGAAGAAAGTAGTCCTTCATTTACAGGTTTTCTTGCTTGGGTAATTGAGAAATTGGTACAATTAGTTTACGTGTGTAACTCACAAAATGATCAGAAAGCTAGCAAGCTTATACAGAATTTATAAAAGAAACTGACCAAGCTGTATAAGATAGAGGATTTATGTGGGTATGATGTGGTGTCCGAGTCCTCAATTTCTCTTGGATTTCCTGCCTTGCATAAACTGCGCATTTGAAACTCTGTAATATAATGTCTAAATAAGCAGAAAGTACTATCTTACTTTGTAGATTGTGTATAGTATTGGCACGGGTCCAATATTACATCCATAGGGCATCAGGAAATTTTTCATTTATGTATGTAGATTCATTAAGAGTGTTTTAAAATATTTTATTGGCCGAGAAGTTATCTCAATGAATGCTGAGTGGCTTTCTAACTAGGGATTCTTGTGGCTCGGAATCATCCTAGTTGCAAAATTTAGTCTTTTACAAGGTCAAGCATGATGACGCATAAACATACACTGCATATTTTAGTATCTCGATCACAATGGCCTCTGTTTTTTCCCTGCTTATATCATGAAATGATCTTTCATTTGATATTCTCAATACTTTGTTGCAATATCTAATGTTCATTCAGGCATTTCCTAATGTTGTACATGCTTGCAGAGGTTCATTAGGATTCGGAGAGGAAGCATTGCAATCACTACCAGGAAAAGTTGGTTCACAGGTGCCTGCTGTCATTAGTTTTCTTTTCTCTGTCCTTCTTCACTTCAGTGAAAGAAAGAGTCATAAGATTTAATTCATTTCTACAATTTAATGAATGCCTTCACTTCTGTCGTGTGCAGGATGTCAATGATGTACTTACAGCGATTGATCATATCATTGAGATGGGACTTGCCAATCCATCCAAAATAGCCGTGATTGGACTATCTCATGGTGGTTTCTTGACCACCCATTTGATAGGCCAGGTGGGTGTATACGAGAAATAGATTCACAAAACTGGAGGCTTTTCTCTGTCACTCTCATGTTATTTCGTCTTAACCATATAACTGGCACTCTCCTGACCCTAAAGAAGTTTAAATAGTCAGCACAGTGAATCCTACTGTTCTTTCGTGACTTGCAAAATATATGCAGGCGCCAGACAAGTTTTGTGCTGCCGCCGCAAGGAATCCTGTTTGTAACCTCGCATTAATGGTCGGCACTACTGATATTCCCGATTGGTGCTATGTGATCTCATATGGTATTGAAGGGAAGAATATTTTCACAGAAGCGCCTTCAGATGAACACTTGAGTCTCCTTTATAGCAAGTCTCCCATCTCACATATCCATAAGGTATGCACCATCAATGAACCACATTATATGAGACGGTTGTCAATGTGGTCCAGAGCTTTGTAGAACCTTATCGGACAACAATTTTACACCAACTTTATGACAAGATAAAGGTGAAACTTTGAGTGAAATACCATCATAGGTGATGCTTTTTTATTTGCGTATTTGGACTCGAGAACAGTGAATCTATCGCCAAGTTGTAATGATTTCTCTTACATATTCGTTTTCTTTAAGTGGAAGATACATTTTGATTTCATTCACCTCTCCTCCCAACAATCTTCCTTTCCTCTTTCTGGCCTGGCTTCTTTAGAGGAACAACTTTCTCTTATGAATGTTTTATCCAGTAGTGATAGATTTATCATCCTTGATAATCATCGCAGGTCAAGACACCTACCCTTTTCCTTCTCGGTGCTCAGGATCTCCGAGTCCCAGTCTCTAACGGGTTACAGGTAGGATTCATTTCAATTTCTTCCGAGATCGGACCATGCAGACATAAATTTTGTGAGTTCATTTACATTTTGTCAATTGAGTCACAGCTTACATATACCGACACAGCGGTAGAGATGATTATCTTCTTATCTGAGCCCGTATGATTTTTTGAATTTTCTTCACGTTACTTTGCATGGAAGTCTGGCTAATACACCTGCTAACCAACTTCAAACAGTATGCCCGAGCACTAAGGGAGAGAGGAGTAGATTGTAAAGTCATCTTATTTCCACATGACGTTCATGGTATTAAAAGGTGAAGGAAGGTCCATTTCTGATTTTTAAACACATCGGCTTGTCGTAAGCGTTCCGTCTTATGTCCGTTGTGTTTCATTGTTCCTTCACTCTAAACCATCGTCCCTCTTTGCGCAGACCACAATCTAATTTCGAAAGCTTCCTGAATGTTGGAGTGTGGTTCAAAAAGTACTGCAAATGAGCAAAAGAATGAAGCTGCGCCGTCGCCGTCTGGATAACAATTCGGATACCTCAAATGTTGTATGCGGTAACAATTGTTGTTCTAATAAGGACAGAATCTTCAACTCGTGTTCTATGGCTTGCTCCTAATGAGCACGCGCATTGCACTACTCCTCTTTTGCTTTTCGGCCAAGCTGGTCCTCTGTTCGAAGTGTTAAGGTTGACGCCAGATGCTCGTAAATCGAATATGCTTCTTTAACCAAATTTTTGATGTCCTTCAACTCTCTCTGGATAGTTTTTGAAGGATTTCCTCTGCTGTTTTCAAGCTTGTGCTTATCCTTGATGGGCATTAGTCCCAGTTACTCTCCTGAGGTCTGCTTTTATTACTTTATGTGAAGTTTTTCCGGACCAACTCTCGGGTGGTTGCAATGCATTTGAGCTCCAAACCTTTTAATCTTTGATTTTGACATATCTAACATGGGATTCACATGATTTAAGGATTAAGATTAGAATGTCAGGACTCATGAGTTAATAATAGAGAGTAAGTGCGTTTATGCATACCCAACTTTCTTCTTCAATCTTTAGAGTCAACTATAGTTTTTATATCAAATTTTATTTGACGGTTCTTCATGGCTCTATAATAGCATCTTTTCCTAGTAATTAGGTCTAATAATAAGCTATTTCAAGTGTTAGCTGAAAAACCAATGGATTTGCTCCAGTAACCACCCTTCTAACATGGAAGGGAAATGTGAGGGGTTCGAATTCTCACCTTCTTGGAGGTTGAGGTGGGGACGAGTTAGTTTTAAGTGTGGGTTTTGACCATTACGTCTTGTAAGAAGGTATGACAAAAGTTTAAAAGTAAGAGTTAGAATATGAGTAAAGTAGACTCGACAAAAAAAAAAGTATCAACTAAAAAGGAGAAAAAAAAAATCTCAATTACATACCACTTGGACCTAGCCACCCGGAAAAGTGGCAATGCACAAACCCAGTCCATTATCCAACCATAGGGTATTTGTGACCAAACCTAGTCACTTGATAATAGCACAATTTATTTTGATTGAAATGCAACCAATCGTATCATAAAATTCTTCCATAGTAACTTAAAAAAGCGAAGTTTGCTGCATCTTGCACGGTCCTTCATTCGATCAATGTGGACATGGTGGTCCCCATATATTTCAAGAAACTAGTCAAATCGAAAAGTTTGAATGTGCCAAGTTATTAGACGGACTCTATCTCAAACGCCAGCATTCTCCATAGTCCATTGAAATGCAAAGTTCACTACATTTTGCATGATCCTTTATTTGATGCATGTGGACATTGTGGTCACTGTACATTTCAATAAACTAGTCAAACCAAAAAGTTAAAATATGCCAAGTTATTAGACGGACTCCATCTCAAACATTGGCATTCTCCATAGTCCATCGAAATGCAAAGTTCACTGCATTTTGCATGATCCTTTATTCGATGCATGTGGACATGGTGGTCATCGTACATTTCAAAAAACTAGTCAAACCAAAAAGTTCGAATACGCCAAGTTATTAGACAGACTCCATCTCAAAGGCTGGCATTCTCCATAATCCATCAAAATGCGAAGTTCGCTGTATTTGCATGGTCCTTTATTCAGTGCATGTGGACATGATGGTCCCTATACATTTAAAAAAACTGTCAAATCAAAAAGTTCAAATACGCAAAGTTATTAGACGGAGTTCGTCTCAAAGTTGGCATTCTCCATAGTCCATCAAAATGCAAAGTTCCCTGCATTTGCATGGTCCTTTATTCAATGCATGTGGACACGGTGGTTTCCATACATTTCAAGGAACTAGTCAAACCAAAGAGTTTGAATGCGCAGGTTATCAGATAAACTCCATCTCAAAAACCAGCATTCTCCATCGGGGGTGTCAATGGTTCGGTAAAACCGAACCGAACCGTTAGGAAAAACTTCCGAATCGAACCAAATGAGATCCGAACCGAACCGAAATTTGGGTTTGGTTCGGTTTTTCGATTTTTGGCTTTTAGCTTTCAATTTTCGATTTTTGCATTTGTTTTTCTTTTTCGTTTTTGTTGTTGTATATATTTTTCGTTTCCAAGAATCGGTTTGTAGGTTCAGTTAACTAATAAAAACCAATTAATGAGAATCAGATCGAAAAAATTAAACTTTTCGATTAAGTTCTATTAAATTTTCGATTCGGTTTTTTGACATTCTTGCTCTGCATAGCCCATCGGTGCCAATGAAAGTGACCCCAGATGGAATGGCACTGTAGGATTGGCGCCTGTGAAAGTGACCCCAGATGGGGCCATGGCCAAATCGGGTCCCACTTTTTGGAAGCTGTACCAGCCCAATCTCCCTACTTTCTCGAGCACCGTAGCATCGGCGTCGTCTATGAGAACGAACCCAGATATGGAATGGCAGACCCGATTGGTGGGGGCCATGGCCAAATCGGGTCCCACCGCCTCGTCACCTCCATTTTCGAAGCTCCAACTTTCTCGAGCCAATAAAAACCCGAGCACCTGCTCCGCATATGGAATCAATCCCCGTAAACATCTCTCTCTCTCTCCTCTCCCTTCTCCTCCCGCCGGCCGTCGCACCTCGCTCTCTCGCTCTGCGTAAGCCTCTCTCTCTCTCTCTCTGTGCACTCGCGCTTGCTCTTGACTTCCCGCCGCCGCCGCTCAACGCGCTCGTCCAGCCGTCGTTCCTTCTGGACTTCGCGCCGGCCGGCCGGCCGGCCGGTCTGTCGGTTCCTTCTTTCCGCTCATGCCTGTCTTGCGTGCGGGGATGATTCCTGGGACAGTGCATGTAGGCTGACGCCGTCAGGAGATAATCGGAGCTTTTTGAGAGCGCGCGGAAAGGAAGATTACCGAATTCGCATCGATGTCGCTCGTCGGCGAAGCTGTGTCGAGTCATGCTGTTGCGGATGATAAAGTTTGAATTTTTTTTAAGACGTTCATGTCGGGATTGGTCGAGTGAAACGAAAGGAATTTCTTAATTTAAAGGAATAAACGACCTTGTGCTTTTTATAGTCCAGTAGAACAGTTTAGTTTAAGGAGCTGGAAGATTAAGTAAAGTAGGTTACGGCGAAAGTTGTGCGCCGACATTCGAGACAACGAATCGGGAGAAGGATTGGTAGCATAAGGAGTGGCACTTGCTTCTTCTTGGGTGGCAATGTAGCATGGAGACTGAACATTATTGCAAACACGTTTGTACGGACGGCTTGAATTCCGGATAGCTTTGGGTTATCAGTGTTTTCTCTCCTCAAGATTAATTTGAGTTTGAGTGCTGTCACTCTTCTCCATCGATATTAATTTCGCAATAGTTTTCCGACTAGCAGCTCATCTGCCTAATTAAGATTTTTATCTTTGCTTGCATTTGTAGTGGAAGACTCTCAGCATTGTTTGCCATGGATGTTTCTCAGGCTGACCCTTTAAAGGAGGTGACTTTGGGTACGGTCATGGCAACTGAAGAAGAATATGCTTCCCAGTCTAAGCTACTTCAAGAGTTCACTGACGTCTGCAACATTGACAAGGCATGGATATTTCAGTCTGAAAAGGGTAAATACCGATTAGCCCATCTTTCATCTCCCTCCTTTCACATCCTCTTTGTACTCAAATCAGATAAACAATCACAGGAAAAGGCTCACGGGCTATGTTCTCAGTTAGCCAATCAAATCTTCTGGCAAATAAGAAGAGGAAATTTATTCTATCTGCTCAAATCGCCAGTGAAAGTAGCAATTCTGTAACCTTTCAGTGGGCTCAATTCCCTGTTGAGATGGAAAATGCTTCTCTAATTGTTCCCTCACCCTCGGGTTCTAAGCTACTGATAGTGAAGAATCCCGAGAATGATTCTCCAGTTCAACTAGAAATATGGGGCTCGTCTCAGTTGGAGAAGGAGTTCCACATCCCCCAATCTGTTCATGGTTCTGTATACACGGACAAATGGTAATAAACTATATGACTCTCAAACTCCTCATGAAGAGCCTGAATGATAACTATTTCTTTTTTTTTTTGGTTTGTCCAATTTCATCCTCTTTATTTGCATGTGTAGTAATGTTAGTTGGAGCAGTACTGCCTCCGTAACTTGTAGGACTAATATCAGCGGAAGAAGCTGAAATGGTGATGTCCATGTTTTTTTGTGAGATTTGTTGAATTAAAAGAAACTGAAAGATCTCTCAATGGGTAGGTTTGAGGGAGTATCCTGGAACTTTGACGAATCTCTCATTGCTTATGTTGCTGAAGAACCTGCTCCTTCCAAGCCTACCTTCAACAGTTCTGGCTATAAAAAGGATAGTTCAAATGAAAAAGATTGTGGCAGCTGGAAAGGCCAAGGTGACTTTGAAGAGGAGTGGGGCGAATCATACGCAGGAAAAAGGAAGCCAGCACTCTTTGTTATCGATATTCAGAGGTCAATTACGTAGCTCTTTTGATACTTTGATAACTGACAAACGTTCTAAGGTGGGAACTTATAATCTGAATTTTCATATGATCAGTGGAGAGGTGCGAGCTGTTCAAGGAATAGCAAGTTCTTTGAGCATTGGCCAGGTCATATGGGCACCATCATCTGGAGGCACAGATCAACATTTGGTTTTTGTTGGGTGGTCATCAGATCAAAGGAAGCTTGGCATCAAATTCTGCTACAATAGGCCCTGTGCATTATATGTAACTAAAAATCCATTCCATCAATCAGAAGCAAATGAAAAAGATTTCAAGTGAGCACATCTTTTGTCAGTGTCCTGCTCTTGCTTATATGATGTACTTTTTGTTACCATTAGATGTGGGGCTTAACACAGTAACATCCTTAAAGTTTTGAGGTGAATTCTTTTAGTCCTTAAATTTTACTTTGTGACATTTATGGTCCTTAAAATTTTATAAATTGCACAGATGTACGATAACCATGGAATTCGTATCGCAAAAAATATGAAAAGTACATATCTGGAGCTGTTCACCCAATGGAAGCCCATAATGGTCTAATTTCTCTCTAGAACTTTTAACCATAAGATAGCTTGCTTTCTTAGCACTTGCGCTAAGGATTGATTAGCCTTTAGGAAATAGGGGGTGCGGGGGTGCTATGCTCCTCTTCATCTGTTGTGTTTGGGAGGGAATTGGAATGGTTGGGTTTCCAAAAGTTGAGGGATAGAGAGGCTTCACGACCAAAAAAAAACCACAGATATTCTGTTCTTTTTTCGTATTAAAATTTCATACAAAAATGATCTTATACTTTTTGTCTGTGTTGTGATGAAAATTCCGACTGTTTTGTCCTACAATTGCACTACTTAAGCACCATGACTGTCACAAAGCAGATTTTAAGGACATCAAAGAATACCCTTGGAAGATTATGTATCATAAGTATAATTAATTAATGTAAACCATAATAATTAAATTAAGCTATTCTATTTTCAGAGGTGATTCTGGTAAAGGTTCAACTTTTAATCTAACTCAGAGCATCAGCAGCGCCTTCCTTCCACGTTTCAGGTATGCTCCTCCTAGGACATGTACTTCATTTATTCGAACTCCTTTACTTTTTGGTTCATCAGTATGATATGCTCTTAATGAAGTTTCGGAAGCACTGTGACTAACTTTTTGCTGTTTCGAACTTAACGGTAATTTGCATTATCCAGCCTTCCTTTTGATAATTTGGAGTTTCGTTTTCTCCATTGTTAAGTATCTGTGAGCACTGTTTGCTGTATTTCTCCTCTGCTGTTTAATGCAGCCGGAATGTTACCTCTGAATAATTGCATAATTTTACACAGTGAAGCTTGTGCATCAGTGTTGTTTATCCTACTAGATGAATATTAGGATTAGCTTTCTATAAAATCCGCGTTTATACTGTCGAGACTTCTCTTTATGTTTAAAGATGCATATTATCCAGCTTTTCTTTGAATTTCCTCTCCACTATTCTGTTACTTCAAAGAAGCAAATGAGTTGTATGATATTATATTGGCCTATTGATCTCAAGAAGAGAAATGGTTTTCTAACCAATTTCTCCCATGCAAAATCACCATTCTCAGCCCAGATGGGAAGTACCTCCTGTTTTTATCTGCTAAGAGTGCAGTGGATTCTGGAGCACATGGGGCTACTAATTCACTCCATAAAATTGATTGGCCAGTGGATGGAGAGCTGAGCCTGCACCAAAGTATTGTTGATGTGGTAAGTTATCATTTTCCTTTGTTGCTTTTGTTGTTTTTTGTTTGTTAATGGTATGTTTATCTGTTTGTTGGGAATGTTGACTAATTTCCTTTGTTGCTTTTGTCGTTTTTTGTTTGTTGATGGTATGTTTATCTGTTTGTTGGGAATGTTGACTAACTGTAGTTCTGTCCCTTTGCCTCCCTTTTTGGTAGAGGTATAGACCAGGCGGATATTGTAATAGAGATGATCCTATCCTGCTAATATGTTTCTGTCATAAAATTCAACATGTAAACAGGAAAAATTACCTAAAATGTCGTAAATCTATCACACTTGTGCCAATTTAGTCCTCAACTTTTTAACGATTTGCTAAAGTAGTCATTTTGGCCAAATTTGGCTAGATTCGATGACGTGGACATGGGTGATGCCATGGAGGATGGCTGGCGCTGATGTCGACAATTCAGATTGGTCGGCAATCCTTGTCGAGCTTAGAAGAAAAAAAAAGGAAAAGAAAGAAACAAAGGAAAAAGAAAAAAAAAAAGAAAAAAAAAGAGAAAAAAAAAATCCTGAAAATTTTGAAAGATCATAAAAATTGCCCACATCAGTGCCAGCTACATCGTGCCACGTAGAACGGGTGGTGTCCACGTTAGCAATTTCCAGCCAAAATTGGCCGGAATGACTACATAAAATTGTCAAAAGGTTTGGGGTTAAATTGGTCAAATTGAAAGGTTTATGACTAAATTGGCACAAATGCAATAGGTTTAGGACTTTTTGTTGGTAATTTCCCCTAAAAAAATAGATGCTCAAGTGATTTAATGGAGCGAATATTTATCAAGTCTTTTGGGAGAGAGTGTTGCCGGATTTAACAGTAACTACAGTTGATATAGATGGTTCACTGACTAATTCATGTAGTTCATGTACTCAAATTTTCCCAACAACGTGTTTGCATGATTGGCTTCCAGGATTTCACCACAAACCACTTTGCAGTAGAATATGTGACATTCTAAACTTCAGTGTTGACTTTGAGTATAGTGTTATCATTTGAAAGTAAGTGACTTCATATGATTTTTGCTTTTGACAGGTCTAAACTTAAGTATTGACTCTGGGTACTTTTGTGCTATAAGAAGTATGTGGATTTTGATGATATTTGCTTTGAGAGTGGATACTGCCTAGATTTACATTTTTTTTTGTTGTTTCAATCTTTCCTTGCTTGAACTGTCATTATTGCAGATCCCTGTTATAATGAATGCTGAAGAAGGGCACTTTCCTGGGCTTTACTTTTCCGGTCTCCTTACTAACCCGTGGCTTTCTGATGGATGCACGATGATCCTGTCTTCCATTTGGGGCAGCAGTGAAGTTATACTTGCAGTAAATGTGTTGAAGTAACAAAGTTGTTCTATATGGCTATTTTTTCCAATTGAGATTCTCTCTTCCTTTCATTTGGACTTACCATGTCACTTATTTATATGCAGTGGGAGTGTATCACGAATTAGCCCTACTGAGTCGAGTGCTTCATGGGAAATTCTCTCTCTTGATGGGGACAATATTGTTGCTGGTAACCTGAAATTAATATTTGCCAATGCATTGTGAGAAAGCGATATGACTTGAAATATAAGTATATGCAACTTGCCTTTTCAGTTTCTAGCAGTCCCACAGATGTCCCTCAGCTCAAGTATGGTTATCTTATCGACAAAACAGTATCAAGTGCTTCATGGAGTTGGCTGGATATTTCAAGTTCCATATTCAAATGTTCTGAAAAGGTCATTATATAATTTCTTCGTCCTTCTTTTGGTGGCAAGACACAGTCTGTTACTGAACTCCATATGTGTCCATCTCGACTAACACTCAACTTTTTACAGGTTAAGATGTTGCTGGGATCTCTTCAATTTAACATAATTAAAATTCCAGTCAAGAACGTTGCTGCTTGTACAACAAAAGGTAGCATGTGCTATTTGTACTATTTACAAAGGGTCTACCCACTTTTATTCACTGATGTGATTGATGCCTGCAAGCCTTTTTGAGCTTGTTTATTGTATGCTTGCTGGAGTTCTTTTGTTTTTCATTTTAACTTGTTGCAATTGTTTTATCAGATGAAGTGTAAGTCACTTTTCATGATAGAAGTGGGTGGAAATCAATTTTGCATTTATCATCGTGTTTTTCATTCTTATTCATTTGGGGACTAAACATTCTTTTAAAGTAGGAGACTCCTTTTCTTTCACATTTTTAGCTTCTGTCTTGTTGCTACTCTGTTTGGTCTTTGAAAACTCAAGGTTTTCTTTTTTCTATCCGATTCTTACATGTGTCCCCTTTCAAATGGTATTCTTTCATGTTTCTTCCTTGGTTTGTTGCCTTGATCAGTATAGGTTGTGCCTTTGTGCATCTTTAGAATTTTTTACTGGACTTAAGTTTCTTAGACACATAAATGTTCATGAGCAAGCACTAATATATCCAGACTTTGATGTAGTTGTTTGGCTCAGCATCGTTATTCATTTATAAGCACATTCTTTTTTTTTTTATATGTATATTGGCCTAATGGCTTGGATAAAGATCAATCTCCTTCTAAATGCACTTGCTGCTTGGACAAGCTTCATATGTACATATTTCCACACATGTAGCAAGTAGTTTCTGTTCATTTATATTTTTATTAAGCATTGTCTATTAATTCTAAACTCCATATTATTTTCTTTTTCAGTAACGTTTTTAATGCTCAATTATATTTCAAGGGGTTGCTTAAAAGATTTGGTGCAGTGGTTTCTAGTAGCACATAAGAAATACAATGGAACTCTTTTGTAATACCAACTCATTCTTTGTTGCTGAACAAAAAGCTAGATGAGCTATTGGAGTCCATTTGTACAGAAAAGCTGCGATGAAATGGATAGGAATCATGAATGATAAATGATCTGTAAATATGATAAATGATGACTAACCTTTGGGCTTCAAAAGGCCAATAAATTGAGAAAATGGCTATTTCGTAGAAGGATCATGAACCTAATTATGTAGGAGAAGTGTCAAGATATATGCTTGATATGTACTATGGGCGATATATGCTTGATATGTACTGTGTGCATGTTTCCTAATAGCCTAAGCTCTTGAGAGAAACAGTTATTCAACGTGGTATTTGAGCTTTAGATCGATGGTTTGAATCTTAACACTCCTTAATATCATCATTATGTCTGTTGCTCCTGTTTCTCCTCTGGTTATTGTTTGATGTGGTTGCATCTGGATCCTATGTTTTATTTGTATGGTTCAGCTTACACGTGCAAGGGGCTGTTGAGATTTAGGCTCGCTATACTTGTGGGCTCGTTTGCAATAGTTTAAGTTTTTGGTAAGAGGGGGTTCAACAAGAAATAAAAATTTGTTGATGAAATCTCATAGTTTGGTTCAATTTGTTCCCTCAACATGGCATGCCAGTGGCTGAGTGAGGCCTTTTAAAATCATAACAAGTAGTTTTTGCTTAATTTTTTTTTTTTTTTTTGGTAAAGATTTTTTTTTGCTTAATTTCCATCCCTACAAAAATCTAAAATCTCATCTTATGGCAATGGAAAAATTATTGCTCCTCATGGTCCATATATTTGATTCATTACAGGTGCTTCAAAGCTCTTTGGGGCAATATTTGTATCAACAATGTCTAAAATCTCATCTTATGGCAATGCAAAAATTATTACTCCTCATGGTCCATGTATTTGATTCATTACAGGTGCTTCAAAGCCCTTTGAGGCAATATTTGTATCAACAAAATCAAAGAATGACTTGCCTGATCCACTTATTGTGGTCCTTCATGGTGGACCTCATGCTGTCGCCATCTCAAGCTTTTCAAAGTCCTTGGCGTTTTTGTCTTCTCTTGGATTCAGCTTGCTAATTGTGAATTTCAGGTATGCCATAATGTTGTCTGATTTATTGAAAATAAAATCAGTTTAGTTCCTTAAGCCAGCGTGAGACTCTTTCATTAGCTTGTTACCCAATGTTCTCAAAACCAGACCAATGAAAACTAGTTGAGTGACTGGTTTGAATCAACAGTTCATTTGGTTCAACTGGTAAATTTTCATTTAGAGTATTTATCTCCAAGATACAGACATCACAAGGCATGACCTTGTTGCTGCCCCCCAAGTCTCAAGAGTATCAATAGAATGTTTGCATTAATTGTTTTATTTCCCCAAATACATTGAATTGAGCATCATGGCAGGATAATTAGCATTAAGTTTGTGGAATGACTATTCAATTATTGCTTCCTGCTTGGGAGTTGAGAAATTGTTATAGGTACTGGTTTAACTGATGTATATTGCCTAGGAAATAACTATTATCTATACCTGCACAAAACAATCAGCAAGCTAGTAGCTTATTGATAATTTTATGAAGGAATTTGTAGCAGGATAAATACATGGAGGAATTTTAGTGGGTTTGAAGGTAGAAGGATTTTTCATTAGCTGAGAAGTTATCCCAAATTATTCTGAGTTGCTATCTTTTTCTTACGAAAGATTTCTTGTGGTTGTCCTAGTCACCTGATTCCTTGGAACTTTAATTTAGAATGTAGTCTCTAACAAGATTGAGCTGTGTAACAGGCATGTAAAAACGCCACTTACCTTGGAGAGTGCCCATGTGTGTCATGAACAAATCTTTCATGCTTATGATTTCAATTTCTTTTGCGAAATTTAGTTCTTCATTCAGGGTATCCTTTCGTATTAATGCTTGCAGAGGTTCACTAGGATTTGGGGAGGAAGCATTGCAGTCCCTACCAGGAAAAGCTGGTTCACAGGTTTCTATTGTTCTCATTAATGGAACAAATAATCTCAAGATTTAACTCGGTCAGCAATTTAATGCATTGTTCTGTCTTTTGTAGGATGTCGATGATGTACTTACAGCAATAGATCATGCTGTTAATTTGGGACTTGCCAATCCATCTAGAATAGCTGTAGTGGGTGGTTCCCATGGTGGCTTCTTAACAACCCATTTGATTGGCCAGGTGAGTGGTTAAACTCAATGCAGCAAAAATGAGACTTTCCTTTCACCTTGTTGTGTTCAGTTTTGGGGATAGTTATTCGCCACAGCTTTAAATGGAGCCCTTCTAACACTATAGAAGCTTCCATGTCCTTTGAGTTTGTTTTGCATCAAGTCAAAGTTGTAGCATGAATAGGCTAAATGGTCAGCAGACTTAATCCTAGTTATCTGTCGTAACTTACATCTGCAGGCACCGGATAAGTTCATTGCTGCTGCTACGAGGAATCCTGTTTGTAACCTTGGATTAATGGTTGGGACTTCTGATATTCCTGATTGGTGCTATGTCGAATCTTTTGGTAGTGAAGCGAAGAAGCATTTCACAGAAGCACCTTCGGCTGAACATTTGAGTCTCTTTTACAGCAAGTCTCCAATCTCTCATCTCCATAAGGTATGCTGTGGCTGAAGCATGTTATATCAGACAATTGTTCCACATTGTTCAAATCTTTGTACAGCCTTAACTAGACAATGCCTTATGCCATAGTTACACCAACTCCATGACAAGATAAAGGTACACTTAGCAGAATATTAATGACAGATACAAGATGCATTGCAGATTTGCTTGTGGATTATAATGGGGTTAACTTTGAGTGGGAGGGGCTGGTAAAACCATATGAAAATGCCTCTCCTGTTGGATTATAGCAATTTAGTTCCTTCATGTCCAGTGTGTTCTGCGACATATTCTTTTGCTTTAAGTTTCTTCTCTCTTCTGATCATCTTCTTTTCCTTTTTCCAGCCATCTTTGTTTAGAGGAACAATTTGCTCCCATTAATGGTTTCTCCTGAAATGATTGGAAGTATTTATGTTGATAAACATTGCAGGTTAAGACACCAACCCTTTTCCTTCTCAGTGCTAAGGATCTCCGTGTTCCATTCTCTAATGGGTTACAGGTAAGAGTCATTTCAATTAGAGATCGGACTATGCTGACATTGATTATAACTTATTCACAGAGACTGAACTTTGGTCCCTTCGACTTAGCAGATTTCATGGATGTTACTTGTACTTAATTTTATCCTGCTTTCTCTTCTCATTTTACTTCTTTTCGGACTTTTCTGTATGTTACTTTGCATGGAATTCTCGCTAATCTGCCTAATTAATACTTTGGTTTGAACTTTACAGTATGCTCGGGCACTAAAGGAGAAAGGAGTCGAACATAAACTAATTGTATTTCCCCATGATGTTCATGGCATCGACAGGTATAGGTCCATTTCCAATTTCTGCACATTCTAGCTTTGCCGTAAGTTTTAAGTTCGAACTAGCATTCCACTTTTGAGGCTAACCAGAATCCCCTTTGATGCAGACCACAATCTGATTTCGAAAGTTTCCTGAACATTGGAGTGTGGTTCAAGAAGTACTGCAAATAAGCCAGAATATGAAACTTGCATTGTTGTATGGGTAACAATCAGATGCCTCAAATTTGATATTTAATCATTGCATAAATTTAGGCCAAAAAAAAAACATTGTCTATTTTTGGGGAAAAAAATCGAGGACCCCGCAAAATGCACATTGTACATGCTCATCAGGAGCAAGACCTACTATATAAGTTAAGGGTTGGTCTTCTGTTTGAATAATGATACCGGATTCTCATCAATAAATTATGTTTCTCTGATGAAATTTTCACAATGTACTCGATATCTAGTTTGGAACGACAAACCCAGGTCAGTCCGTTTTATGAGATTGGTCGATCGGGGAAAGCAAGTCTCTAGGGAGGACACTAGAAGTGTAAAAAGTTTGTACGGCGCTTATTCGGAAGTCACTTTATAAAAAGATAACTTAAGTGTTAATTCCAAGGTTATCGGAAATCTAACGTGGTAATATTTGATTAATAGTCTTACATGGCTTACTGACGTGCCCAATTAGTAAATAACTCCCAAATGATGTCATCTAAAAGTTGTAAAAAATTATCGGTTGAATGTTGAATTTTGTTTAAAATGGTCACTTTTCACTTTAGTGTCAGTCAATGTTAAAAAGCGATCACTTTAGTATTAGTCACTAATAAAAGGTGATTATTTTAGTGCCAAAGCATCCACCAGCATAAACAGGTGCTGGTGCAAGCACAAATCAGCAGCACCACCTACATAAAAGCTTGCGCTAGCGGCACATCTGGTGTTGTCTTTTAACAACCAGCAGCACCAACATAAAAGCCAGCATCGGCAGTCCCGTGACAGACTTGCACACGCAGCACAAGAACAAGCCAGCCAAAGAAAGACAAAAAAATGGGTACCAACAAAAGAATAGACAAAAACAAGCAAGACCAATTGGTTCATGCAAGCACAAAACTATACCGACTGGTGCAAGTATAAACCAATACATATAAGTGCTGGTGAAGTGTTGTGCTTCCATCACCTGCAAAAAGAAGTGCAGTACAAGCACAAAACTGCATCTTGCCAGCACGAACTAGCACAATCCAATACATCAAAGCCAAAAGCCAGACAAAAAATGGAACTGGCAAAAGCACTGACAAAATAAACACCGTTGCCATTGACATTAAATTGCTCCTTTACATTTAGTTGATCTGAGTAACAAAGCAAACACGTCCAGCTTCCCCTCTTACCAAACAATATCAACCCACAACATGTGCAGCTTCCCCTTCCATCAAACAATATCAAGCTAACATCTCAAAATCAAATAATATCAACATCCATTAGTCAAGGTTCTTCTTTTGTCTTTGGACCTGTCACTTCCATCGTTTGTTTTGGAGTATCATTTGGTTCATTGTTACTAGTATCATTAGTCAAGGTTCCGCTTTTGTCTTCTTTTGGGTGCAGCCCTCGACTCTTCATTATCGCGCAATTCCTTCTCTAGCACAATCATCCCACGGCTGCACCAAGAGCCCCAAAATTTACTTCCAAGCCCCAATTTTACCCTTCAAGCCCTAACTTTTCCCTCCAATTGAGCGACTCAAAGAGGATGACGAACCCAAGTGAGTGAGAGAAACAGAGACGGTGAGCGACAAAGACGGCGAGAGAGCAATGGTGACAGGGAGAGTGATGCGACGGTTAGCCAGTGTTGAAGATGATTGAGCTGACAATGATAGGGAGAGCGGTGCAATGTCATTTTCCCCATACGTGTAGTGACGTCGTTTTACTTCATGGAACCACATAGGATTGTGCAATATTGTTTAATTTGTCCACGTGGATATTTTTTACTTAAAAAATGCCACATCATATTAAACTTTAATTATAAATAACAAGTGCTTATTTTGATTGGAACTTCTCGCCGGAGGCATTTAAATGATTATTTTTTCTCTGGTTTAACACTTAAGTAAGCTAACAAAAACTTTTGGCACTAAAGTGAATGCCGTATACAACTTTTGATACTTCTAGTGTCTTTCTTCTAATCCTCCATGTATATTTCTAATTTTCGTAGCATAATGTACTGTATATGTAAAGTGACCAATGGGGATAAGTTGTAGTCACTTGAAAGCTTGGAGAAACTGCATTGAAATGATAATAGGTAGACCATTTTACCTTATGGTTCTGCCCATTTTCTTAAAAAGAATATATCTGCGCATTGTGCAGGATCATATTTTATCTATTTTGTGGGAACTATTTTTAAGGAGATCTATATCAAAATGTTATGTTCCCATTACGAGGCTCATATCTCAAACTACTTAAAAATGGTTATAGTCGAGAAATAATCAACGTATAAGAAGATTACCTTGCAGTAAAAGCATAAGCTACTTAAGATTCTCCACCAAATGAAATCTTGTCTCCAGTTCTTTCCCGTTCTTTGGCCCAAGTCCGTTGTTCCTGCATAAAAACAGAGGGCGATCCGAAGGTTCCCGAAAAACTCAGCAAATATCAATGACAGGAAAAAGATAAAAATTGATGTGCAACAGCATCTCCATTGTCCAAGTAGCATAGATGATTCCTTTGATCATTACATGTCGCTCTATCAATCAGAGTACATTATGTAAACTCCAGCAGGTACCGACTTGTACATATACAATACAAAAGATTTGGGCTCCATCTAGTATGTCTTTTCATTGGCTTCTGTTTCCCATGTCAAAGAAAGTGTGACAGTCTTGAAAGAAAAAAAAAACAGTCTAGGTTAGTGTAAAACTTGCTCTTCAGAAATGACCTCTTCGATCTATAGGCAACGAGATGTGCACCTAATTTCTTCGGCATTTTCCTATCATGGGTTACCCTTTTATTATATAGTTTTTCGCCTTATTGCACAAAGTTTCACAGAACATTACTTTCTTTTTATGTAGTGAGCAGCACAATTAGGGCGATTAATGAATTAGAGGATTTTTCTCTGTGCTGCGAGGATATTTCCAAGTGGCGAGTATCTTGTATGTTGCCATGAGCTTATTTTTGGAGCACAACTTCCCTAGTTACTTGCAAAGTAGAGCCATCCGATTGCTGGGGTCTGGGTTATTATCCATTCCTAGATTAGTGCAGAAGGAGTAAATGCAAAAGGAAAAGGAAGAGGACAGAGTAGAAGAAGAAAAAGAAACAGGATAGCTGAAGAAGAGAGGGTCGAATGACGTTTGAAAAGCTGGCGTTCCTAGACAGCCACCGCTGGAGACCAAGGTAGAGAGATTTTTTAACAATTCTGTACAATATCTGGTTAAATCTCAATCCAGACAAAATCGAATTGTATCTAGCTGCTTATGATGAGCACGATGAGCACGTTGCTGCTTTGTATCAACTGAGGGGGGTTTATGAAAGGCAGTCTAAGTGCGAGATATCTAGGACTGTCTCCGATTTCTAGCAGGTTGTCAGACAAGGAGAGCAAACCTTTAATTCTTAGGATTACTTCAAGAATGGAAAGCTGGGGCTCAAAGCACGAGTCATGCAGGAAGATGGCAATCGAAAGAATCTGTGAGATCTACCTTGGTTAACTACTGCTGCCAGAAGATTGTCAAAGCAATAGAAAGCAAGTGCTCCGCAGAGTTTCATTGGATGAGGTTTGTTCTCCAAAGCGTGAGGAGGTTTGGGATTGAGGAATCTCACAAGCTCTGCAACTCCGCTTGCATCCTGAAGAAGTTCGTGGAGTCTGTTGCTTCAATTTGGATCTTTAGAGCAGAAGAGAGAGCAAGTACTCTGTTTCTGTTTGTTGTCCTTTAAATTGCTTGACACCGATTCATTCCTCATACAGTGGCCCAACTCTCCTTATCTATACTCCAGTTCAGATTGAGGTGGACTCTGACTAGTAGAATGATCGAGTGACAAACATGTATGCACGAGATTCAAAATCCACAGAAAGTGACATGTCTACCTTCAATTTGCAACGTAAGATGAGAGAGATGTTCTTCCATTGCTCATTTTCTTCTACAGAGATTATCAGAATTGGTAAATTGGTTAATGCATACTAAGAAAGAGAGAACGGTAGAATTTTTTGATAAGGTAATTATGTCTATGTATGCTAAAAAATTACCTCACTACAAGGAGTTATTTATATTCAATATTTGCTTTGTTTTCCAATCCCATCTTACATATGAAATGACGATTACTATTCCATATAATTAATGTCGCCATTTAATGCAATTTAACTACCTGCATTTAGGAACCTTTATTTCAGATATAGTATGCTGAAATGCTTGAAGTATATGGTTTCCAAGTCTTCCTTTTTCAACTCATGATGCAATTTATTCGATTAGTGAAGATGTTATAAAATTATTCGAATTTAGTCGAGTTATATTTGCTCTCTGTGATTCACCGACCAAACATGATTCCAAGACTTAATGCGAATATCAGCGTTTCCACTTTATTTACCTTTCAACTCGTTAATGGAGCCCACAGAAGCACAAAGAAACCTCTGTGGGCCCACCAGTAGTTAAACCTCGACTTCTTGAGCCGTGGGGGCTCCTCTCTAGACTTTCGAAATTTGAGTTTCCTTTTCGGTCATCAAAGTCTTCCAAGGCGGCGATAGTCTTAACCAATCGACCCGGGATACCTACCTTCACCATTTTATGGGACGGCCAAACGCCCTCGTGGTGTCATGTCATGGAAGCCAAATACATCTCATCTAACAACCATCTGACTAGGGGTACAATGCGGTACCCAATCAGGGGCATTGTGTTAGGTACTGTGCCGTAAGGCGTGCTAACACAACAGTGAGCATTTCTTTCACCCTCTCTCACTCCAAGCACGGGAGGCTATTATACCACCCTATCTGACGGTAGTCAGAGCAAGTCCTAATGTGGAATCTACCTTTTTCATCGTAAAGCCTCCAAATTCCCTGTTTATCTTTCTATTCCTGACAAAGAGGGAATATGGAGAACAACGCAGGAACTCCCATCCCAAGATAGTTATCTCGCCCGTTTCCTCCTTAAACCTTTTAAGAACTTGCTTGGGTCCATCCTTGTGGTGTCATGTCATGGAAGCCAAATATATCTCATCTGACAACCCAATAGAAGCGAACTTCACATCCGAGCTATTTGTCTTGAAAATCCATTTTAGTCACACTAAAAGGAGCCAAATATATCTCATCTAACAACCCAATAGAAGCTAACTTCACATCCGAGCCATCTGTTTTGGAAATCCATCTTAGCCATGCTTAAAGGAATAGCTCCAGTTACCGGTGACGCCTAGTCAGGGTCATGCTCTATCATTCGCTTTTAGACGCAAATGGCGGCATGCGACGAAGGATGAGAAGTTAAGACATTCGAGTGGGTTCATAATCCTGAATTGCTCCTCAGGAACCGAGGATTTTACCATCGGCAAACCATGAAACCGGAATATGCTCATCATACTAATAGATTGAAATCTATAACGAAAATCTTTAATCATGAACGAATTGTTACCACCCTATATACAAAATTAACTCCCCCACACTTTCCTCAAGATTAGTCCATCCCACCCCCAAAAAAATTTCCTAAACTGTATTCATCACTTCTCAAGGTTCCATGAACTTCCACCCTGTGCTGGCGGCGCCGCCTTCTTCAAACCGTGTCGTGGTGCCACGAGAGCACAATCTCCTCCAGCCCCGCCTTCCAATCCCCCCACTGAACCTCCTCGAGGCTCACTCCGCCGTTCCCAACCGTCCTCACCTCCACCATCAACAGCGACTCCGCGATCTCCGACACCTCCACCGTCAGGACCGACCCGACCTCCTTCCCTAATCCTATGCTCCCCCCCTTCCTCCTCTCCACGCTAAACCCTAATTTGCTCCCGACGTCCTGGACCTTCTCCGCGATCGCCTCCACCGACGCCTTCGAGGTGAACCGCTTCCCCTTCGCACCGGTCGTCGCCTCGAACAGCCCCGACAGGTCCAGCCCCGAGGACAGCGAGATTATGTCGAAGGCGTTCATCGTCCCGACCGCCTGGTGCTTACCATCAGGCATATCGGGTTCGGCGGTCGGGGTTTGATCGGACCGGGGCTTCGCGTTCAATGATTTCTTGAACCAGGAAGTCTTCACGAGATCCTCGAGGCTCATTCTTGATTTGGGGTTCGGATCAAGAAGCTGGTAGATTACGTATCTCGCGGGCTTGGAGATCCAATCTGGGAAATTGTAGTCCCTCGTGTGGATTCTCTTGTACATGGCGACGAGGTTGTGGTCGTCGAACGGCATGAAACCGGCGAGGAGGACGAAGAGGATGACCCCGCAGGACCAGGCGTCGGCCTTGGCGCCGTCGTAGCCGCGGCGGGAGACCACCTCCGGGGCGGTGTACGCCGGGGTCCCGCAGGCCGTGTGGAGGAGCCCGTCGCGGAGCTGCTCCGGGAGCGCCGAGAGCCCGAAGTCGGAGATCTTGAGCGAGCCGGCGGCGTCGAGCAGCAGGTTCTGGGGCTTCATGTCGCGGTGGACGACGCCGCTCCGGTGGCAGAAGCGGAGGGCGGAGACGAGCTGCTGGAAGTAGCGGCGGGCCACGGGCTCGGTGAGGCGGCCGCGGCGGACGATCTTGGAGAAGAGCTCGCCGCCGGCGGCGAGCTCCATGACGAGGTAGATCTTGGTCCGCGTGGCCATCACCTCGTGGATCTTGAGTATGTTGGGGTGGCAGTGGAGCCGCCGCATCGCCGCCACCTCACGGAGTATCTGCGGTTCCATGGCGGCCGTCACGGGCTTCGTCTTGTCGATGATCTTGATGGCCACCGGGGCGCCGTCGGCGAGCGACGTGGCCCGGTACACCTTCGCGAAGCTGCCCCGCCCGAGGAGCTGCCCCATCTGGTACTTCCCCAGGAGGGCCGCGCCCGAGTCCTGGCGGCCCAGCTGGAGCTTCGGCCCCCCGCCCGCCGCGGCGCCGGTGGCCGGAGGAGGAGGAGGAGGAGGAGGAGCCGCCGGTTCTTGCCTTCCCGGAAGCTGGGGGCCGCCGACATCGGCGGCGCCACGCGGAGGAGGAGGAGGAGGAGGAGGAGGAGGAGGCGATCCTTCCATGGAACCGCGCGTGGTATGTACAGGGGAGGTGTGGCTGACGGAGGGCGGAGGGTTCTGCAGGAGCTTCTTACATATATATACGAGTCTTCGGAAGTAACGAGGAAGAACCAGTCGGGGGAAGTTACGAAAATGCCCTCCCGGAGGGGCTTTCCCTTATCGTTTAGTTGTCAATTAGGGAAGGACAAGCTGGTTTTGGTTAGCCTGGTACCCTTGATGAGGTAGTGTTGACTCAGCGTAGTAATCCAGTCCCCTTCTTTCTTTTTTAAGAATAAAAAAAGACTCGAAATTAATTGATTGGTTTTTACTCTTTCAAACCTCTTTTTGACTGCCCAAAATTGTAAATAGAATAAAATAATATCCAGGCATATTCGTCGTCTTAATTACGTGCAATCAACGGTCTGCCTTCCTCGTTGGCTCGAGCCGTTCGGGGGGCTTTGACTGTTTTCGAGAATAGAAAAGAAGAACAAACGAAACGCATCTACAAAAAAAAAAAAAAAAAAAAAAAAAATCCCCTTTTCTCTTGTGCGCTTTCAAACTGGATCTCGATATGAAATCAATCTGGCAAAGATAATCAAATCCAAAATATTCTGAAGCTCCCCATTATCATCCACATTAGATACAGTAATTTGTCTTTTGTAAATTATTGAGATTATTAGGAAAAATGCGATGAACCCTTTTGAAAAGCTTTCCCATTTATCAGGATTTGTTGGCAATTTTGCGAAGGATTCCAAAAATAAATGATCCTTTTTCTTTTCTTTTTTTGGGCAAGGTAAAGTGAGGATGCCCAAGAGGGAAACATAGCAATCCCTCTAATTTTCATTTTATGAAATGGATGTAGTTACCATTGGATGATGTTCCTTGGTGATATTGTTGCATTTAATTCCAATGGCCATAATTAGTCGCATAATCTTCCATGCCACTTTTCAAAATTCGAATCCTTACTGTCACATTTTCTCTCGTTCATTTGAATTTTTTCACAAACATATTTATTGAACTTGCTTATGGCTATACTCTTGTTTCGTTAAAATTCTTTCGAGCTAGTCCAAGTCAGTTCAGACCTAAATTTGAGGCCCTCACTAGCTCACATGAAAATATAATATAGAATATTTGGTCCGAGTCGGTTCGAGATTTCCAGCTCCTAGTCTAACTTTTTTTTTTTTCTCCCTCACCCCTCGCAATTATAACATCGCCATAATTTGTAAAGAAAATATAAAGATTGGCCCGGGTGCATGATGAGGGAATCTGCTATTCACCATTTGGTCCATTTCATTTGGGGGACGCAAGTAGTCCTACTTTGTCGGAAATGCAGGGAGAGAGAGAAGCGGAAATGAACGGCAGATATTTTCGGGAAAGCAAGTTGTCGAAAAGAAGCAGGTGCACGAAAAGGAAAGAAAAACATATGGAAGAAGACAGCTAGTGAAAGTTAGCGCCGCTTTGAAAGAAACAATCGAAGACAGCGACGCCGACGTTGTATAAAAAAAATAACCTTAAATCGGCAGATCCTCAATAAATGCCATGACGATGATGGTGACGATACGTTGGCGGCAAGATCGGCCAATCACGTGCATCCGAAGGAGGGCAGATTCAAGAAAACGGAAAAAGAAGAAAGGAAAAACTGAGACTTTTGATGTTGCTGTTGCCTGTTGGAGGCGTGTTTTCCGTCATTTCCCCCAGGAATTTTCTCGGAAAAGAGAGGGAGAAAGACCGAGGAAAGCGACGTTTGCGGGGCTGGAGCGTGGAGGGCGTCGTTTTGGAGTCCGGCTGGCCGCCACTACCACCACCATCAGGACTCATTATCTACAGCACAACAACATGCGCAAATTGTATTGAATATTATTTCCTGAATCTGCCGAAGTTTGCTGCAACTTGGTGGGGTTTTCCGGGTCAAAGGTTCGACGTTTTTCGCCAGTTGCTGGGAAAGTTCACTTCACGGGGTTGGTGGGGGTGCGGTGCGGCCTCCGTCTTTGCACCGATCGCTTTCGCAATGGAGAAACACGCTGGGGGGACGCGCTGACTGATTTTTTTGTTTTTGTTTTTGTATAGCTGGATTGGGATTACTTATGCAAATAGGAAAGATATATGTAATTGCTTAATACAAGATAAAATTCTTTTCCCGTAAAGGACAATTTAGAAAGGAATGACCTTGTTTTGAGTGCATGTTCAAAAGTTATGAGCATCGAGAGTTCTCGATTTATCCATCGATTAGCAATTTGCTCTATAATATTTACATCGGTCTGCAAATAAAATAAATGAAGATTATCTTTACCACCATATCGATATTCTTTTGAAAGTAGGACGACAAGACTATTTCCTTGAAACTTAACCTATCCTCGTATGATTTCCTGAACAATTTGCAGAAGATTTAACAGGGAGCACACCAATTCTTTCTCGAACAATTTTGATGTCAAGAGTACAATCTTGGACAAGAAGAAGAAGAGATTTTGCTTATTCAAATGATTAGCCTTTAGAACATAGGCTAAGTAAATCTTTTATTCATAAGCCACCTGCACTTTTTTTAGTGGGCTTGTGTTAGGAAAATTAAACTCATGATGGGTCATATATAAACCCCCCTCCCAAAAAAAAAAAGAAAAAAAGAAAAAAGAGCCATTGACTTTTTTTTTTTTTTGCAGAGAAGCTCTTATACACCTTTCATGATAAGAGCCCGTCAAGTGATGCTTCACCTAATTATAAATTTCACAATATAAATACAAAAATATATATATTAGCACCATATTTTGGGACATGAGTTGCGCTATTCCAATTAATTAATCATTTAGATGTTTGACTCGTACAATTTCTTAATTTTTCTTCCTTATTTTTTCTTAATGTTTTTTGCAAAATAGTGTCTGCATCGCATTAGCGACAGAAAGAGCCACATAAAATATCCAATAGAAAGATATCAAAGCGTCGTCGTTGTCGCTTAGCCGTCTTTGTAGAGAAATCGCTTAAAACGGGAGTTCTGAAGCTCTTTGATGTCCTTTTCTTTCTTTTATTTTTCTCTCGTGTTTTATATGAATTTGGCCTCATGCGTATTTCCGGTGGCTGCTGAAAATACTCCACTCGGGTACGTCCAAATCCAAGAAGAAAACCTACCATGCAAATTGAAGACATTGAAACCGTTTAAGAATAATAATAATAATAATAATAATAATAATAATAATAATAATAATAATAATAATAATAATAATAATAATAATAATAATAATAATAATAATAATAATAATAATAATAATAATATGTTATTTTTATTTTTAACATATGACTTTACCAGGCATTCTGTTTTTCCCCCGAATTTTGGTAAATAAGAATTGAAGTATATGCTAATTGTGTGGTTACTAATTGCCAGTCAAGGAGTATCGATTCATCAAATTTGAAAGAAGAATTTTCTTTTCTTTGAAGGAAAATAAAAACGTGGCATGACAATTTAAGTACGATATAAAATAATGGGTTCAGACTTACTTCCTTAAGCATACATCCTCTTCTATTGTTACCACTTGGGTCATCCCTTCACTTAACCCAGTATTAGCCATTCTCCCGATGCTTGTCAGTAACGGCTCGATAACTCTAGCCACTTAGATTTGCATTGGCAAAAGAATAAGGAATGTATCAAATGCATCATTAAATTTGAGAATTATATATGCAATGTGGATCTTGTGATCACTCTTCTTTTCAAACTTGAGTGGCTTCTACACTAAGTACATAATTAATTATGTATTATTCAGTGCACTATACTTCAAATAAGTATATAACAATACGTAAAGAGAACATGTTATTTAGTCTGACCGACCTTTATATCACAATAGACTTTACTATAAACTCATCTTTATTTTTTTTCTCTCTCTCTTTCTAAAATATGCTTGTATCGAGTCTCACATGAATCATGGTGGACTAAATAAGAATCCCCGGTCAAGAATAAGGATAAACTAAATTATCTTTTTATATGCGTAGGATGCTTTTCCTCTCCTTTCCATTTATTTCCCATTTTTTTTATGACAAAGCAGATGGGGACGACCCAACGAAAAATCTTCGGCGATTGTCACTTTTGGGAGCAAAAGGGACAATCCCAATATTTGCAACATGTAGGACAGTTGGCACTAATTAGACCACCATTTCAGTGATTTCCGATTAAAATTAGCTGGAAGTACTATATCGGTGATTTGTTAAAGATTTAGGACTAAATCGACAAATCCTTTAATGGTATAGGACTTAATTTGCTTGAATTGGCAAATGGTCAAAAAATTTAGAATTAAATTGGTTACCATACAATATGTTAAAGAATTTTTGGACAATTTCCCCATGTATCAAATTCATCATTGAATTTGAGATTTCTAAATGCAACGCAGATCTTGTAACCACTCTTCTTTTCAAACTTGAGTGGCTTCTACACAAAGTACATATTAATTATGTATTGTTTAGCGCACTATACTTCAAATAAATATATAACAATACGCAAAGAGCACATTTTTTCGGTCCCACTCACCTTTATATCACAATAGACTTTATTATAAACTCATCTTCATTCCTTTCTATTTCATAACTCTTCTTCTCTCTCTATATATCTATATTCCTTGAGTCTCACATGAATCATGATGGACTAAATAAGAATTCTCGGTCAAAAATAAGGGTAAACTAAATTATCTTTTGATACGCGTATAATGCTTTTCTTCTCCTTTCCATTAATTTTTCATTTTTTAACGACAAAGCAAATGGGGACGACCCAATGAAAAAATCTTCAGCGGCTGTCGCTTTTGGGAGCAAAAGCGACAATCCCATTTATTCGATACTGATGGTGGATACACTAGAAAGAGCGCATTCACATAAATCGAAGTGCACAAGTGATGTCCAACTAATAACAGCATAAAAAAACGAACATGGAGGAGGCAGGATTATAATACTTGTGTAGGTTGTCGCAATTATCGTCTCTTTGTGCACTAGATATTTTGATTTATTAGGTTAATTTAATTCTGAGGAAGCACACAAATTGTCCTGCCATTTGCATAGAGCGCAATTCATAGAGTGAGGAAAATAACACTTCAGATTATAACATGAGATTTGTCGCATCTAAAAGAAAACCTATATTAATCAGAGGTTTTGATGCGAAATTCTTTCTAACTATAGATCACCAGGCTAAAACAATGCATGCAAAATTCAACCAAGAACGTAGATGACTAAACCCGTCGTTATCAAACAATTTGGCACCTTTTTTTTTGGCATTTTCTAGTTGGAAGTACGTACGGTTTTTTTAAAGTCTTGCGAGGAAGGCATGTGAGGTTCTTGTCAATTAGCACTATAAGAAATTCGAGCTCTACCAACGAACCAAATTCATTGGTAAAACCAACAATTTTGTCGCTACAGACACTAGCGACGAGAAAAGCTTTGTCACCACCTTTCGTTGATAAGTGAAGCTGCATAAGCATAGTTCTTGGCGACGAATTCATATGGTTGCCATAGCGTGGTGAAAGTAAGATTCATTGCCAAAAGCTTGTCTATAGCAATGAAATTTAGATTATCGTTGTTAAGCTCAAACTGTGAAAATATATAATAGTACTAAGTAAATAGGGTTTTAGAAGGATTTGAGCTCGAAAGCTCATGCTTTCATAACCATGGATGAAAGTCAATTGCTTTTCTTGGATCTCTAGTGGCGAAATTACAATTTTCATTCAATACTTGGTTTAAACATTGAAATGACAATTTCACTTAGGAGTCACAGCTCTTGTTTAAATCGATCTAAAGAAGCAAGTGCAAAAAAACAGGTGTGTTATTTTGACGATCTGGAAATGAGCTCAAAAAATTATTTTAGATCTACATTAATGTAATTAATATAAAACATTTTCTTGCTTGATATAATATATAATATCAATACTCTTATATCTTAAACATGTGGAGAATCAAGCACATTATTTATATTTAAAACATTTCGAAAACTTTAGGAGAACAAGCAACCACACTCATTCAACAGAAATTAAAATTTCACGGCTGATAATTCTGTGTTCTGTAAAATTTAAGGGGAAGCTGCAACACTTGATATTGGGAACGCAAGGGCACAAAAGTTGACTTTTTATTAAATCCAAACAAGAACTTAATAGTGCCAAGAAAATCTAAAAACAAATAATTTTGAGCAAATAATTTTGACAAAAATTCTTTTTTTTTTTTATAAAAAAAACGGATGAGACAAGAATTTCCTATTATTAATGGGAGTCATCAAACTTGTACATATGTAATTAAGATAAGCTAGACATCAAAAGAGGTGTACCGCCCAGTGTGGTTGTCCAATGATAAAAGAAGTTAAGGTTAAACCAAACATTTCATGGAAAGTGGGTAATGTTTAGATAGGATAATTGCACAACTCCGTCCTCCCAACTCTTATTACCGATAAAAGAAAAAAGAAACAAAATGCGTTTCTCTTTCTTGTATTCTACTTATTTTTTTTTTTGTCTAAGATGAGAGTTTCCTTACTGGAATATACCAAGCATATGAGGACATTTGACTCCAAGAAAGATCTACTACCAACCAAATTGCCTGGCTAAGATTCCATTCAGGGTAGTGGCCAATCGGTATGGGTGGAAACTATTGAATATTATAAAACGATATGGTAATTTAATTGCTTATAGTATAATAAACAAATTATTGCTGAGGAAATTCTGGAGCCACTATGTGCTTGGAAGGACTAGCGGATGCCACATTAAAGAAATTTTCCTGCTGTTGAAAAAATCTGCATTATAATATATCACTCTAGTGCAAGTTGCCATAATCATGCATACTATTTTATCGACGGCTAATTATTTCATTGCGAATGGTTGGATGTTCTGGACATGGACCAATGACAAGACACCGATAAGTTGCCAAATAATTCTTAGTCAGATCACTAGAAATAGTGTGTTAGATTTGGGTGTCAACATCATAAATTACACAACGCCTGTTGGCTCCAACATACAAGAGCTTTCTCGTGAACATTGCTTGTTGGCAGGGAGGGAGACCTCATGAACGAGGCAAAGACAAAGGATGACATCCTTTTCTTTCTCAACCTTCCGATGCCTTTCACATCTTATCAGAGTCAAGTTTCAATTTTCATGCCCCACTAAAAAAATCAATTTAATTAGTATGTTGTTTTGATATATCTCCCCTTTTCAGATAGTTTTTCAAATGATTTTATTCTAATTTGAATGCATGAAAGGTTATGAAAAAATCTAATGTTATTTCGGATTTGTGTATATTTGCTACTTTATCTAGTAGTTTTAACTTTTTGATCTTTGTCAATCCTTCTTGCAATTGCACCATTTAGTGGAAGGGGAAGCTTTATAGCTAAGTGATGATGCCCTAGTATTCTGAAGAATCGATTAACTTGTCCTTTCATCATTGGAGATTAAATTAGATTTAGACCATGTAATATTATGTGAAATATGGAGCTTTGTAGTTTACAAAGAAACTAAGACAAAAATTAGTGGCGATCTCTCGTGTTTTTTAGGAATTGATTGATCGCACTAACTTATTTATGGCTCTAGCAAAATCTCCTATAATTGGTTAAGTGTGTACGTGAAATTAATTAAGAAAGACTTAGTTTAACCACTCGCGAGTTAATTGAGGTTGGTCATCACTTTAGATTTATGCTAAATATTTATACTATTACTGTTTCAGGTTTGAGATTTGTTACCTAATATTTTGTGGTACCCAAGATTCCCTACCCCATCCCTCCCCCTGCCCGCCCCCCCGCGGGCCCCTTCCAAACAAAAAAACCTCTTCCCTCTTTTGAAAATCTTTTTTGCTCTCCGCTTTAGTTTTTGAAGCCGAGAGCCTACTTACTTTGATTTTCTTTTTGTTTACTTTGATTGCTTTTTCTTTCCTCTCATGATTTGTTTTGAGACTTTGTGTGTGAATAAATTTCTACAATTGATCTTGGGTTAACATGGAGATCAAGTCGACCACTTGTCCTGTCAACAACCATCGATGAGGATATTCATGACGTGGCTCCACAATCTCTTTAAAATTAGGCCACCCTCTTCTTCTGATTTATATTTAGGTCTAGATTTGGGGATTTTACTCTCTTGAACTAAATATAGACATAGATTTCACAGTTCTTTATAGGTACTTGATATGTGTTCTTTCAACATAGTGATGTTGGTGACTCTACACAATTAGGGTGATAAGGATGTTGAATCTAGGTACGTACTATAAATCATTGCGAATGGACTTATAGATCTTGGCGTGTGCTCATCAATAAATCTAGTAATCGGTCGTCGAAAGTTTACTGTAACAGATCTCTTCTCAAGGGATAAGAGTGTGCTTTTAGTTTTAGATTATGCTTTGTTATTTAAATTCTAGTATTTGCATTGTTCCGCAGTTATTTGGGATTTGCTAGACTTGAAATCTTCTATGTATCTCTTGAGTATTATTTTAAAAAATGAATGAATTTTTTTTTTTGAAAAAAAATTCAAAAGGTGAAAAAAAAGAAAGACTATTGTTATTGCAATAATGCAAGGCTATGCATAACATCATTCCTGAATGACTATGATTAAGAATCGATCAAACTTTTATGTCCCTCTCCCTTTCGTGCATGAAAAGCCAGCTTCAAGTTAATTAGAGGTTTCCAAAATTAATGGCCCCCATTTGGGACAATTAATGTCACTTTCCTAAATCAGCAAGTAACGTTTGATATCATTTAAATCTAGTGTCAATAAAGTAAATAGTCAGTCTCTATTAAAAAGGGTCTAGTCAATTAGCAATATAAGAAAGTCGAGCTCTACCAACGAACCAAATTCGTTGGTAAAACCAACAATTTTGCTGCTACAGACACTCGTGATGAGAATAGCTTTGGCACCACCTTTCGTTGATAAGTGAAGCTGCATAAGCATAGTTCTTGGCGACGAATTCATATGGTTGCCATAGCGCAGTGAAAGTAAGATTCATTGCCAAAAGGTTGTCTATCGCAATGAAAACATATAATAGTGTAAGTAAATAGGGGTCAAGAAGGATTTGAGCTCAAAAGCTCATGCTTTCATAACCAAGGATGAAAGTCAATTGCTTTTCTTGGATCTCTAGTGGCGAAATTACAATTTTCACTTACTACTTGGTTTAAACATCGAAATGACAAATTCACTTGGTAGTCGCAGCTCATGTTTAAATTGATGTAAAGAAGTGCAAAAAAACATGTGTATTATTGTGGCAAGATTTGGAAATGAGCTCGAAAAATTATTTTTGATCTGCATTGATGTACTTAAGATAAAACATTTTCTTGCTTTATATAATATATAATATCAATACTCTTATATCTGAAACATGTGGAGAATAAGGCACATTATTTATATTTAAAACATTTCGAAAAATTTTGCTGATAAATCTGTGTTTTGTAAAATTTAAGGGTCAAGCTGCAGCACTTGATATTGGGAAAGCAAGAGCACAAAGTACAGTTGACATTATGAAATCCAAACAGGAACTAAATAGTGCCAAGAAAATCTAAAAACAAATAATTTTGACATTTTTTTTTATATAACGATGAGACAAGCATTTCCCATTATCTGAGGGAGTCATCAAACTATTATATTTATAATTAAGATAAATTCGATGTCAAAAGAGCTGTAGTGCCGAGTGTGGTTGTCCAATGATAAAATAAGTACACTATCTTTCATGAGATTACAATTATGAACCATGCGGTGAGCAAATGGCCAACTTGTACCTTGGAAGTATGTTGCGTCATGTGGAGAGATTTACATGCTACACTCACGGGTTGATTGATTAATTGTAGCTTTAGAGTTGATAGTTATACCGGTCGCTCCTCCCAATTCTTATTATCAAGAGAGAACTAATGAAACCAAAAGGTGTTTCTTTTTTTTACTTATTTTTCTGTCTTATATGAGAGTTTCCTCACTGGAATATACCAAGCATATGAGGACATTTGACTCCAAGAAAGATCTTCTACCAACCAAATTGGCTTGGGTGGACACTATAGAATATTATAAAAGGATATGGTAATTTAATTGCTTATAGTATAATAAACAAATTATTACTGAGGAAATTCCGGAACCACTCTGTGCTTGGAAGGACTAGGGGATGCCACAATAAAAAATGTTCCTGCGGTTGAAAATATCTGCGTTTTAATATAGTCTATCACTCTAGTGCAAGTTGCAATAATCATGCATACTATTTTGACCGCTAATCATTTCGTCGCGAATAATTGGATGTTCTGGACATGTGGACCAATGACAAGACACCGATAAGTTGCCAAATAAGCCCTAGTCAGACCACTAGAAATAGAGTTTTAGATTTTGGTGTCAACATCACAAATTACACTCCGCCTATTCTCCAACGTACAAGGGCTTTCTTGTGAACATGGCTTGTTGGCAGGGGAGACCTAATGAATGAGGCAAGGACAAGAATGGCATCCTTTTCTTTCTTGATCTTCCGATGTGCTCGACATCATATCAGGGTCAAGTTTCAATTTTCGAGCCTTATTAAAAAATTCAATTTAATTAGTACATTGTTTTGATTTATCTCCACTTCCCAATAGTTTTTCAAATGATTTTATTCTAATTTGAACTCATGAAAGGTTGCGAAAAAATCTAATGTCACTTTGAATTTGTGTATGTTTGCTACTTTATCTATTACCTTTAACTTTTTTATCTTGATCGATCCTTCCCACAAATGCACTATTTTTGTGGAAGAGGAATCTTAATAGCCAAGTGATGATGCCCTAACATTCTGAAGAATTCGATTAACGTGTCCCTTTATCGTTGGAGATTAAATTAGATTTATCATTTTGTAACCATCTAATATTGTGTGACATATGGAGTTTTGTAGTTTACAAAGAAACTAAGAAAAAAAAATTATTGGCAATTTCACTTGGTTTTCAGGAGTTGATTGATTGCACCGACTTATTTACAGCTCAGCAAAATCTCCTATAATTGGTTAAATGTGTATGTGAAAGTACATTAAGAAAGACTTGGTTTAACCACTCATGAGTTAATTGAGGTGGGTCATCACTTTAGATTTATGCTAAATATTTTTAGTATCACCGTTTCGGGGTTGAGATTTATTACCTAATATTTTGCGGTAGACAAGATTTCCTCCCCCGAAAAGAAGCTCTTCCCTCTTTTGAAAATCTCGTGTAGGCTCTCAGCTTCAATTTTTGAAGCCGAGAGCTTACTTTGATTTTCCTTTTGTCTACTTTGATTGTTTTTTCTTGTCTCATGATTCGTTTTGGGAGTTTGTGGATAAATTTGCACAACTAATCTTGGGTTAACGTGGAGACTAGCTTGATCATTTGTCTAGTCGACAACCACTGATAAGGATATTTATACCATGGCTTCACAACCTCTTCAAGATTAAGCCACTCTCTTCTTTTGATTTAGATTTAGATTAAGATATGGGGATTTTACTATCTCGAACTAAATATAGATATAGATTTGAGAGTTCCTTACAAGTTCTTGATCTAAATTCTTTCAACATATTGATGTTGGTGTCTCTCTACGGTTATAATGATGAGGACATTGAACTTAGATGCTCACCGCAAATTGTTGCAAGTGAAGTTAGATTTAATGTGTGCTCATCAATAAATCTAGTAATTGGCTGTCAAAAGTTTACAATGACTAATCTATTCTTGAGGGATGAGAGTGTGCTTCTAGCTATAAACTATGCCTTTTTATTTACATTCATGCATTTGGTTTATTCCATGGTTATTTGAGAATTGCTAGACTTGAAATCTTCTATGTACCTCTTGAGTATTGTTTTGAGAAATAAATGAAATTTTTTTTCGATAAAAAAATTTCAAAAGGGGCAAAAAAAGAGAGAAACTATTGTTATTGCAATAATGCAAGGCTGTGCCTAAACATCATTCCTCATATGACTATGATTAAGAATAGATCAGACTCTAATGTCGCTCTCCCTTTCGTGCATGAAAAGCCAGCCTCAATTTTATTAGAGGATTCCAAAATTAATGGCGCCCATTTGGGACAATTAATGTCACTTTGCTAAATCAGCAAGTAACATTTGATTCCATTTAAATCTAGTGTCAATAAAGTAAATAGTCAGTCTCTATTTAAACATTTTTGAAAATGACTTTTACTTCTGTTTAAAGGCCAAGTAGAGATCTTCCTTGTCACTACACCTATAAGGAAAGATATAGAGTCCTTGTCAGCACAATTAAATGTGCGAATCTTTTCCGAAGCATTATTCGAAATCCTTGGAGCCTAAGCTGACTAAAGTGCTTTATGTGGCTACAATTCACAATACTTTATGTTTTTCTATGTATTTCTGAGATCTGATTTTTCTTCGTGCATGATAAATAGACATAGAAGCAATTATTTCAAAGTGATGAAAAGCCAACTGGAATTTAATCATCATCCCTCACATGAATTAAGATAACAAAAGTGAAGGAGAGTGATTAGACCGTGTTTAATCATTCGGACATGAATTAGATTTGAATAAGATAAAGATTTTGGGGGCACTCATGATAAACTATCTACCATTTGGTACAACACGGGATATCACAACAAACATAGTAATGAAAGTAGAGCTTAAAATTCATTAAGAGAACAGACAAAAGCAGGGATTGAGAACTCCAGAATCTAATTGTTCTGACCACTACAAGCCCCTGCCATGGTGGTGGTCAGCCCGACGACCATGTGGCGTTAGTGTCCGTCACGACCATCACTTGAGGCCACTGCAACTGAAATCGGGAGTCCAAATCAAGATCCAGGCCTTTATGTGTACTTGACCTGCACATATTGTCAAGGACAACCACTTTGACAGTGGTGTCATGTGTCGGCAAGGTGGTCGACCACCAAGTCGACTTTGAAAGTGGGGACAAAACAGGGGCAGGGCACCAATAAATCTGAAACAACTGCAGAATCAAGGTCTTCGAATGCTGTGACCAAAGCTCGGTGGTCGCCAGCGGCGCCATTGCCCTTTTGCCTAATTTTTGAGGTTCTTTTAATTTATCCGCATGGTATTCTTCTATCCCGTTCCAAGATCCTGGATAGGTCGTCCGATACTATATCCGGACTTGTCTGGGCTTATCCTAGCATATAAGTATGCATCCAAACGCTACATAGATAAATTCTATACTATTTGGCTATTTGTCCAGGCAACTAAACACGCTCTTAGTATTTTGCACAAGGCCATAATGGTTAAAGTTTCCAATTGATGCAAACAAGACAATATCAGAATTTGTGAGATCCTCCATTTGGTAGATTGTTTGGGCTGGGCCGGGCCAGCTGTTAACAGAAACCAAGGCATATGGAAAGCTCGTCCTGAAGAAATCTTGGCCCACCTATGTGCACGAATCTACATTGAATATCATGGTATAATTAAATTGATTTTGTTAATAGAAATGCAGCCAATGACGGTAAATTTAGTTTAATAAATGTGAAACAATGATGCCCAAAAGTCTCAAGAAAATCATCTGCTTATTTCCACTTATGATCTACCCAATATGAAATCTTTTTTGGGCGCAATAAGAATTTGTGTTCTATGTTGATGTGTGCATGTTCCTCTCAGAGGCCCAAACAACATCAAATGCTTGATAATATTTTATAAAAAAGAAAAGAAAAAAAAAAGCATAGTTGTGATGGTTGATATTGACTTTTTTCATAGTACCTTATCTTGCCAAATAACTTGAAAATCTCAAGTCATTTAAAGACCCTTATGATCTTGCTCCACCACCTGGCCATTTGAGTACCCACATAGTCAAGCCCAGAAGGTCATTTAGCAGCCACTTGTCGTCCCTTGCACACGATAAAATTATTGGAATGTTCATGTTCTTGAGTATGATGACCTCAAAAGAAAAGGCAAGCGCCCTGATGATCCAAATACGAGTCTTGAGCAAGAAATACGAATACGCTTAGCATACGGGCATCTGTTGAAGGTGTTAAGAGTTGCCAAGCTTGTAGCTTGCAGATCAGAAACTTAGTGGACGCGGAGATTTAACTTGAAAGGGGGCGAGTTAAGGAATTCAGCAAAATCTAAGTTCAGGAGGACCGAAGTATAAAGATCTCTCATGAAAATTTTAAAGGAGTGGAAAAAAAAAATTGATTGCACCATACAAAGCACATGGGTTAAATAATGTGTTAAAAACATTAGATGGGCAGAAATGATTCTTCACGTCATAACGTTTGTACGAAGTTTCTGATGTATGTGTGGGGAAGAAGCCTCACATGGGAAAGAACAGAGGGAAAGTATTGAGTTTATAGAGTAAATTTTGTTAGCTGCGTTCACTCCTATGTGGAGGAGGCTCAATGAGTTGCAAGCCCAAAAAGGGGCTTGAGTCCATATGGTAAGTTATATGAGGAAATAGGGTTTCTCATTATATATATATATCCACGTAAAAAAATCGTCTTGTGTTCGTGTGCTTGGTATTTATTTTACTCTATTATATTGATTCCTATTAGGTTTACATAAGAGGGGAGATTATTTTATTCCGCTGCGTTAATTCAATATTGTTCAAATTGTTACTGTTCTCCCATCAAATTTTACTTAAGGACATGTGTTCTCAAGTGAACCTACGAGCATTGGATGGGCCTTACTTATAATTCATAATCAATCTTGGCTAGAATTAGAGTAAATGTTTTTTGTATGATTGTGTCTGTTGAAAGTTGACCTCTCTGATTGTCCAATGATTTTCTTCATGGACAACATGCACTGTTCTAAGTTGTGAAAATTACCAAATAAATCCTAAACTTATTGTATTTTTATCAATTTAGTCATAAACTAGTTAATTATGCCAAATTAGTTATAAATATTTTCACATTTCATCAATTAAGTTCATTTGGCCAATTCACACTGGAAATTGCCTACGTGGACACTAGCTTTCCTATGTGGTACAGCTAATGCCAACGTAGAAATTTTTTATAATTTTTTTTCTTTTCATTTCTTTACTCTTTTTTTTTTTTTTGGATTGAGAGTGGGGATACCCTTGTGGACACCGAGTAAGAGCATCACGAGCCTCACTTGATTTGGGCGAGGGACTGCGACAACCTTGCCTGGTCCATATCTTACAAGGGCGTTACAACCCTTACTAGATTAGGGTGAGGGACTGCATGCCCTTACTTTGGCCGATGAGGGCGTCACGGCCCTCGCCAGGCCCTCGTTGAATAGAGCGAGGGCATTATAGCCCTAGCCACATTTGGTCGAGGGTATTGGGCAAGGTTAGTGACACCCCGTTGACCACAAGGAGGGCCCATCAGTCCTCACCTAGTGGCCGACAAGGGCCGTGATACCTGTGTAGCCCTCAGTTAAAAAAAAATCCAAAAAAATATTGAATTTTTTTTTTAAAAAAAATCAATGTCATTGTTGCTCATGCCACCTGAAGCCATAGGTGCCAACGTTAGTGATTTTCAACCAAAATTGATTGGATGGACTCAATTGATAAAACGCGAAAATATTTATGATTAGATTAGCATAATTGAAAGGTTTAAGACTGAATTGATACAAGTATAATAGATTTATCGGTAATTTTTTGTTTTGACCTTTGTGCATTCAAATGTTGTGTATAAAAGTATTCCTTCATTCAAATGTTGTCCCATGTTCTCGTTTACTTTGAGAGAGTCGTGGAGGCTGACTTGTATCTTGGGAATTATTTGCTTGCATTTAATAGTTGGTGCATTTAGAGTGCTAGGAAAATGCTTTCAAACGTATCTCAACCAACCACTGGGATTCACCCTAGTGGCCATCTTTCCAACATGGAAGGGGGAGGTGAGGGGTTTAAATCTCCACCTTCTCAGGGGGGGATGGGGTTGGGATGCGTAAGTTTCAAGAGTGGGTTTCGACTCCCACGCCTTGCAAGAGGCAGGGCAAAAGTCTGAGAGTGAGTGTAGAATAGGAATAGAGTAGGAATGACAAAAAAAAAAAAAAAAACGTATCTCAACCGACCAAAAAAAAAAACCGATAATAGTTCTCTTTTCAACTTCCTTGTCGTACAAATGCTTGAGTATGAAGAGAGTGGAGGCTGACTTGTATCTTGGGAGTTATTTGCTTGCATTTAATAGTTGGTACATTTAGAGTGCTAGGAAAATGCTTTCAAACCTATCTCAACCGATAATAGTTCTCTTTTCAACTTCCTTTTCATACAAATGCTTAAGTATGTAGAGAGTGAAGACTAACACCCCACCCTCATGTCAGTATTGTCATGAATGTTCCGTACCTGGCAAGAAATGTCCGATTTTAGCTAGTCAGTACCTTAGACTCGAAGGTTTAAGGTTGAGGAGCTTGTTGTTGTGACACTTCCAAAATTTGAAAGTCTCTATATGCAAGATAGGTCATAAATGCTCAATGTAAAATCTAAACATAAATTTATTTACGACATATCTCAAATTCGTGATATCATTATAAACAAAAACCCTCTTTCGTCATTAGGGTTGTCGTTCTTGTGATTCATTGTTGCTAATGTCTGTTCAAGTCACGCTTGCATGCATCAACTTGGGGGTTGGGGCCCCTTACATACTTATCTAACTAGACATTTGGCCCCCAACAAAAAAATTATTTCCCTAAGAGGATGCTAGCTGTTTGGCTGGTCAATCTCTTCTCGTCAAATCATTAGCCTTTACCGTGTGCATTACGACCGGTTCTAACCCAACATTGGGAAACACCCAGACACAAAACCCAAAGCTTCAAACCCACTTCAAGCGATCAATCAGTCGTTCTGTCCTAGAGCTCCTCACATGACCGTTTGACAAAGAGAAAAACTCATGGCGCATGCAAACATCACGTGCACGCTAGCGGTATACTGATATCTCCTCATTCATTGCTCTCTCTTTTTTTCTTTCTTCTCTCCGAATCATTGCTTGGTCTCGATGCAAATGAGACAAGGATGGAACGTTTCTTGCCGTCTAGTATTTTCGAACCGGGTTGGAGACCATGGTTCCAAGATGAGCAGGCCACTCGTGCATGTGGACCATATCATGAAGTCCGAGCTGTGGCTGCAAATTGGCCGTCCTTACGTAGATGGGGAGCTGGAAGTTATGTGCATTAAATAGAGGGTTATGGTGGAAATGCTTTTGCTTATTCAGCTGATCAAAAGATGATGCTGAGAAGTACACGCATCGGTTCGAAAGAGGGTCCATCTATTTATTTATTTATTAATTCAGTTGGTTAGTAGTTTATTTAGATATTTATTTGTTTTGGGGAAAAAGGTCGATTCAGTTTGTTTATTTCATCAATTGTCCACTTGGTTAATGAGTGAGAAATGACTTTACTGCGTGGTCAAAGCCAGCTGGGGTTGGCCTCCGTATTAAATTTCTCGTATCTGTCACCCGCCATCGCCCCAAGTGATACATCAAATTAATGGATGGACTCTTGCGTCTATAACCTAATAAATTGGTCTGTTTTGTCAGCTTATACATGTCCTGATCGTGTATTAATTTGCTTCCGAAACTAGCTTATATCCTAACACTGAGAAATGCTAACAATGCTGAAACGTCATCTCCAATGTTTAGCGGATGACTATCACTTATTTCAACGAATCTTGCAAAAGCACTAGAGTGAAATTTAGTGGAGAAGTTAATATTTCTAGCATTGCTCGTTGGAGTAGTCGACCTTACGGAGTGGATGTGGTTGGGGTTTATTTTGTGTATGTAATGCAGCAGTCATTAATATATCATAAGATTATTACGTTTGGAAAAGGTAAATGGGATGTTAACTTTGCAATTGATTGAGTTGTTCCTTCTGTATTTTCCAAATCATCTAGAGATTCAGAGCCTTGATAATAATCGATATAAGTACAAGCTCAATAAGTAAATGAGTCAAATATATGCCAAAGTCTGATAGCCTTTGTTGAGGGGACAAAGTTTAGAAAACTTACCAAAAAAAAAAAAACCATAAATCTATTGTGTATAGTAGTTAATTCAGTCATTAGTTTTTTTATTGTACTAATTTACTTAGTCTTAAACCTTTTGACGATTTATTAATGCAGTCATCCATATCAATTTTGGTCTAAAATTATTGACATAGATGCCGGCTATCCTATATGCCACTGTTGGCGTTGACATAGATAATTTTTTATAAATTTTTTTATTTTTCTGATTTTTTTTTAATTTCATAAAGTGAATTTTATAAATCACATAATAAATGTCCAGGATGGTCTGCGTAGTCCAAATTTTATACAAACCCAAAAAAAGGAGAAGAGAGAAATACGAAGCAAAACCGAAATCCAATTTCCATACACAACACAAAATTGATGTCTTGGAAATGTATACAATGCGAATGCGTAGTGCGCATGGACCCATTTGCTGTGTTAGCAGCTGCGCACTAATCTGCTGGGGACACATGTTGTGTCTAAGTAGGCATTTGCCAGCCAGCTTTCTCATTGATGAGAACTGGGGGAGGATCATGGCTGGTCCACATTGATCCTCCTCCTTTCTTGGGGTCAGAAACTAAAGATGGAGGGGGGCCTTCAGGCCTTTCATTACATTTGAGTGAATTTCTCTCTTTACCAAAGATAATAACTTGATTTTAATCCATAATTTAAATTGTTTACTATGAACCAATCGAAGTGAATTCTCTAAATTTTTTTTAAAAAAGGATTTACATCGTAAATTTACATCCTTGAGAGACACACATTCTCTCTCTCAGCCTCAGGTTCAGGCTCATTGACCTTGGGTTAGAGCTCGCAACGTCGGGTCATGAGTGGCAAGCTCAGCTCCAACGTTGTTGGCCTTGCCGCCATGAACTCCTTCGCCTCATTAGTGGAGGGAGCTCCCGAGAACCGGTGACGAGTGCGACCCTATTGGGGATAACTGAGGGGGTCTGAATGGTACAACGGTGGGAGGGATGTGACGGCAAGTTGGCAGCGGAGGTGGGGTGCAATGACAGAGAAGGAATGTGGGTGAGAGAGAGAGAGAGAGAGAGAGAGAGAGAGAGAGAGAGAGAGGACGTCATATTAAAGTTCGTGTGTAGAATTTTCTGCATGAACTCTGACAGAAAAATTACGAGTGATTAGGGGCATGCATGACAACTATTCTGTTCCAGAAATAGTTTCTGGAACATAAATAGATTTTTCTATTTCTATTTCTAGAAGAGTTTCTAAGCAAAAATAACCATTTGATAACGATACAAAATTTCTACTCTAAAAATAGAAATTCGTTTGATAATAACACAATTTTTTTTTTTTTTTTTTTTTTTTTTTTCGGATGGCGGCGGCGGCGATCGGCAACCGGTGACCGATGGCGCGGTGGCGGCCGGCGATCGGTGATCGGCGGTGGCGGCGATCGGTGGCGGCGACCGGCGACCGGTGGCGGCGAGGGGGCGGCGACCGGTGGCGGCGGCCGAGGCGGTGAGCAACCGACGGACGGTGGTCGGCGGCAACTTGAGATGAAGGATTGGTTGACGAACGATGTGAAAAATTTTTATTTCTCATTTCTGTTCAAGAAATAGAAAAGTAGAAAATTTTTACTTTTGATTTCTATTCCAAACCTATTTCTGGAATAGAAATCTATTTCAGAAATAGAAAAATGGAATAAGTTTATTAAATGGATTTCTATTCCGTAAAAGCAGTCTGTAATAGAAAAATTATTTATGGAATAGAAATAGGCAGTTGTCATGCATCCCCTAGACACCCATTGTGGTGTGAGGAAGTTTTATTGCTTTAAATTTAAACAAATAACAACTTTGGCACGTCAAAAACCCTAATTCTAATTTGTCGTTGATAGGGTCATATTGAGAGGCCTCTCATTTTAACAAGGATTTTCACATCCAACAACTCACATTTATTGACGGGAGATTAAGGTGTTGCGAATTAGTTACTTTGTAATTTTCATTTTGGAGTAATTTGGCAGTTAATAACCTAAATATTAACATATGCTGTTTTAGGAGGTGTTATACAAACATTAAATATGAGTCGTCGACTCGTCCGATAAAAGATTGGGATGAGACGAGCCATTAATTTCGACCGCGCAAATAAATGCAGCATATACATCCACTTCCTCTTGTTTCTTTCCTGATCTAAGAATTCCCACTAAAAACAGGAAAATAACAAAAGGGTCTAGAAAGATGGAGATTCTTTGCCTATTTATATTGAAAATCAAATCTATCCTCCTCCTTTTTAACGTAGTGGGACAAAAATTGATTCAATCAATTCTGTATCGATATGTCTAAATCAAAACCATCTATCGATTGTTCCAAAGCTAGTACCACCAAAGCAAAAAGATATGTTCATCTATCACCTACTAAAGCTAAGTGCGAGACCCATTCTCAATGTTTTGCCATCAATTGATCGGGTCCTTAATATCTTATTTTAGTTAATTAAATCCTTAAAGTTTGAAAAGCGCCGCAATCAACTCTTGAACTCGCTGTCAATGGTCCGACGACAGAAATCTTCTATGTCTCTGACACGGCCTTTCCCTAATGCTACATAGCCACGGACCAAAGAATCACCAGCGGTTTTTGATGTTGAAAATCTAGTCCAAGACTCGGTCGAACTCTTCTTTCGTTTGTTGTAAAACCCTTAAAGACTTCATCGATCGAAATAACATCCATGCATGAATTGACCCGATGGGGCCAAAACGTTAAGAACCGATTCTATACTTTTACACCCCACCTAAACTTAAACCTAAGTGGGCAATATATGTCAAACCTAAACCTAAGTGGGCAATATATGTCCCATGACTATGGCCTATGAGCTAACATGATGAATGTGGGGAGGAGAGTCATCGCTGCCGCGGTTTACGTGATCAAACTTCTCATCTCGAGCAATTTCGTTGGGGGAGGTAATCTGGCATGGTTCAACAACACATCGCCCACTCCACATCATCGCGTTCTGACCAGCACCAACGCGACACGTGCACCCGCTGTCCCTCTTGCGTGAAATTATTACGCATTAGCTTGCGGGCTGCAATGTCAAACCGGTGATGACGTGGCTGTACGCTGGTCAAACCCGCTGTTTTCCCGGTTGTCAAAACTATTCAACGCCCACCGCCTATCCAACCAAATTTATTGTTCGTTCGAGTGGTTGCATCCTCTCTCTCTCTCTCTCTAAAATATACTCCTAAAATTTTGACTTTTGAATGACAATGAAAGAAATAATATGAGAATTCACTATATGTAATTGAGAAAATTTTAAAAGGGTGATCACTAATTGCACTCCTGAAATATAATTCTTTTATTTGAAGCAGTTGATCTCTTCAAACGTGTTTATTTCAAATTTTCAAAACACGTGGGTATGCATCTCTGTCATTTGCAGTGGCCTTAACTAATGCCTATGAAGCACTTGTTACCAAAATTTATCATGAATTCTTTTCGGACTTTTAAAATATTAATTTAACATGCATTGAATGTAGTTACAATATAAAGTTGGTTTCGTGCCATGCTTTAATAATACTAAGTTTCAAGTTGATATATCCGAGTTAGAAGTTTCACTTTTGATTTCTTGTATAACCCTTTCACCCACCTATGAATTTCATTTTTAATATAAACCTCGTACTTTAGAAATCCTCCAACTTCAGGCCTCAAAATTTAAGATCCATGCTTCTGACCTTCAATGTTAAATCGATTTTCATGTGTAAAAAATGTTTTATAATTTCAATATATTCTAATACGAACGCGGTCACCGAGAAATTTTTTGGTGCATTTAAATATGTTGAAACATAGTCAGCAAGGTCTAGACAAGGGAATTTGATGAAAATTTACGAGAGAGTTTTCAAGAAGGTATCGAGATGTGATGGATATAGGAATTTAAATATAGTTTTGATATGTTCTTTGTTAATTTTTTTTTTTTTTTTTTTTTTTTTTTTTAAAGAGGGATTTTGATTTGCTGCTATTTTGAATTAGGGATTTGATATTGTCCTTTTTAGGTTGCGCTTTTCTCTACTATAACTAAGTGCTATGTATCAAGAATGGATAGCAAACATCATTAATAAGTAAACATTCGAGAGAGAAATCTTTCCTCGTGTTTGCAAATTTAGTTTTCTTGTAGATTAGTATCTCCCACATTTTTTCTCAGCAACACTTTACCTCATCAATTCGACTTCCTCACGAGAGGAAATATCAAGATATAAATCCTTTTTCCACTCTATCATATGATAACTCAAACTTTTGGAGAAAATGATTATTCCTGTAATCTCAAATAATATAATTTCCATCCATTCGACTTGGGGCCCTGGTCATCCAACGGTCCCCACAAACTAGCTGGACACATGTACCTCTTTTTTTTTTTTTTTTTTTTTGTCCGCCATACGCGTATAGTAACTCCTCTACGCTCTCCACGCACTTTCTTTAAATCCACCCCGAACGCTCCCCAATCTTTCCCCATTCCTTGCTAAGACTTTGTCTCTCTCTCTCTCTCTCTTCGTGCCATTTCCCTCCGTTTGCTTTTGAAACACCGAGTTCTCGTCCTTCGTTACTCTTCAGGAAACCCCTCTGAAGAAGACACACGAGAAACCCCGAAACTGCAAAAATCTTGTCTTCTCTGCAGAAATGGCCGACCAACAAGAACAGATCAGTCGACAAAACCCAGATCAGACAGTCCCCGTGTCAGTCGAGCCTCGAAGCCAAGACTCGGACAGACCATCGAAGCACAGCCTCCCGAACTTCCTCTTGTCGGTGAAGCTCAAGTACGTGAAGCTCGGCTACCACTACCTCATCTCCAAAGCCATGTATTTACTCCTCGTGCCACTCCTCGGCATCTCCTCGGTTCACCTCTCAACCCTCACGGCTCGAGACCTGGCCCAGCTCTGGGACCAACTCAGGTTCAACCTCGTCACCGTCGTCGTCTGCTCGACCCTGATGGTGTTTCTGGTCACTCTCTACTTCATGACCCGACCCAGGAAAGTCTACCTCGTCGACTTCGCCTGCTACAAGCCCGACCCGGCCCGGATATGCACCCGCGAGACCTTCATGGAGCGCTCGGAGCTCACGAAGGCCTTCACCGAGGAGAACCTCGCTTTCCAGCGGCGGATCCTCGAGCGGTCTGGCCTCGGGCAGCGGACGTACCTGCCCGAGGCGGTGCTACAGGTCCCACCGAACCCGTGCATGGCAGAAGCGCGGGCGGAGGCTGAGACCGTCATGTTCGGGGCCGTCGACCAGCTGCTGGCCAAGACTGGGGTCAAGGCCAAGGACATAGGGATCCTCGTCGTGAACTGTAGCTTGTTCAACCCGACGCCATCATTGTCCGCGATGATCGTAAACCACTACAAGCTCAGAGGGAATGTATTGAGCTACAATCTTGGAGGGATGGGCTGCAGCGCTGGATTGATTTCTATCGACCTCGCTAAGCAGTTATTACAGGTTTGGATTCTTTTTCCTATTCTTCAAAGTATAAGTTTGATGGTGGAAACTTTCTGTGAACAATATCCTCAATGTTACCAAAGCAAACAAGGAATGGAAACTTTCATCGACAAAATAAATGCTAAATATAAGTTGGGTAACGGGAATTTTATTAGGTTCACTATTGAATAGCCGGCCATTTTATGATTGTGTCATCTAATCTAACAACATTTCATAAAAATTAGAATCATGCCAAAAAACACCAACTTTATTTAGGTTGTGCAGATAATAAAATTTAAGGTATTTTCTTTCCCTAGTTTACGCTTTCGTTGGTTGGGAAGTGGGAGTTGGTCAATCCAAGATTCATTTTGGCTCAGAAAATAGGCCACCTAATTTAGGAAAGAGTTCCTGTCCCGTCCACATGTTCTTGCTTGCCCTCAGCAATAAATTCACGGGGTCGGTGGCTCAGGGTACCTACTTTTCGGTCATTTAGAGTCTTGAATTGATTATCTACTCCCAACTGTATCTGTACTTACATATATATCGAGAGATGCAATAAATAGGTCAGAATAATAAAGCCAATCGTATATTGGCTTAGCCAGAGTTGAAATAGGATTTTCGCATTTATGAATTCGATATATGACGATGGTGTTGAACATGAGCTTCATACCTTCTAATATCCTGACCATCTACTAGGTGCAAAGTTTCTAGGTTCTCTTGCCAGGGAAATTTAATTTTGGTCTTATGAAAATGAAACTTCGGTCTAATTTTATTACTTTTCTTATGAATCAATCACTAGGCACACCCTAACTCTTATGCCCTAGTGGTGAGCATGGAGAACATCACCCTCAACTGGTACTTCGGTAATGACCGGTCGATGCTCGTCTCAAACTGCCTCTTCCGGATGGGTGGCGCAGCAATCCTCCTCTCCAACCGGTCCTCAGACCGCCGCCGCTCCAAGTACCAGCTCATCCACACTGTGCGCACCCACAAAGGCTCAGATGACAAGAGCTACAGCTGTGTGTTCCAACGAGAGGATGACAAGAAGAAGATTGGCGTGGCGCTCTCCAAGGACTTGATGGCAGTTGCCGGGGAAGCCTTGAAGACCAACATCACGACCCTCGGCCCGTTAGTGCTCCCGATGTCGGAGCAGCTCTTGTTCTTCATGACTTTGGTCGCAAGGAAGGTGTTAAAGATGAAGATTAGGCCGTACATTCCTGACTTCAAGCTGGCCTTCGAGCATTTTTGCATCCACGCTGGAGGTCGAGCTGTTCTTGACGAAATAGAGAAGAACCTCGAGCTCACCGATTGGCACATGGAGCCATCACGAATGACTCTATACCGATTCGGGAACACGTCGAGTAGCTCATTGTGGTACGAATTGGCCTATACGGAGGCCAAAGGAAGGATTAGGAAAGGTGATAGGACATGGCAGATCGCTTTTGGGTCCGGATTCAAGTGCAATAGCGCGGTTTGGCAGGCGTTGAGGACCGTCGACCCAGCGAAGGAAAAGAACCCATGGATGGATGATATTCACGAGTTCCCTGTCCATGTTCCGAAAGCGGTGTCCATCGGATCTACCACGAAATAAGTGCATCGGTCGGGACGTTGCCAATACAGGCGAGGTTGATTTTGAAGGATATGCAGAACCTTAATTCTCCTTTTAACTTGTGTTCAAGCGCAAGCATCATCCCAAATCTACTCGACATTAAACTTTTCTTCTCCTGGAATCGATTCCTGGAAGAAGTGTGCATTTAGCTTTGTAATTGTCCATATGACCGGTCAAAGCAGGTTTTCTATAGCTGGATTAATTGAAGAAACTATTGTGAAGTACACCTATAATGAAAAAATAAATTTGAGACTTCGAACTTTATATTCCACGAAGGCTTTTAGGTGTTATTACCTCTTTGAATGATAAAATTACGAAAAAAGTCCTCAATTTATTACACTTACATCAATTTAGTTTTAAACATTTTAATTTGGCTATTTACTCTTAAACTTTTTGATGATTTATCAACTTAATCCATTAGGTCAATTTTGATTAGAATTCGTTGACGTGGACCTCAGCCGTCTTATGTAACACTAGTAGCATTAATGTGAATAATTTTTATAATTTTTATTTTATTTTATTGTCTTTTTATATTCTATTAATTTCATTGTGGCTGGTGAGCGTCATGGCCCTCACGACTCGCAAGTGAGAGTCGCCACACTTTAGCCTAGGTGAGCCCTCTCTATTTTTTTGGCAAGGGATGACCCTCGCTTGGCTATGAGGGTGGAGCCCTTGCTAGGCAATAAGCTTACAACATGCTCATATCCTTAAAAGAAGATTTTTCCATGATATTTTCCCTATCTAAATCACTGATTTCATTTTGGAATTTATCTAGATAGACAATTTAATGAATGATGTGGAATTATTTGAGTTTGTTAAATGAGACATGTTAAGATAATGAAAGGTAAGCCCTATCTTACACACAATCCTTTATCTAGAGATGAGTGGAAAAATTCCATATACTCAAGGTAAAGAGTGATGAGAGATATTTCATTTCTCTATCTTAAACACTATAGGAAAACCGTTGTTTGACCCATTTGAGCTTGAGTATTTGGAAAATTCTTTCGGATTACATTTGTCTAGAACCACCCAACATTACGCTAGAATGGAGGTAGGGTTGACATTATAATGTGAGAAAAATGGATAAAACTTTCTTGCACTCACTTATATCAATCATTGAGTGTCTTTATTGTAGGTGATCTCAAATGAGAATTTATGTACCTTAAGATGATGAAGAGCATTTCTTTTTTCTATTGTATACATTCTTATACTTTGCATAGCCTAACTGAGCCTACAAATTCATTTCCCAAACCAATTGGTGATCATCCCCTACGCTTGAGCAAGGCACATGAGTTACCACAATGAATCAACATGATCCAAAGAGTCAATTGAAGATGAATACCTTGAGAAGCCAAAGTGTTGAACTATTCAAGAGCCAACGGAAATGCAACTGAGAGTGTGATAAGTCTGTGAATTTTCCTCAAGAAAATTCCAAAAGAACTAAGAGAAAATTCCACGATATGTGTAAAAATCTTTTTATTAAACTAATTTGATAAGTTTTAAGATTTAATTGCACTTTTTGAAAATTTAGGATTTGATTGCACTTTCATGATAAGTTTTAGGATTTGATTGTACTATTGTTATAAGTTTTAGGATTTTATTGTACTTTTTGAAAGTTTTAGGATTCAGTGACAAGTTTTAGGATTTTTAATGTACTTATTTTAATTTTTAAGTAGTCATTGTTGCCGAGGTGATTGAGAGTTTTAACTATTTATGGTTATCCAGATGCTTCTTTTCCAAGTCTTGTTTTTAATGTGGGTGCTTGCTTTGAAAAACATTTGAATATCTGTAGATCATCTAGGAGTTGGATTCAGTCTTTTCCAGAATTTGATGATTCTTTAGAAATTGTTTTCGTATCCAAGTGTGCTTTCCCGGATTCCCAGATAAGTAGCCGCAGCTATGTACTCTATCTTTAATTAGCATCTGCATTTTCATTACTCATCATTGCATTTTGAAAGATGGGTATAGGCTCATTGAAATTTATCTCTCCAACAAAAATAGGCATAACATTGCATTTGCACCATCAAAATTTAGGTATTATTTATCTTCAAATTAAACCTTCATGAGCAAATTTTCAAAGAGGGACAATTGTTGACACGTAAATTTTGATCATTCTTCTTAGTCATTTCTTAAACTAAACATGCAATTTCTAAACAATAGGTGAACTAATTCTATGTGACATGCTTTTTATGTTTTTTTTTTTAAATAAAATTCGGAATTAAAATTGCCTAATAATTAAACATGCAATTTATTAAGGAAAAGAAAATCATATCTTGGGAACGAGGTCGGATTGGGCAATTTCATGATCATGAATTATATTATGGGCATGAGATTAAATTGGCAATTTTCCGTGCAATCGCAAATTGTATTTAGGGTGTGAGATCGGATTAACGACTATAATACGTTAGGAAATTAGTTGCTCAAGATTTTGGATATGATAATATATCTAGGAATTCAATCATATGCATCCACAATATTTCAAATGAGGAAGCGAAATATTTGAAAATCAAATTAGGCAAGATTTTCACCTAATCTGAATATTGTTTTCATCCACAATATTTCAAATAAGGAAGCGAAGTATTTGAAAATCAAATTAGGCAAGATTTTTTTACCTAATCTGAATATTTGTTTTCAAATTTGGATCGACGGATGGTAGCTCGTGAATCACGATCGGGACGGTGACCAGCGATGGTGCCTCGGTATCACAGCGATGGACTCACGGCGGGATGGGCGGTGAGAGGTGGCGACGATGCAAGTGACTGTCAGACGGCGGGAAGCACCTGGGAACCTGCAAGAAAAATCACCAAACGCATGGAATTGTTTTGTTTTGTTGAGTTTCTAGTATCATGATTAACTCGGTTGAACACGTCGGGGACCAGTCACTCTTTTCCGCTCCAACTCTTTATACTTTTCTGTTTATTTCTTCCTCTGAGAAGGTCCAGCCGATGGAATGCTCCTGAGGATCTCCCACTCTGACATTCTTATTTAAATCTTCAATTCACCACCCAACTTTTGTCCTCTTCTCTTCTATCCACTCTCGATCACTGACGGTGCAGCGGTGTGGGACGGACCGAGGTTTCGTGGACACCAGAGAAGACAAAAAACTTGCTGGTCGTAAGAGAGATCTTCAACAAACACGTCGGAGATGCAGGAGCCCGCCAGGACTGCTTTAATGTTTGCTGGATTCACCGGACGTCTTGGCTGAGCAGCTCTCAGTGGCAGGTCCAGCAGCAACTGGTCGTCATTAAAAGTTCGGCAATGGTGCAAGGAGGGCAGCAGAGAATCACCAAGGGCTCGCGGTGCAGCAGGGACCAGTGACGGTGCAAAGTGCTGGCGTTGCGGCTTTCCGATGGGGCTTCGTAGCAGCAGCGCTTTCGTCAGCACGGCAGGTCGTCGGAATGGAGCAGCGATAGCAGTAGGCGGCGCCTGAGTGTACACACCGCCATACAAATTTAGATAGGATAATTGCACAACTCCGTCCTCCCAACTCTTATTACCGATAAAAGAAAAAAGAAACAAAATGCGTTTCTCTTTCTTGTATTCTACTTATTTCTTTGTCTAAGATGAGAGTTTCCTTACTGGAATATACCAAGCATATGAGGACATTTGACTCCAAGAAAGATCTACTACCAACCAAATTGCCTGGCTAAGATTCCATTCAGGGTAGTGGCCAATCGGCATGGGTGGAAACTATTGAATATTATAAAACGATATGGTAATTTAATTGCTTATAGTATAATAAACAAATTATTACTGAGGAAATTCTGGAGCCACTATGTGCTTGGAAGGACTAGCGGATGCCACATTAAAGAAATTTTCCTGCTGTTGAAAAATCTGCATTATAATATAGTTTATCACACTAGTGAAAGTTGCCATAATCATGCATACTATTTTATCGACGGCTAATTATTTCATTGTGAATGATTGGATGTTCTGGACATGGACCAATGACAAGACACCGATAAGTTGCCAATTCCTAGTCAGACCACTAGAAATAGGGTGTTAGATTTGGGTGTCAACATCATAAATTACACAACACCTATTGGCTCCAACATACAAGAGCTTTCTCGTGAACATGGCTTGTTGGCAAGGATGGAGACCTCATGAACGAGGCAAAGACAAAGGATGACATTCTTTTCTTTGTCAATCTTCCGATGCCTTTCACATCTTATCAGGGTCAAGTTTCAATTTTCATGCCCCACTAAAAAAATCAATTTAATTAGTACGTTGTTTTGATCTATCTCCCCTTTCAGATAGTTTTTTAAATGATTTTATTCTAACTTGAATACATGAAAGGTTGTGAAAAAATCTAATGTTATTTCAGATTTCTGTATATTTGCTACTTTATCTAGTAGTTTTAAACTTTTGATCTTCGTCGATCCTTCCTGCAATTGCACCATTTAGTGGAAGGGGAAGCTTAATAGCTAGGTGATGATGCCCTAGTATTCTGAAGAATTCGATTAACGTGTCCTTTCATCATTGGAGATTAAATTTGATTTATTCATTTTGTGACCAACTAATATTATGTGAAATATGGAGCTTTGTAGTTTACAAAGAAACTAAGACAAAAATTAGTGGTGATCTCTCGTGTTTTTCAGGAATTGATTGATCGCACTGACTTCTTTACGGCTCTAGCAAAATCTCCTATAATTGGTTAAATGTGTATGTGAAATTAATTAAGTGTTGACACCTAAATTTTTATTAGATTTTAAATTAGGCCTTAATTTATGTATTTTTCCCTTTTTTTGGATAATAAATAATAAATAATAAAAACAACAAAAAAATAAATAAAAACAAAAGAAAGCAAAAAAAGTAGTAGCCCATTAGGGCTGGGCCTACGAGCCCAGCCCCTCCCTTCTTTCTCGCGCGAGCCGCCAAGACCCAACCCATGCAACCCGGCCTTTTTCCCCCAAAAGCCCAGTCCCCTTCTCTTCTTCTTCTTCCTCATTCCTTCTTCTTCCCCTACGCCTCTGCAACTCACATGTGCAGAGGGAAACGACGCGCGCGAGGACCGCTTATGACGAAGTAAGGAAGAGCAACAGCGATGGGACACTGGTTCGGCCGCACCCAAGGCTCCGCCTACCGGCCTTCCCCCTTGCCTATAAATAGGGCATCGGGGAAGGCCAAAAAACACACAGATAGAGAGACGTCGAAGAGGAGATCGCCGACGGTGAGCTTCGACAGCTTCCCCTGAGAGACTTCAAGAGAGGCCCGAAGATGAGTCGCCGGAGATCTAAGATCTAGCCAGAGAGGGTAGGCCGAAGCGGCCAAATCGGAGGAAGGTCGAAGGAGGTCGTGGGCGGAGCCAGGGGCGAGTGAGAGAGAAATTGGAGGGTGGAGGGTCAAATCTGATTAGATCTGGGAGACGATGTTGCTTCGCTGTCGCCTACCGAGCCACCACCGCCATCCCCGACGCTATTGACCGCCCATGTCGTCGCCTCAAAGGCTCCCTACCGCCGTGCCGAGCCGTGCCCCGACGCTGCTGCTGTACCAGATCTCGCTGCGTCGTTGCCCTGTCACCGCCACCGTTCGCCACCTCGTCACATATAGGTAATAGTAGTTGCGGCTGTCGCCGGTCACGTCGTCGCCGTTGCATTCCCCCTCGAACCGTGCCGCCACTGACCACACCAGCATAGCGTCGTCGTCGCTTGTTTGCGCTGTCGTCGCTTGTCCTCGCCGTCAGCCCGTTAGGTCACCGCCATCTTTGGTCAAGCCCGTCGTCACCACCGTCGCCGCCGTTTGCCCGGTGACGCTTTAGTTCCCCTCACCAGCGCCGTGAGGGAGCAAAGGGGAGATGAGGCCGAGAGCCGGGTCAATTCGCGGGTTTGTCCGACCCGGTTTCCTTGTTTCCGGGTAGGGTTTCCTCGGGTCGAGCCTGCATGTGCGGGCTGGGTAGTGTTGGGTTGGAATATTTTATGAAAACGGGCCAAAAATTGGGTTTGGGCTTTTAGGGTTAAAAAGAAAAAGTCTCAGGTTGGGCCCGCAACGGGTCTCGAGTCGATGACCCGGGTTGGACCCAACTCGAGGATCCGACCTGGGTTGCATTTTAATATTGTAATATAAGATAATATTTTTAAAAAAAAAAAAAAAATAAATTATTTTCCAAAATAAAAAATAAAAAATATCCTATATTTTCCTAAAAAGCCAAAAAAGTCAGAAAAATTTAAAAATGATTTATATTTTCCAAAAAGACCAAAAAAAAAAAAAAATCCCTTTTATGTTAAAAATAGAAAAAAGGTAAAAAAAAAAAAATGTTTTTCCTTTATAAATGCATGGAAAACCCCTCTAAAATCCAAAAAGCCTTAAGGTTTAAACAAGATTAGGTACCGAAAGGGCATTAGTGATTAACTAGTGTAATTAAGTCCCCGATTCTAATTTCTCTAGTTGCGCAGGAGCAAGTATTTCTCCCGATACTTCGCTTGAGTTTCTAATCGACCCTCCCCAATCCGATTAGTGGCGACTCCTTTTTAAATTAACTTACGGGTTAACAACTTGAACCATTAAGTCATGAATTGGTAGACTTGGGAGAGTTTGGGCTACACCTAATAGACCTAGCCGAACCACTAGCCTCCTTTAGGCGCCCGCCCCGATCGGGTGCTCAAAAAAAGAGAGGTTGCAATAGCTTGGCGACTTCGCTGGGGGGTTGAAGACTTAGGCTTTTTTTATCTTGTTTAAATATTTTGCTAACTGGGTTTTCTTTCTATGCAGGTTAGTAGCTTTTTTTTTTTTACTCTGTTAAAATAAAATGTTTTATGATTATAAACTGTTGTGCATGCTTTATTGTTTTAACACTACACATGGCACACACAACCCGGCCGTCGGACCTGAGCCGCCATAGGATATTTAGTATGGTGTTAAGAAAGATACGACCTCGAACGCAAGACTGCGTTGTAGAGGTTGCCTTTCTTTTCCCCGAATTTCTTTAACTGAGATTAAGTGGGTGCATTGCCAGTGTGAGACTGCGACGAGCAGACACCCTTTTAATTTCAATAAACCTTCTTAGTTAGAAATTGAGTCGCACGTCCCATGTGCATGTCTCTATGCTTGCCATTTTCTTTAAAAGTAAAGTAATTTATTTACTTTTACTTAGTCGTTTTTATTGGCCCATGGAAATTTATGGTAGGTTTTTCGAGTTCTAGTTTATATGCGATGGGAGAAGATGATATCCAGTTTATTCCCACTCCCAAAACAGAACTCTTTAGATGGTGGGGTCAATTGGACCAATATGCCCAAGAGTGCGTGAAAGCCAAAGTCGGTCATCTTCTATCGTTGATCCAAATCCATGTTCATCCCAAAGTCATACAGGCCATAGCACATTTCTAGTGCCCGAAGACAACTACTTTTATGTTTGGTGGGTTTGAGCTAACCCCAACTCTGGAAGAATACAACATCATCACTGGAGTACCTCTTGAGGTTAAGCTTGTTAGGCAATCAACAGGCATTATCCCGTTGCATGGGTTAGCATGACTTTTAAGAACTGAAGTTCATGTTATGAGGCAAAATTTTCAAAACAACCATAATACCTGCCCGTTAGCATTTTTGACTGTCTGTTTTGAAAATCAACCCATGACTCAAAAAAGTGAGATTTTCCTCTTTGCATTTTTTCGGGTTCATCATTTTCCCCCATCAAAGAAACGTCATAAATCCAAAGATGGCATGGATAGTTGATCAGATCTCAAGGGGGCAAAATTATGTCAACATGATTTTAACCAAAACATTCTTGTCCCTTAATCGTTTTAAAGAAAACATGAAAAAAGTCATGCGGGTTTCCTTGGAAATTTTACAGGTCTGGTTCTTTTCTCACTTAAGCGAATTTCGATGCTTCATGCGATCATCTGAAATAAATGATTTCGAAAATCCATTACAGAAATTTATGGTTCTAGGACCATATATTCCCAATCAAAGCTATTTAAATTGGGTGAACTTCCTAAGAGACCTGGCTCCTGAGGTATTCCAATGGTGTGCTGGTTGGTTCCATGAAAAAAGAGCTCGCTTTGCTTACAAATGCTGCTATCCAATTCCGTTGCTCGGCCTCACCGGCGCCATTTCCTATTCCCCACATAGGGTGGCACGACAATATGGGGCCATTTAGGAGATCCCACCGCTTTTCAATGGGAAGGTCCCTCCATTCCTTTTCAACACAAGCTGTGACTACGCAGTCGAAATTTCTATCATTGAGGAGGCATGGAACAAGTGCCATCTCAAAAGGATTATGGTATCTGAAGGGCTTGAGGGGCAAGAAAAAGCTCATCCTGCCTCTGAATCTTACATCCATAACCATCGTATCCTGACAAAACTGAGGCCATCAATCCCTCACCTAATCAGCAAGATCAGCCAACACGAGCCAGCAGAGCATATGCAAAGGGATTTGGGAATGAGCTAGGTACATATCTCGAGCCGGTCAAAAGAAGCGAGGCATCCTTGCAAGAGCAAGGCTCCCGTCGCATATGAAATAGCAATCATGTGTCCCCTAGCGTTAATATCGTGAAAGTTTTGTCCCATTGTTTAGGGACTTTTGTTTAATAAATAGTATTTCGTTCTGTCATTTTAATTTTAAGTTTTAGATGTCAGAAGTCTACGATCTATAAAGTCCTCTTTTGATAAATAAAAAATAGTTAAACCATTGCCATGGGTCAATCTTTGTTTACTTTTGTGCGCATTCATGATTTTTGCAACGACAGGTAATTATGAACTGTTGATTATCAGCCACTCGCGAATGGCCTCACGTGATAGGGCCTGATCAGAATGATGCATAAAATCGCCTCGCCAACATTGAAGGCGGTGTAGGACAAATGTCCATTGTCCTTTAACAACTCTCAAGGCAAATGGAATCTACTCAAGTCAAGTCCAACTCTGTAGCTGCTTTAAGCACACTCCTGGCACCTGCAAATTTGCTAGAGGATAACCAATAAGATAGACAGCTTGGAAAGATCATGAAAAAACTGAGCTAGCTGCAGGAGCAGGATCCCATGGACTTGTCTAAATACGCCGACACTAAGATCCCTGAAGAGCTCAAGGCACTTAAATGCGAAAGGTATGCGGATACCTCTCGCCCAGAGACCTACTTGTAGGTCTACTTGGTCCGAAGGATGATTCAATCGTACCAATCAAACCTGACTGGCCCTGCTTTGCGGTGGTACATTGTAAGGCAGATTAATCTCCTTAAAACCTGGGGGGAACTAATTGATGCTTTCCGTCAAGAGTATAATGTTGACATTAGTGCTGATATCACCTTGCCCCATGAAGAGCTGATAGCCGTAGAGATGAGAGGTAATATGTTCTTAAGAACACATGCCGTGTCTAGGAGGAGCCCAATCACCCATTCTAACCTGCGGCCCACAGAAAAAGATGTTAATGAAGCCTTGCACAATAAATGGGCGACCGAGTAGTATCCTATTATTGAGAAGTTTCTTATTAGGAAAGACAAGGAGCCAGTAGACGAGGTCAACATTACTCAGAATTGAAGCATGATGGGACGGCTTCTCAGGCTTGCTGCAAGAGCTAGGGTCCAACGAATGCCGACCCCCATTAACCTAGGGAGCGAAGCTCCACCATCTCCCACTCCCCTTGATAAAATCCAACTAGCAAAACGAAGAGCCTTACTCAAAAGGTTTGGACCAGGAGTCAAGAAAAGAAACTTAAGCAGCTCAAGTCAACACCTACCACTGAACATGGGCAAAACCTGGCAATCAATGAGTCGCCGCACCCGCACTTCGAGCATCCCTTGAGGATCCAAAGCCCGTTAGAAGAGGGAACATTTGTCTTTGTCCGCCATGACTTGTCTCCCAATCAACTACTAAGCTTGTCACCTAACCATGAGGATGACATAATCGCCTTATCCTCGTTTGGTGATTTTGACCCGGAAGAAAACAATGAGATGAACTCGGGAGAGTCCAGCTTTCCTGAAGCAGCAAGGTTCACCACTGCAGTGAATATGCAATGGGAAAACTAGTGGCCTTACCAGGATACATCAGACCCGTCTTGCAGGATCGTGACCCCCGGAGAGATGTGGATACCCAATCTCCGCAAGTATAATAGCACGACTTGTCCCGTGGCCCACTTGCAATATCTTCACGCTGAAATGAGTCAGTACTACAGCCCGGTGTAATTCACAACTTAATGTCATTCACAACTTAGGCCTTCCAAGAAAGTCTTACAGGGTCTGCATTGCAATGGTTTTTCATAGCAAATATCAACCTCATGAGGGATTGGAATGAGCTGTCTTCTACATTCCTACATTGGTACCAAAACTAGATTAGAACTGAATTGTCTTGTGAGAACTTGGTTCACTTTAGAAGAAGACCAATGGAGGATTTCCAAGCATATGCAAGAAGGTGGAAGGCTTTTATGATACAAACCTACCCTCAACTGGCCGAAGAAGAAATGATAAAGCTGTTCATAGGAGCTTTACCTCGCAAGCATCGTTGTTGGTTGCATGGGTTGCACTTTCGTAGCTTCAATGAAGTGGTTCTCTCATGCGAATACTTTGAGTCTACTGGAGGTGAGGAACTCGAAGGCGCTTGATTTCAGGGCCGGCATTATCAAAATGCTCTTTTTCATAGGAGTTTTCATGGGTTTTGCTTGTTTTTATGATTTCATGTTTCTTATCATGACTAGTGTGCTACTGTTGCATTTTCCATTCCAATAATCTAATGTGTAGTTACAATATTTTGTTTTAAGCTTGAGGCGGTATCCCAAACCAGCCTAGTGATGCTATCCGACCATGAAAAGAAAATACAACCCAAGGAGAATACTGAGGGCTGGGCTTCCTCATGCTTTCTCTCTCCCAAAGATATATACTTTTGAAAACCAAAAAAACATTTCATTACCAAAACTTTTGTCAAAACAAGATGTTAAATTGTGTTTGTTTTTTTGACTTATTCGCTTCATGTCTCGGAGTATCGCCCCCATCCCCTTTAACTTAGTGTGACAGGGGGCATTTGAAGCTAGCACATCATGTGAACTCACTGAATTCAAAGACACTCTTTCAAGAAAGCAGAGGCAAGCGGAAAAGATCATTCCATTTCAAAATGTAAGTCTTACTCCCTGAATGTAATGTTGAAAATGACGTCCCATCTCTTCTACTTATAGGAGACAAAAGATAGGACGTAATAGGCATAGGCATGTGGTTAAATTTGATGCATACACACCATGGTAGGTCAAGGCAAGATAGCCTCCTCAATGTTGCCTTCAGCCTTCACACTTTCTTTGACGTGCCAAGAAGAACAAGGAAGAAATTTCTTCAATCTCTTTGAATTTGCTACTGTCAATAGTAAAAATCCAAACAATTGAAGTGGGCCTCTAGCCCCCTGTTTTTGATGATGACATTAGGGCTTGGAAACCTCACTTCTTACTCCAGATGCATGCTCTCCCCAAGAAGTGATTGCCATCAAGAATTTGAGGTTTTGATTGTCCATCTCAGATTCCATGTAAGCTTGAGGTACATGACTTTGCCAAATGTTGCTAATGTTCGTATGGTCAAAGACGAAAAAATTCCACAGAAGGAAGGCGTTGAAGATAAATTAACAACCATCAATCACGCATACATGGCCACGAATAAGAAAGACCAATCAAAAGAGATGTTGAACTAAGTCAAGACGAATAAGAAAGGCTAATCAACATTCAGAGATCCCTAGGAGTCAAACAAATACAAACTATGGGGAAGGGTAATTTGGTATCGTTTCCAATACTCCCTCTCTCCAAGCTCGCTTTTGACATATTTTCCCTATCGACAGGAAGCATTGGGATCAAGAGCCAAACTTGATGGTTAGGTTTGGCAAATCAATATCGACCAAGCTAGTACATGGAAATGACCCGCATCGAATTCACCTGACTTCATATACAAGGACGTGTCATCCAAAAGCCAATTTAGAGAATAATTGACCTAACAAAGTAAGAGACGTAGGACTTTGTGTCCCTCTCTCACTTCAGGTCTACCCTATCATTTGCAAACTAGTGAAGGGTAAAGTTGTATCGCTTCCAATTATTAGACTCTTGAAAGAGCTCACGACTAATGCATTCCCTCTTGTTTGTTGCAGGATTACCTGACCATCAAAGATGCGGAAAACAAATCAAGGAGAGACATGTCAGATAAACTCTTGTCCCGAGTATTGCAAAAGCAAATGATAGAAATCCTTTAGAGCTCAACTCATGTTTGATCTTGGCCTTACTAATTGATCTATTTCCACATCTTCTCTTCTGTAGGGGCAAAAGCAGAAAGGCTCATCAAATCAATGATCAGATCCCCAACCCCGGCTGTTCCTTCTTGTGTCATTTCCCTACTTAATAAGGACAACCCATCGACACCCCTTTGTGAATGACTTTCTAATGTTTAAAATTTAACATATTTGAAGATACCATTCTGTTCAACCCTAAAGCTGTCAATAAAGTCTTTTTGAACAAAAAACCATTCATTTGTTCTGAGAGTACAAACTCCATCACATTTAAAATGCTGCATGCCTTTTCCAAATGGATTTTCCATGATGATTTTGTTTGTCTAAATCACTGATTCTATAAGGATTATTAGAATAGACAGCTAAGTGAAGAATACAAGATTGATCGAACATGCTGGATGAGGCGCGTCAGAATGATGAAAGGTAAGCCATATCTTACACACAGTCCCCCATCTATACACTTGTGAGATGAGTGTAGAAGATTCCATCACTGCAAGGTAAAGAGTTCTCTCGCAAATTTACAATAACCAAAACAGTGAGAGGCATTTCATTGCTCACCTCTTTTGAGCCCTATACATTGGTGAATTTTTTGTCCTACCCCTCATCAAGAACCACCCCCACATCGGGGCAGAACGGAGGCGAAGCAGCATCGCAAGATGAGAAGAGCAATAGAAATTTTCTTGCTTGCACTTGCATCAAACTTCAGGTGTCTTTATTGCATATGAACACTCACATTAATTTAAGTGCCCTAGAATGACGAAGAGCAATTTTTTCTCTACACACTTGTATTCATTGTACAAATCCAATTGAGTTTGTAATTTCATCCTCACATGGAGGCAAAACAGAAGTTACTACCATTCGAGCAGCATAATCAGGAGTGCTAGCAAAAGGTGAAAACTTAATAGTCTAACAACAACGTTTGCTTGAACTTGCCTAGATTAGTTCTTCAAGCAACAAGAATGAAAAAAAACTAGGGGCATGAAAAAGCAGTGTACCTAGTAAAAGTAAGGTCAAAGCTCATAGTTGAGGAAGTTAGAATAAAAACTAGAGGTATGAAAAAACAGTGTGCCTGGTAAACGTAAGGCCAATGCCCCCTAGCCAAGAAATACAGTCGATTGTATTCCCAAGAAAATTTGCTATTATGGTTCGATTAATAAAGCCTTCATTCAACAGTGAGAAGAAAAGATTGGTCACAAATGCCAAGGCAATCGCCAACTCTCACCCTTTTACACATGAGTCAAGCCTACATTCTGTCCCATTGTAAAAGTCTCTTCGGACTAGGGCACTTCAATTAACGTAGGATTTCATATGTTTATAAGCATCGCTCGAAGAAGTATGAGCAAGATTATTCTATCTCTTTTCGCAGGATTCTTGACTTGCAAACCTGGAGATGATTGTTTGGCATCTTTTTCACAGAGTCGTGATCTTGATGATCCCCTTTTATGAGCTGTTGACCAAGCCTACATTATAGTCCTGACAAAGACCTCTCACATTGGTAAAGTCGTATTACTTGCGAGAATACTTGGACCCCTGTTGACATGATGACAGTGAGATAATGTGGTCCTTATAAATCCTACATCAATGGTTAGGATAAAACAACCTTTCCTAATGAGAGTGAGTGGAAATTCCTTTCAGATTGAAAGTCCCTCATCTGGCATACTCAAGACATCTACATTCTAAATGAAGGTTGTCTATACAAATTTTCCCTAGTGGAACTCAAATGATGTAAAGCTAACAAAATTATCATGCATGAATCTCATTTAAATTCATGAATTTATAACATATACAATCATGTGTGTATATTGTGCAAATAGCAGACATACTTTCAGAGATCAGAGATATTGCTAGGTAAGCATATCCCTATCCCCCTGTTTTTGAGTGCTTGCCGTTAGTCGGGTGCTCCCTCTGTTAACACTCGACCTGTTCGAGTTGTCTTTAAAGTTTGGATGCTTGTGACTGTCCAAGTATCCTCTTGTCTTTGAGTACCGGCCACCGTTCGGATGCTCCCTTTCCGTGACACTCGACCTGTCCGAGTTGTCCTCAAAATTGTGTCATTGAATACTGGTAGTTGTTCAAGTATTCCACCACATTGTACGCCTGCGATCACCCAGGCATGCTTTCTTACACTTGGACCAGCTGAGTGATCCCTGATCGTATCATTAAATATTTGTGTTCATCCAAATATTCCATTACTTTGTACACCTGTGTGCTTGTGGCCATCTAGGTAAGCCTCGTGCTACATTCAAATTCTCAATTACCAGGAGGTGGGAGACCTTCATGAATATGCGAGGCATGTCCTCGATATTCCCCATTACCAGGAGGTGAGAGACCTTCATGAATATCCAAGGTATGTCCTCGATATTCCCAATTACCAGGAGGTGAGAGACCTTCATGAATATGTGAGGCACGTCCTCGATATTCCTAATTACTAGGAGGTGGGAGATTTTCATGAATATCCAAGGTACGTCCTCGATATTCCCATTACAAGGAGGTGAGAGACCTTCATGAATATCTAAGGTATGTCCTCGATATTCCCAATTACTAGGAGGTGAGAGACCTTCATGAATATGCGAGGCACGTCCTCGATATTCCTAATTACTAGGAGGTGGGATTCATGAATATCCAAGGTACGTCCTCGATATTCCCATTACAAGGAGGTGAGAGACCTTCATGACTATCCAAGGTACGTCCTCGATATTCCCAATTACTAGGAGGTGAGAGACCTTTATGAATATCCAAGGTACGTCCTCGATATTCAAATTACCAGGAGGTGAGAGACCTTCATGAATATCCAAGGTACGTCCTCGATATTCCCAACTACTAGGAGGTGAGAGACCTTCACGAATATGCGAGACCTATCCTCGACATTCCCATACCAGGAGGTGAGAGACTTTCACGAATATCCAAGGTACATCCTTGATATTCCCATTACTAGGAGGTGAGAGACCTTCGCAAATATCCAAGGTACATCCTCGATATTCCCATTACCAGGAGGTGAGAGACCTTCATGAATATCCAAGGTATGTCCTCCATATTCCCATTACCAGGAGGTGAGATACCTTCATGAATATCCAAGGTATATCCTCGATATTCCCAATTACCAGGAGGCGAGAGACCTTCATGAATATCCAAGGTACGTCCTTGATATTCCTATTACCAGGAGGCGAGAGACCTTCATGAATATCCAAGGTACGTCCTCGATATTCCTATTACCAGGAGGTGAGATACCTTCATGAATATCCAAGGTACGTCCTTGATATTCCCAACTATTAGGAGGTGAGAGACCTTCACGAATATGCGAGACCCATCCTTGATATTCCCATACCAGAGGTGAGAGACTTTCATGAATATCCAAGGTACGTCCTCAATATTCCCATTACCAGGAGGTGAGAGACCTTCGCAAATATCCAAGGTACATCCTCGATATTCCCATTACCAGGAGGTGAGAGACCTTCATGAATATCCAAGGTACGTCCTCGATATTCCCATTACCAGGAGGGGAGAGACCTTCGCAAATATCGAAGGTACATCCTCGATATTCCCATTACCAGGAGGTGAGAGACCTTCATGAATATCCAAGGTATGTCCTCGATATTCCCAACTACTAGGAGGTGAGAGACCTTCACGAATATGCGAGACCCATCCTCGATATTCCCATACAAGGAAGTTAGAGACCTTCACAAATATCCAAGATACATCCTCGATATTCCCATTACCAGGAGGTAAGAGACCTTCATGAATATCCAAGGTACGTCATCGATATTCCCAACTACTAGGAGGTGAGAGACCTTCATGAATATGTGAGACCCATCCTCGATATTCCCATATCAGGAGGTGAGAGACTTTCACAAATATCCAAGGTACGTCTTCGATATTCCCATTACCAGGAAGTGAGAGACCTTCACAAATATCCAAGGTACATCCTCGATATTCCCATTACTAGGAGGTGAGAGACCTTCATGAATATCCAAGGTACGTCCTTGATATTCCCATTACTAGGAGGTGAGAGACCTTCATGAATATCCAAGGTACGTCCTTGATATTTCCAACTATTAGGAGGTGAGAGACCTTTACGAATATGCGAGACCCATCCTTGATATTCCCATACCAGGAGGTGAGAGACTTTCATGAATATCCAAGGTACGTCCTCAATATTCCCATTACCAGGAGGTGAGAGACCTTCGCAAATATCCAAGGTACATCCTCGATATTCCCATTACCAGGAGGTGAGAGACCTTCATGAATATCCAAGGTACGTCCTCGATATTCCCATTACCGGAGAGGGGAGAGACCTTCGCAAATATCGAAGGTACATCCTCGATATTCCCATTACCAGGAGGTGAGAGACCTTCATGAATATCCAAGGTACGTTCTCGATATTCCCAATTACCAGGAGGTGAGAGACCTTCATGAATTTCCAAGGTACGTTCTCGATATTCCCAATTACCAGGAGGTGAGAGACCTCATGAATATCCAAGGTACGTCCTCGATATTCCCAACTACTAGGAGGTGAGAGACCTTCACGAATATGCGAGACCCATCCTCGATATTCCCATACCAAGAAGTGAGAGACCTTTATGAATATCCAAGGTATGTCCTCGATATTCCCATTACCAGGAGGTGAGAGATCTTCGCGAATATCCAAGGTACGTCCTCGATATTCCCGTTATCAGGAGGTGAGAGGCCTTCATAAATATCCAAGGTATGTCTTCGATATTCCCAATTGCCAGGAGGTGGGAGACCTTCACGAATATGCGAGACCCATCCTCGATATTCCCACATACTAGGAAGTGAGAGACCTTCACGAATATCTCAGGTATGTCCTCAATATTCCATCTACCAGGTACTCCTTCAACGCCTGTGAACATCCGGGCACCCTCTAGAATTTGTACTTGTGATTATCCAGGTAGCTCTTTTGATACCTGCAAATGTCCAGGTATCCTTTAGAGTTTAGTACTTGTGTTCATCTAGGTACCCCTTCGATACGTGTGATCGTCCAGGTATCCTCCAAGAGTTTGTACTTGTGATCATCCAAGTGCCCCTTCGATACTTGTGAACATTCAGGTATCCTTTAGAGTTTAGTACTTGTGTTCATCCAAGTACCCTTTCGATACTTGCGAAAGTCCAGGTATCTTTCAAGAGTTTGTACTTGTGATCATCCAAGTACCTCTTCGATACCTACGAAAGTCCAGGTATCCCTCAAAAGTTTGTACTCGTGATCATCTAGGTACCTCTTCGATACCTGCGCAAGTCCAGGTATCTTTCAGAGTTTTGTACTTGTGATCATCCAGGTACCCCTTTGATACCTGCGAACGTCTAGGTTTCCTCCAAGAATTTGTACTTGTGATCATCCAAGTACCCCTTTGATACATGCGAAAGTCCAGGTATCCTTCAGAGGTTTGTACTTGTGATCATCCAGGTACTCCTTCAACACTTGCGAATGTCCAGGCACCCCCTAGAATTCGCACTTGTGGTCATCCAAGTACCCATTCAACGCTTGCAAAGGCCTAAATATCCTCCAGGTTAGTATTTGTGAATATACGAGTATTCTTTCAAATGCTTGTAAATGTTCAGGCACCAACAAACAAGATGCTTTGAGAAAGGTCGGCGCATCTCCTGAAAGAGGTCGGGCACCATCTGGTGTCATTGACAAAGATTAGGCACCAACAAACAAGATGCCCTAAGAAAGGTCGGCGCATCCCCCGAGAAAGGTCAGGTACCATTCGGTGTCCTTGACGAAGATCGGGCACCAACAAACAAGATGTCTTGAGAAAAGTTGGCGCATCTCCCAAGAAAGGTCAGGTACCAACCGATGTCCTTAACAGAGGTCAGGCACCCCACAAATCAATGCCCTGAGAAATGTCGGCGCATCTCTTGAGAAGGGTCGGGTACCAACCGGTGTCCTTGATAGAGATCAGGCACCAACAAACAGATGCTTTGAGAAAGGTCGGCGCATCCCCTCGAGAAAGGTCGGCGCATCTCTCGAAAGAGGTCGAGCACCATTCGATGTCATTGACAAAGATCAGGCACCAACAAACAAGATGCCCTAAGAAAGGTCGGCGCATCCCTCGGGAAAGGTCGGGTATCATTCGGTGTCCTTGACGAAGATCGGACACCAATAAATAAGACGCCTTAAGAAAAGTCGGCGCATCTCCCGAGAAATGTCAGATACCAACCAGTGTCCTTGACAGAGGTCAGGTACCCCACAAATTGATGCCCTGAGAAAGGTCGGCACATCTTCCGAGAAAGGTTGGGTACCAATCGGTGTCCTTGATAGAGATCAGGCACCAACAAATAGATGCTTTGAGAAAGGTCGGTGCATCCCCCCGAGAAAGGTCGGGTAAACCACTTATTGCTCTAACAAGTGATCGAAGAAAGGTTTGAGTCCTGGAAAAGCGATTCCCCGTCAAGGCGACCGAAGAAAGGTTCAGGTCCTAGACAAACCACTTATTGCTCTAACAGGCAACCGAAGAAAGGTTCGGGTCCTAGAAAAGTAATTTCCCGTCAAGGCGACTAAAGAAAGGTTCGGGCCTTAGAGGAGCAACCTCCTCACGTCATCAGGTGAGATGATACCTTGATACTTGCCAAACTCGAGATTCACACCCTATCTCACTCGTGCCCGGTAAGTAACTACAGGTAACTTTTTATTTGTCTTACTACATATAATACTATATTGCTCTTTCCTGCATGGGACAATAGGTCCCGAATAAGACATAACCTATTGCATAGACAAAATTTAGGTATCGCTTGTCTTTGAATGCAACCTCCGCGAACTCACCTTCAAAGAAGGGCAGTTGTTGACACCTAAATTTTTATTAGATTTTTAATTAGGCCTTAATTTATGTATTTTTTCATTTTTTTTGGATAATAAATAATAAATAATTAAAACAACAAAAAAATAAATAAAAACAAAAGAAAGCAAAAAAAAAAGTAGCCCATTAGGGGGGGGGCTCGTAGCCCGGCCCCTCCCTTTTTTTTTCTCATGTTGGCCGTTAAGACCTGACCCACACAACTCGGCCTTTTCCCTCAAAAGCCCAGTCCCCTTCTTCTTCTTCTTCTTCTTCTTCTTCTTCTTCTTCTTCTTCTTCCTCATTCCCTTTTCTTCCCCTACGCCTTTGCAACTCACGTGCGCAGAGGGCAATGACGCACGTGAGGACTGCCTATGACGAAGTAGGGAAGAGCAGCACCGACGGGACATCGGTTCGGCCCCCACCCAGCGCTGGTCGGTGTGCGCCGACTGGCAACCGAACCTCCACTGACCTACGGCCGAACCTCCACCAACCGGCTTTCCCCCCGCCTATAAATAGGGCGTTGGGGAAGGCCAAAAAACACATAGATAAAGAGACGGCAAAGAGAAGATTGCCGATGGTGAGCTTCGACAGCTTCCCCTGTGAGACTTCAAGGGAGGCCTAAAGACGAGCTGCCATAGATCTTAGATCTAGCCGGAGAGGGTAGGCCGTAGGGGGCAGATTGGAGGAAGGTCGGAGGGGCTCGTGGGTGGAGCCAGGGGCAAGCGAGAGAGAAATCAGAGGGTGGAGTGTCGGATCTGATCAGATCTGGGAGACGACGCTACTTTGCCGTTGCCTACCGAGCCATCATTGCCTTCCCCGATGTTGTTGATCGCCCATGTTGTCGCCTCGAAGGCTCCCTGCCGCTGTGCCGAGTCGTGCCTCGACGCCGCTGTTGTACTAGATCTCGCCGTGTCACTACCCTGTCTTCGCGACCGTTCGCCATGTTGTCACAGATATGTAATAGTAGCCGCCGCTGCCGCTGGTCGCGTTGTCGCCGTTGCATTCCCCCTCTCGAATTGTGCCGCCACGGACCACACCAGCACAGCGCCGTCGTCGCTCGTCCTTGCCATCATCGTCGTCAAGCCTGTCGTCACCGCCATCGTCGCCGTCAAGCCCGTCGTCACCACCGTCATCGCCGTCTGCCCGGTGACGCCTCAGTCCCCCTCACCAGCGCTGCGAGGGAGCAAAGGGGAGAGGAGGCCAGGAGCCGGGTCAATTCGCGGGTCTGTCTGTAGCACCCCCAAACCCGATAGGGCCGCCATAGATACTAAGCGTTAGTAAAAAAGGAGTCATAATTAAGGGCCGAGGTTTAGGCATAATTTTTTTTTTTTTAAACAACTTAGGGATTAACGCAGCTCATAGCGGAAATTAGAGGCGAGTCTCACCATCTCTCCACTTCCTTAGCGATAGCACAATGCACACCAACTACACAGTGAAAGAAAAACATAAGGCTGAACCACTTTTATTTACATTTTAAGATGGACATCTTTGGGTCGGTATAGCCAAAAAGGAAAACTGAGACTTTTCACTATACTCGGTTATATCTCTAATGATATCGTCGACCCTCTAAAAGAAACATGAAAGACCTTCTATCTAAGTGTCGGCTCTAACTCCAAAAAGTGTCGTCCCCTCTCTCTCTCTCGCTCACCGGCCATCACACCCAGTCAGGTGCCTCGGGTGGTGGCGGTGGCAGCATCCCCAGCATTTGCCCGTCACGCCGAACGTGGATGGACAGAAACTCCTGGATGACGGGGCCCCCAGCCAGGCCCACGTCGTACATGACCAGCACCCAAACCCTCAGGAACACCAGTCCAGGGATAGTGACGCAGATGTGCTCCATACATTCCACCTCCACGTCGGATGGAATGCCGTAAAACGTGCCCCGTGAAACAGGAGGGAGAGGCATCTTTCTCTAATCTAAAATGTTAGTCCCCGAAGGGGTGAGTACAACCACTCAACAAGTAAAGGTCCAATGACCACTCAAAGCATCATACAATACAATCATAGCATAGCATGTCATTTAAGTATACATACATAACTTACCTTGGTATCATAAACATGTCATCATATCTCACATACATGCATCATCATATAGTCATCATCCTCATCATGCATTCATGCATTCATCATTATCACATCACATGGCCATCATACCATAAGTGCACATACATCCGTACACTCATCATCCATGCTATTAAGCATACACCACCATGAGATCCATAGCATGTCATTTAAGTATACATACATAACTTACCTTGGTATCATACACATGTCATCATGTCTCACATACATGCACCATCATATAGTCATCATCCTCATCATGCATTCATGCATTCATCATTATCACATCACATGTGCCATCATACCATAAGTGCACATACATCCGTACACTCATCATCCATGCTATTAAGCATACACCACCATGAGATCCATAGCATGTCATTTAAGTATACATACATAACTTACCTTGGTATCATACACATGTCATCATATCTCACATACATGCACCATCATATAGTCATCATCCTCATCATGCATTCATGCATTCATCATTATCACATCACATGTGCCATCATACCATAAGTGCACATACATCCGTACACTCATCATCCATGCTATTAAGCATACACCACCATGAGATCCATAGCATGTCATTTAAGTATACATACATAACTTACCTTGGTATCATACACATGTCATCATATCTCACATACATGCATCTATTTACATGCAATATGCCATATGCATACATCCATGCACATGATTCACTTTTAATTCTTAACTTTCACAAGGATCTCATCAATTTTTCTTCCTAGGGACCAATGTTTGCATCCCAAAATTTATCGCTCGCACCCAACCTGGCATCGCGAGGAACCTCCAGCACACACCTCCGGGCATCCGGCACACACCTCCGGGCATCTCGAAACTCCCGAGGACATTAGGCACACACCTCCGGGCATCCAGCTCACACCTCCGGGCATCCCGACACTCCCGGGGCATCGTCGGCTCACACCTCCGACGGTCATTCATATTCTCATACCTTTCTTTTCCAATTTCACACTTGAAATTTCCAATACGATTGATTCAAATTGTTCTTTTGAAATCATGTAGTATGCATTAAAGAAATTTCCTTTTGATTAAATAAAATCTTTCTTTGAAATCATGGAAAATTTATCCTATTCTTGAATGACATATGAAATGCATGAAAGCCATTACACCATTGTATGAAAAATAATCCAAAGTCTCATAATTCACATAACAATTCATACGGACCACACATCACAGCATAGAAGTGGCCATACGTTCCAATATCATAAATTTCGAAAATGTACAGCTTGCACAGTTTTCTTATCACAGTCAATTAAATAGGCAAATGACCTTCAAAAATCATGAAATTTAACTATGTTGCAGTCAAGACATAGATAAAGATATCACATGAAGGAAATTTCTCCAAAAGAAATTTGCACAGAAAGTTAGAGGTCATGCATGTCAATATTCTCATGTCCGAAATACACAGTTTGCACGGTTTTCAAATCACAGTCAATTAAATAGGCAAATGGCCTTCAAAAGTCATGAAATTTAACTATGTTGCAGTCAAGACATAGATAAAGGCATCACATGAAGGAAATTTCTCCAAAATAAATTTTCACAGAAAGTTATAGGTCATGCATGTCAATATTCTCATGTCCGAAATACACAGTTTGCATGGTTTTCAAATCACAGTCAATTAAATAGGCATATGACCTTCAAAAATCATGAAATTTAACTATGTTGCAGTCAAGACATAGATAAAGACATCACATGCAGGTAATTTATCCAAAAGAAATTTGCACAGAAAGTTAGAGGTCATGCATGTCAATATTCTCATGTCCGAAATACACAGTTTGCACGGTTTTCAAATCACAGTCAATTAAATAGGCAAATAGCATTCAAAAATCATGAAATTTAACTATGTTTCAGTCAAGACATCGATAAAGACATCACATGAAGGAAATTTCTCCAAAAGAAATTTGTACAGAAAGTTATAGGTCATGCATGTCAATATTCTCATTTCCGAAATACACAGTTTGCACGGTTTTCAAATCACAGTCAATTAAATAGGAAAATGGCATTCAAAAGTCATGAAATTTGAGTATGCTATAGTTAACACATAGAAAAATATGTTTCATGAAGAACATTTCTTCAAATAAAGCTTGTACAGAAAGTTATAGGTCATGCATGTCAAGATTCTCATGTCCGAAACACATACTTGCACAGTTTTCATTTCATGGTCGGTTTAGTATGTAAATGGCCATCAAACTCATGAAATTTGAGTATGTTATAGTTTAAGATGTTATCTACAACTTTTGTGAAGGAGTCGAAGCAAGAATCCAACTCAAAACACACATGCAAGCCTCTACAATGTTCGGGGTCAAGAGGTATACTCGAAAAACAGAACATATCTTCACAAACAACCTCTTCTAGCTTCGGTTTCTTAGACTCTAAACACCCCAAATCCATCACCACTCCATAACACACATGCAAGAGCATCAAAGGATCCTAACTAGACTCAAAAGAATGGATCAACACCGGCACACGGACGGCGAAGGGGTGGACGATCGGACGGACGGCGGCGACGTGCGGCTCCTTCCTTCTCCTCTCTTCCTCGGTTTCTCTCAAAATCTCTCTCTCCCTTTCTCCTTCTCTCTTTGCACGACACCCCCTCCCCCTAAACCGGTTGCCTTTTTCCCTTTTTGCTTTTCCTTCCCCTAAGCATTGCTTAATTGACTTAAATGCATGAGTGCCAAATGGCCTTAACAAAAGGACACATGGGGGAGGCATGCATCCGAATTTCTCTCCCCCTCTTGCTCGGTCGAATGGCCCATACGGGCCTGGCCAAATTGGCCCACTTTAGGCCCCTTTATCCTTGGGCCTAAAGTCCAATCCAAAAATTTACCTTTTTACCTTTTTACTTTTTAGCAAAATCCACTAAATTCCCTCTCTTAGTTGATTCCAATTTCCAATTTCACAAGGTCAAAAACTTGTAACATTTAATCTATAGGGAAACAAATCTATGAGAAGCATAGCCAAGCATAAATTTGTCTTAGTGAAATAACCTATAGTACTAACTAAAAAAAATTTCAAGAACACAAGCATATAACACTCAGTCTTAAGGGAAAGGTTAATAGTTAAAGCATAAACCATAGGTAAATTCATTACCTAATTATAGGCCTTAATACATCTTAGGGCTTGTCTCAAATATTTGGGATGCCACACTGTCCGACCCGGTTTCCTTGTTTCCAGGTAGGGTTTCCTCGGGTGGGGCCTGCATGTGCGGGTTGGGTAGTGTTGGGTTGAAATATTTTATGAAAATGGGTTTGGGCTTTTAAGGTTAAAATGAAAAATTCTCAGGCCGGGCCCGCAACGTCTCAGGTCGACAACCCGGGTCGGACCCAACTCGGGGATCCGACCTAGGTCGCATTTTAATAATATAATATAATATAATATATTTAAAAAAAAAAATAAAAAATAATTTATTTTCCAAAAAAAAGATAAAAAAATCCAATATTTTCCTAAAAAAGCCGAAAAAGTCAGAAAAAGTTAAAAATGATTTATATTTTCCAAAAAGACCAATCCAAAAATCCCTTTTATGTTCAAAAATAGAAAAAGGTAAAAAAAAAAAATAAGTTTTTCCTCCACAAATGCATGGAAAACCCCTCTAAAATCCAAAAACCTTAGGGTTTAAACAATATTAGGTACCGAAAGGGCATTAGTGATTAACTAGTGTAATCAAGTCCCCGATCCTAATTTCTCTGATTGCGTAGGAGCAAGTATTTCTCCCGATACTTCGCTTGGGTTTCTAATCGACCCACCCCAAACCGATTAATGGCGACTCCTTTTTAAATTAACTCACGGGTTAAAAACTTGAACCATTAAGTCGTGAATTGGTAGACTTGGGAGAGTCTGGGCTATGCCTAATAGACCTAGCCGAACCACTAGCCTCCTTTAGGCGCCTGCCCTGATCGAGTGTCGAAAAAAAGAGAGGTCGCAACATTAAGAAAGACTTAGTTTAACCACTTGCGAGTTAATTGAGGTTGGTCATCACTTTAGATTTATGCTAAATATTTATACTATTACTGTTTCAGGTTTGAGATTTGTTATCTAATATTTTGTGGTACCCAAGATTCCCTCTCCCCTCCCAAACAAAAAAACCTCTTCCCTCTTTTGAAAATCTTTTGTAGGCTCTCCGCTTTAGTTTTTGAAGCCGAGAGCCTACTTACTTTGATTTTCTTTTTGTTTACTTTGATTGCTTTTTCTTTCCTCTCATGATTTGTTTGGAGACTTTGTGTGTATAAATTTCTACAATTGATCTTGGGATAACATGGAGATGAAATTGACCACTTGTCCTGTCGATAGCCATCGATGAGGATATTCATGACGTGGCTCCACAATCTCTTTGAAATTAGGCCACCGTCTTCTTCCGATTTATATTTAGGTCTAGATTTGGGGATTTTACTCTCTTGAACTATATATAGATATAGATTTGGGAGTTCTTTATAGGCACTTGATATGTGTTCTTTCAACATAGTGATGTTGGTGTCTCTACACAACTAGGGTGATAAGGATGTTGAATCTAGGTACGTACTATAAATCGTTGCGAATGGAGTTATAGATCTCGGTGTGTGCTCATCAATAAATCTAGTAATCGACTGTCGAAAGTTTATTGTAATAGATCTATTCTTGAGGGATAAGAGTGTGCTTTTAGCTTTAGATTATGTTTTGTTATTTAGATTCTAGTATTTGCGTTGTTCCGCAGTTATTTGGGATTTGCTAGACTTGAAATCTTCTATGTATCTCTTGAGTATTATTCTAAAAAATGAATGAATTGTTTTTCGAAAAAAAAAATCAAAAGTTGAAAAAAAGAAAGACTATTGTTATTGCAATAATGCAAGGCTTTGCCTAAACATCATTCCTCAGTGACTATGATTAAGAATCGATCAAACTTTTATGTCCCTCTCCCTTTCGTGCATGAAAAGCCAGCTTCAATTTAATTAGAGGTTTCCAAAATTAGTGGCCTCCATTTGGGGCAATTAATGTCACTTTCCTAAATCAGCAAGTAACATTTGATATCATTTAAATCTAGTGTCAATAAAGTAAATAGTCAGTCTCTATTAAAAAGGGTCTAGCCAATTAGCAATATAAGAAAGTCGAACTCTACCAACGAACCAAATTCATTGGTAAAACCAACAATTTTGCTGCTACAGACACTCGCGATGAGAAAAGCTTTGTCTCCACCTTTCGTTGATAAGTGAAGCTGCATAAGCATAGTTCTTGGCGACAAATTCATATGGTTGCCATAGCCAATAGCAATTAATTGATCCGAAAGTCCCACATATGCCTCTTTACTTCAAGTGCCACTTCTGAATCGAAAACAGTCCTTCGCTCCCTACTCTTAGAATAGAAAGGCAGTGAAAGTAAGATTCATTGCCAAAAGGTTGTCTATCGCAATGAAAACATATAATAGTGTAAGTAAATAGGGGTCTAGAAGGATTTGAGCTCAAAAGCTCATGCTTTCATAACCATGGATGAAAGTTAATTGCTTTTCTTGGATCTCTAGTGGTGAAATTACAATTTTCACTCACTACTTGGTTTAAACATCGAAATGACAAATTCACTTGGTAGCCACAGCTCATGTTTAAATTGATGTAAAGAAGTGCAAAAAAACATGTGTATTATTGTGGCAAGATTTGGAAATGAGCTCAAAAAATTATTTTTGATCTGCATTGATGTACTTAAGATAAAACATTTTCTTGCTTTATATAATATATAATATCAATACTCTTATATCTGAAACATGTGGAGAATCAGGCACATTATTTATATTTAAAACATTTCGAAAACTTTTGCTGATAAATCTGTGTTTTGTAAATTTTAAGGGGCAAGCTGCAACACTTGATATTGGGAAAGCAAGAGCACAAAATACAGTTGACATTGTACGAAATCCAAACAGGAACTAAATAGTGCCAAGAAAATCTAAAAACAAATAATTTTGAGCAAATAATTTTGACAATTTTTTTTATATAACAATGAGACGAGCATTTCCCATTATCTGAGGGAGTCGTCAAACTATTATATTCATAATTAAGATAAATTCGATGTCAAAAGAGCTGTAGTGCCGGGTGTGGTTGTCCAATGATAAAAGAAGTACACTAACTTTCACGAGATTACAATTATGAACCATGCGGTGAGCGAATGGCCAATTTGTACCTTGGAAGTATGTTGCGTCATGTGGAGAGATTTACATGCTACACTCACGGGTGGATCGATTAATTGTAGCTTAAACCGAACATTTCATAGCAGGTGGGTAATGTATAGAGTTGATAGTTATACCGGTCGCTCCTCCCAATTCTTATTATCAAGAGAAAACTAAAGAAACCAAAAGGTGTTTCTCTTTTTACTTATTTTTCTGTCTTATATGAGAGTTTCCTCACTGGAATATACCAAGCATATGAGGACATTTGACTCCAAGAAAGATCTTCCACCAACCAAATTGCCCGGCTTCGATTTCATTGAGAGTAGTGGCCAATTGGCTTGGGTGGACACTATAGAATATTATAAAGGGATATGGGAATTTAATTGCTTATAGTATAATAAACAAATTATTACTGAGGAAATTCTGGAACCACTTTGTGCTTGGAAGAACTAGGGGATGCCACAATAAAAAATGTTCCTGCGGTTGAAAATATCTGCGTTTTAATATAGTCTATCACTCTAGTGCAAGTTGCAATAATCATGCATACTATTTTGACCGCTAATCATTTCGTCGCGAATAATTGGATGTTCTGGACATGTGGACCAATGACAAGACACCGATAAGTTGCCAAATAAGCCCTAGTCAGACCACTAGAAATAGAGTCTTAGATTTTGGTGTCAACATCACAAATTACACTTCGCCCATTCTCCAACGGACAAGGGCTTTCTTGTGAACATGGCTTGTTGGCAAGGGAGACCTAATGAATGAGGCAAAGACAAGAATGGCATCCTTTTCTTTCTCGATCTTCCGATGCGCTCGACATCATATCAGGGTCAAGTTTCAATTTTGCGAGCCTTATTAAAAACATCAATTTAATTAGTACATTGTTTTGATCTATCTCCACTTCCCAATAGTTTTTCAAATGATTTTATTCTAATTTGAACGCATGAAAGGTTGCGAAAAAATCTAATGTCACTTTGGATTTCTGTATGTTTACTACTTTATCTATTACTTTTAACTTTTTTTTTATCTTGATCGATCCCTCCCACAAATGCACTATTTAGTGGAAGAGGAATCTTAATAGCCAAGTGATGATGCCCTAACATTCTGAAGAATTCGATTTACGTGTCCCTTCATCGTCGGAGATTAAATTAGATTTATCATTTTGTAACCATATAATATTATGTGACATATGGAGCTTTGTAGTTTACAAAGAAACTACGAAAAAAAAATTAGTGGTGATTTCACTTGGTTTTTAGGAGTTGATTGATTGCACCGACTTATTTACAGCTCAGCAAAATCTCCTATAATTGGTTAAATGTGTATGTGAAAGTACATTAAGAAAGACTTGGTTTAACCAGTCATGAGTTAATTGAGATGGGTCATCACTTTAGATTTATGCTAACTATTTTTAGTATCACTGTTTCGGGGTTGAGATTTATTACCTAATATTTTGCGGTAGACAAGATTTCCTCCCCGAAAAGAAGCTCTTCCTCTTTTGAAAATCTGTGTAGGCTCTCAGCTTCAATTTTTGAAGCCGAGAGCTTACTTTGATTTTCCTTTTGTCTACTTTGATTGTTTTTTCTTGTCTCTTGATTTGTTTTGAGAGTTTGTGTGTGTGGATAAATTTCCACAACTAATCTTGAGTTAACGTGGAGACTAGCTTGATCATTTGTCTAGTTGACAACCACCAATAAGGATATTTATAACATGGCTTCACAACCTCTTCAAGATTAAGCCACTCTCTTCTTTTGATTTAGATTTAGATTAAGATATGGGGATTTTACTATCTCGAACTAAATCTAAATATAGATTTGGGAGTTCCTTACAAGTACTTGATTTGCATTCTTTCAAGATATTGATGTTGGTGCCTCACTACGGTTATAATGATGAGGACATTGAACTTAGATGCTCACCGCAAATTGTTGCAAATGAAGTTAGATTTGGTGTGTGCTCATGAATAAATCTAGTGATTGGCTGTCAAAAGTTTACAATGACTAATATATTCTTTAGGGATGAGAGTGTGCTTCTAGCTATAAACTATGCCTTTTTATTTACATTCATGCATTTGGTTTATTCGATGGTTATTTGAGAATTGCTGGACTTGAAATCTTCTACGTACTTCTTGAGTATTATTTTCAGAAATAAATGAAATTTTTTTCGATAAAAAAAATTCAAAAGGGGTAAAAAAGAGAGAAACTATTGTTATTGCAATAATGCAAGGCTGTTCCTAAACATCATTCCTCATATGACTGATTAAGAATCAATCAGACTCTAATGCCGCTCTCCCTTTTGTGCATGAAAAGCCAGCTTCAATTTTATTAGAGGATTCCAAAATTAATGGCCCCCATTTGGGACAATTAATGTCACTTTGCTAAATCAGCAAGTAACATTTGATTCCATTTAAATCTAGTGTCAATAAAGTAAATAGTCAGTCTCTATTTAAACATTGTTGAAAATGACTTTTGCTTCTGTTTAAAGGCCAAGGAGAGATATTCCTTGTCACTACACCTATAAGGAAAGATATAGAGTCCTTGTGAGCACATAATCGAAAGGTTTAAGACCGAATTGACACAAATATAATAGATTTATCAGTAATTTTTCATTCTGACCTTATATAATGATTTCTGCATTCAAATGTCATTTATAAAAGTATTCCTTCATTCAAATGTTGTCCCATGTTCTCGTTTACTTTGAGAGAGTCGTGGAGGCTGACTTGTATCTTGAGAGTTATTTGCTTGCATTTAATAGTTGGTGCATTTAGAGTGCTAGGAAAATGCTTTCAAACGTACCTCAACCGATGACAGTTCTCTTTTCAAGTTCCTTTTCGTACAAATGCTTAAGTATGTAGAGAGTGAAGACTAACACCCCACCCTCCTGTCGGCATTGTCATATATGTTCCGTACCTGGCAAGAAATGTCCGAGTTTAGCTGGTCAGTACCTTAGACTCGAAGGTTTAAGGTTGAAGAGCTTGTTGTTGTGACACTTCCAAAGTATGAAAGTCTCTATATGCAAGATACATCATAAATGCTCAATGTAAAATCTCAGCATAAATTTATTTACGACATATCTCAAATTCGTGATATCATTAAAAACAGAAACCCTCTTTCGTCATTAGGGTTGCCGTTCTTGTGATTTATTGTTGCTAATGTCTGTGCAAGTCACGCTTGCATGCATCAACTTGGGGGTTGGGGCCCCTTACTTGTCTAACTAGACATTTGGCCTCCAACAAAAAATTTATTTCCCTAAGAGGATGCTAGCTGTTTGGCTGGTCAATCTCTTCTCGTCAAATCATTAGCCTTTATCGTGTGCATTATGACCGGTTCCAACCCAACATTGGGAAACAGCCAGACACAAAACCCAAAGCTTTAAACCTGCTTCTGTTAGGGCTAGTACTATCACTTAGATGGGGGTGAATAGGTGTAGATAACAATTTTCACAAGACTTGGAGAATTAATTTTTCCTTTGATAATGAAAGACTTAAAAAGTAACTCAAATTGAGCAAGTAAACAAACGATATAAGAAAGTAAGAAGTTCAAGGATGAGAAAATAAGAACACAAGGTTTATAGTGGTTCGGCTTATATCAAGCCTACGTTCACTCTTCGCGTTGACAGCCTGTTGGTTGGATTCTACTATGAATCAAAAGAGATGTTATAGCTTGTGATCTCAACTATCAAAGTGACGAGTCTCTACCAAACTCTCACACAGTCTCACTAAGAGTATCTCTCTTTGGTATACAATTTTTGCTCGATGAATGAAAAACGAGAGACTAGAAGGCTTCGAACTTTGGAATTCTCTTTCAAGAACGACCTTAAACAACTTAAGAGTCTTCCTTATATACTTCTCCATGCCTCTACAACCGTTGGCACTTTCCAAAGGAGTTATTCCAATCTACTTGTTGGACAAAATCAATTAAGGAGATCTTGAGTCATTTAAGGAATGTGATGATAGCCCATCAATGCTATTCGCCCATACAATCGGGATCTTGAGTTTCCATAAGTAGAACCTTCCAAGTTTGTTCGCATTTTGAAGATCTTCGTATTGGAGTAGATTCCGATAAGAATAATCAATAAAGCAATTATGAAATCTAGCTATAAGGTCTTCCAGTAATTATACGAAACGAAACCTTGAAGATAATCTTGCATTTGAATACTAATTCTGCATTTGGATAAGTTTTCATACTTCAGTTTGGAACTGTCAGTGAGGATAGATTTTGAGACTAAAATTTGATGGTCTATCGGTCTTCAGAATTTGACAATAAAGTCTTGAGATCTTCCGCTATAGTCTTGGAAAGGTTTTGTCGACTTCAAAACAATAAATGAGTTTTCTCTAACAATCTCTCCCTTTTTGATAGTGACAAAACTTTCTTGCAGATTTAGAAAAACTTTCGACCTACAAAATAGTACTTATGCAATACATAATATCTTATAAAAATAAGTTAATTATGACTTGGAAATTTTGCTTCTGCAACCACAGAACACATGTTAATCCATAACAATCAAACAGTCCAGTCATAATCAATATTGCAAACATTAGTCACTGCAAGCAAGTTCAAACAAGTTCAAAGTCAAATGTCAAAAACAAACCACAATCAAAAAGTTAAATAAAACCAATAAAACTAAAATGCAAAATCTATGCAAATCTATACTCAAACTCTCCCCCTTTTTGTCAGCAGCAAAAAGTGGAGACAAAAACGATTGAAAATATTTGGTTTGAATCAGGGTTGCTTGAGGATACGAACGAGCTGGAAATCCCCCATGGACTTGATAGTGTCTTCAAGCTTCTTCAAAGACTCCTTAAGCTGTTGAATATCCACATCCTTTGCCTGTTCTTGTAGTTGAAGCTTTAAGGCTTGAATTTGTTCTTTAATAGAGTGTGTAGATGTCTTGAAGACAATCATCATGTGCTTCATATCAAACTCGAAAGCATATTGTTGTCCCTTTAATTCTAAAAGAAGCTCCATCACTCTCTGAAAATCTGCTAAGTGATCCGTAGTAGTGCTGGGTCCAACCAAATCAGTTGCAGGAGTTTGAACACGAGGGGGAACATCAGTTGTTCTATTACCATGACTAGAAGTGTATGCCTCGAAATTTGTTTTAGGGAATTGAGAGGCATATACCTCTTCTGGGTCTGGTGGAGATCTACTAATAGCACTAGCAAAGATGGGTGAAGAAGTACCTTGTTTTTCACCATCTCCCCCTATCTTTGTGCCTTCATGTGGAGAGATAAGCTCTTCTTCTTGCTCTACTTCAGCATTGATGTGATGTTGTTCTTCAGTCTTTTCACTCATTGTCTTCTTCGAATCACCAGACAAGGATACAGCCAGTGTCGGTTCAAAAGAGTCATTATGACTCCTTTCTTCTTCGCTTCTTCTTCCTTTTTGTTCTTCTTCTTTTCTTTCTTCTCTTCCCTCATCTCTTCTCTCTGTTCTTTCTCGATTTCTGTTCTCTGTATGACTCACAAAACTCTATAGATTTCGCAAGGCAAGAGCTGAGATAGTGAGATCATCATCATCTTCTTCTTCGTCTTCCAAGATAAGAGATCTCATTTTCTTCACTGGTTTAGCCATGGGCTCATTGCCTTTCCTTTTCTTTGCCGCTAAGTCTTGCTTCGCCTTCACAGGGGACTTCTCCTTGAAGCACTCCAACTCCTTGCTTAGTTCCTTCAACCTCATCTTAAAAACCATTTTGAGACCAATAACCATTGGAGGAATGGTTCTAACACAAAGAGGAGCAGGGAGTTTGATCTTGAAATGCTCGAAGAGTTGTGAGATAAGCATAGAGTAAAAGAGTTGTCCCTTGTCTTTCACCACAGTTCCATACATGTGCAAAAGAATTGTGTGAGGCAAAGAGAACTTACGACCAGAGATGATCGCGTACATTAGCTTCGCTTTGGAACGAGAAACATCCATATTTGAGGTAGACTTTGGCCTGATGCAATTAATCACCACCTTGTGAAGAAGAATATTAGAGGCATTCATTCTTGAATAAGAAATCTTGCCTTCGACCATTCTGTCATTAACAATAGACAAGGTAGCATGGGCATAAGACACACCAATTGGTTGGAATCTTCCTCTTTCTACACCAATTATGTTGGCCAAAGTGTCCACATCAACTATAAACTCTTTGTCCCTCACAGTAAAGCTAAATTTATTCGCATCTAGAAAAGATAGATTTGAATAAAAATAAGCAGTAAGTTTGGGATATGCAACGGTCGTCTCAGTGCAAAAACGTTCAAGTTGAAGCAAACCAAACTTCTCTCTCAAATTGACCTTCAAGGAGTCAAGATAGTCAAAATCCACGCTTCTGGGGCTCACAACCCCTCTTTTCAGCAAACTCAAGTAACACTTTTTGTGGTCCTTGGAACGAAATAAGTTCGTTCATTCACCATGAACCTTTGCAACAACACCTATCCTGGGCTGAAAGTGAGCAAACATTCTTTCATCGTCGTCCTTTTCCTCTGGCTGACCAAATCTCGGATTACTAGGAAAATTTTCAAACGATCATTCTGCCAAACCTTGAGGTGCAATCCCTAACCTTTCCGTAGTGCTTAAGAAAAAGGTTTCATTTTTGTAACCTTGCACTTTTAAGAACTCATCGATCAGAGTCATAGCAAAACCACTCCTTTTCAAGTTGGAATACAGTCTATAGATAAATTGGGGTTTTTTAGTCCTTATAGGTTCAACATCTTCAATAATCTCTTCCTGTTCTTGCTGAGGAGGAGAATCTTGCCTTGCCTGTTGACGCTGTTGAGAAGGTTGTCTTGGCTGTTGCTGTTGTTGTCGTTGAGGAGAATATTCTTCCTCGGTCAAATCGAAATGCGTAGGTCTCTCATGCATATGCTGTGGTTCCCGGTTTGCAATTCTCGAAGACTTTCTTTGATAAGACATTGTAGCAGTCGAAGGGAGTTTCTTGAACTCGTTCGTTGAAAAAGTGAAAACTTTTTGGTTTAAACTCAAGCAAGAATGAGAGAGAGTAAGATCACAATATTCTAAGGTTCCTTTGAAAGGCGTAAATGGAGAAGAAGAGTTTCTACAGTATATAAAGCAGGTATACGAAGTGTCGTAAGGAAAAAGTAAGAACTGCCTTTTTGAAAATGAAAAATTACCTTTTTCAAAATTAATAATTGCCTTTTTCAAAAATGACAACTGCCTTTTTGAAAATGAACAATCATCAATAAAGATAGTTTTTAAAAATGAAATAGGCACAAGGCAATTAAAAGAATAACGTACATTTTTGAATTTTTTTATCCATAAATAACTTCACATTAATTTAGAAGAAATTTACTTACAGTCGTAACATCTAGAGATTCTGAGTCTGAACACCTTTAGACTTTACTCGGCAAAAGATAGAATATTTAGTCTTGCACGAATAGACTCAAATAAGCTTTTCTCCAGTGGTTTTGTAAATATTTCTGCCAGTTGATTCTTTAAGTCAATGAACTGAATCATAACTTCACCACTTTGAACATAATCTCTAATGAAATGATGTCGAATTTCTATGTGCTTTGCTCTTGAATGTAGAATTGGATTCTTTATGAGATTGATTGCACTAGTTTTATCACATTTGATCTCAGTGCATGAGTTTTCGATTTCAAAGTCTCTCGGTTGTTGCTTTATCCATAAAATTTAAGAGCAACAACTTCCAAGAGCCACATATTCCGCTTCTGTTGTTGAAAGAGTTACAGTACTCTGTTTCCTAGAGAACCAGGATATTGTTCTATTATGTTCTCAGCAATTGACAAATACCAGAAGTACTCTTTCTATCGACTCTACAGCCTACTAAGTCTGCGTCTGAATATCCAAGAAAAGTAAAGTCTCCCTCTTTTGGATATCACAGACCTAACTTCGAAGTAGTTGCAACGTATTTGGTGATGCGTTTTGCGACGCTTATATGAGATTTTTTGGAATATGATTGAAATCTAGCACACATGCAAACACTAAACAAAATATTAGGTCTACAAGCTGTAAGATAAAGAAGTGAACTAATAATACTTCTATAAAACTTCTGGTCAACTTTCTTTCCTCCTTCATCTTTGTCCAGCTTCGAAGAACATGATATTGGTATATCAGTTTTTTTTGCAATTCTCCAATCCGAATTTTTTTATGAGGTCTTTTGCATATTTTTCTTGGTGAATAAAAATTCATTCCTTCAATTGTTTCACTTGTAATCCGAGAAAGAAAGATAATCCACCCAACATGCTTATCTTAAATTCATCTTGCATAGACTTAGAAAATTTATTACACAAATTTTCATTAGATGATCCAAAGATAATATTATCAACATAAATTTGAACAAATAGAAAGTCTTTACCTTCCTTTTTAATAAACAATGTAGTATCCACCTTTCTTTTAGTAAAACCATTTTGAATTAAAAATTTACTTAACCTATCATACTAGGTTCGAGGCGCTTGCTTTAATCCATATAGGGCATTTTTCAGTTTGAAAACTAAGTCTGGTTTTTCTTGGATCTTCAAATCCAGGTGGTTGTTCCACATAGACTTCTTCTTTAAATCCATTTAGGAATGTACTTTTGACGTCCATTTGGAATAACCTGAAATTTTTATAGCAAGTAAAAGCAAGTAATAATCTAATTGCTTCTAACCTTGCTACTGGTGCATAGGTCTCATCATAGTTTATCCATTCTTCTTGTGTATATACTTTGGCCACAAGTCTTGCTTTATTTCTGACCACTTTTCCTTTCTTGTTCATTTTGTTCATGAAAACCCATTTAGCTCCAATAATCGATTTACCTTTTGGTTTATGAATTAGCTCCCAAACATTGTTGATACTGAACTGTCTAAGCTCTTCTTGCATAGCTTCAATCCAGCTTTCGTCAACTAAAACTCCTTCTATGCTTTTGGGTTCTATCTTAGAAATAAGTGCTAGAGTGCTAGACTCTTCTTGCCTTTTAGATATGGTGCGAATCCCTTTATCAACGTTGCCGATGATGAGTTCTTTGGGATGACTTGACTTATGCTTCTAGTTGCTGGTTGGTTTGTGAGTCTGCTCATCCTCTACTTTATTTGATCCTTCTGGTTCTTCTTGATGATGATCAACAGGAGTCTGAGCTTCTTCAGGGGAAGTAGACTTTGTAAGTCCTAGAGTAGGTGCAGAATCTTCAAGTTGAATTTCATCCGCTTTATTCTGTGTTGGGTCTTGAAACTTGACGTTCATAGAATTTTCCAATGATTGAGTTTTCTTGTTGAAAACTCTGTAGGCTTTGCTTGTAGTTGAGTAGCCAAGGAAAATTCATTCGTCTGATTTTTCCTCAAACTTACCAGTTCGATCATTTGCATTCTTCAAAACAAAACACTTACAACCAAACACATGAAAATAAGAGACATTTGGCTTATTCTCTTTAAATATTTCATAAGGAGTTTTCTTAAGAATTGACCTTAAAAATACTCTGTTAATAATATAACAAGCTGTAGAATTGCTTCAGCCTAAAAACAAGAGGAAATATTACTTTCAATTAAAAGGGTTCTTGCCATCTCCTACAAAGATCTATTCTTTCTTTCCACAACTTCATTTTGTTACGGAGTATATGGAGAAGAGAAAACATGCTGGAAACCAGATTCATCACAAAATTTAGCAAAGTCTTGATTTTCAAACTCACCTCCATGGTTTGTCCATATGCTTGAAATAACATAACCTTTTTCATTTTGAACTTTCTTTGCAAATTTTGAAAAGTGAGAAAATGTTTCAGACTTACTTGCTAGAAAGTAAATCCAAGTAAATTGAAAATAATCATCCACGATTACTAAGTAATATTTCTTTCCACCAATACTTTGAGTTTTGGTTGGTCCAAAGAGATCTATATGCAGAAGCTGCAAAACATGATTAGTAGAAACTTGATTTATAGGTTTAAAAGAATCTCTTACCTGTTTTTCCAAAACACATGGCATACATAGATAAGACTTTTGATAAGTCAGACTAGGAAGACCACAAACAAGTTTCTTAGAAGAGATCTTGGCAATTTGTTTCATGTCGGCATGGCCAAGCTTTCGATGCCAAAGATTTGCTTCATCTTGAATGGATATTAGACACTGAGAACTTTCTGGTTTTACATCCAACAGATAGATATTTCTATGTCTTTGCCTAATGAAGAATTGAGAAAAATCTTTACTGGTTCCCGAACAAATTCCTTCTTGGAAAAAGATTTTGAATCCAGTATCACATAGTTGACTAATGCTGAGTAGATTGTAATTCAACCCTTTAACCAAGGAGACATTGTTGATTGTGAGACTTCCAATTTTCATAGTTCCACATCCAATAATTTTTCCTTTGCTGTTTCCACCAAAAGAAACTGCACAACTTTAATGAAACAACTTGAATCTCCAGTCATGTGTCTTGAATAACCACTATCCAAATACCATTTGATCTTTCTCTTGATAGTGACCTGCAATCACAAAAAGAATTCAAGTTTTCTTTGGTATCCACATTTTCTTGGGTCCAGGGGAGTTAGTACTAAACACAGTCTTTGCCCAATCCTTCTTAACAGGTCTCTAAACTTTAAGACATTTTTTTTTCGAAATGTTTAGAGCTATTACACTTTGAATATTTGAGAGCACTTCGACCAACAAGTTTTACAAAAACTCTTTGAAAATGATCTTTGTAAAGTGTTTTTGTAGGTCTTTGTTTAATTCTTCTTTTTTTTTTTTTTTTTTACTTTTGGGAAATCAATTAAAGAAATAGTTTCGGGTGACATACCTAAACCATATTTGTTAAAATAGGGTTTTTGCACAGAAAGAATCTTTTCTAACTTCTCAGAGCACTTCGACCAACAGGTTTTACAAAAACTCTTTGAAAGTGATCTTTGTAAAGTGTTTTTGTAGGTCTTTGTTTGATTCTTTTTTTTTTTTTTTTTTTTGACTTTTGGGAAATCAATTAAAGAAATAGTTTCAGGTGACATACCTAAACCATATTTTTTAAAATAGTGTTTTTGCACTGAAAGAATCTTTTCTAACTTCTTAGATGCTTTTGAAAACTTCTTTGATATATTTGAAATATCTTCTTTTAAGAAAATTTTTTCCTTCAAATCATTAAAACTTTTGTTTAAATTTTCAAAATTTTCTTTCCAAGAAACTTCCCGTTGCTTCAGTTTATAATTCTCCATTTTTAGCTCGGAAATCCTTTTAAGAGATATTTTGAGACTGAAACAAAATTCATCTATATACTTTGAGACTTTAGTAGTAATTTAAAATTACTAACCTCGATTTCCTCATTTGAGTATGAGTCTGAATCTATTTTAGAGTCTGAGTCGGATTCTGAATATGCCATTAGACATATGTTGGCATAATCATCTTCACTTTTCTTGCATTTAGTATCGTTCCATGTCTCTACTTTGAGAGCCTTTCTGAATTTCTCTGTGTTTCCCTTATTTTTCTTCAATAGAGGGCAGTTAGGTCTGATATGCCCATTTTTCATGCATTCAAAGCAAATCACTTTTTTGTTTGTCTCATTGTCTTCATTTGATTTCTACTGAAATCTCTGAGTGATTTGCTTCTTCTAATTAAACCTTCTTCCTTTATTGTTCAATTTCCTGAACTTCCTTATCATGAGTACAAGTTTTTCATCGTCCAAGTCATCTTCTGAATCTGTGTCATCATAATCATCGTTATATTTTAAAGCAATCGACTTTTTATCTTTGGGATCTTCTTCTTCATTGATTTGTTCCACTTGAAGTGTGCCAACTAATTTGTCTACAGACAGAGGCACGATCCTCTGTGTTTCTTTCATTGAAATCTTAATGTGATTCTAGTCTTTGGAGAGTCCATGTAGCAATTTATTGACTTTCATCTGTCTTAAGATTGGCTTTCCATGATATGCTAGACCATTTACAATCTCTGTGAAACGACTGAACATGTCAGTAATGGATTCTCCTGGCTTCATCTTGAAAGCTTCGTATTGTCCGAGTAAAATATTGATCTTTGTTTCTTTAACTTGATCAGTTTCTTTGTAGGTAACGTGCAACCTATCTTAGACTTCTTTTGATGTTTCACAAGATAAGATTCTATTATACTCAGTATGAGATAAAGCACAATATAAGGAGTAGATAGCTTTAGCATTAAGAGCTTGTCTCTTGGTTATGTTTGCTTGTGTCATCTTGCTAGCATCTATAACTATCTTTCCTCTTTCTGAGGTTGATGTAGCTTTAGGAATGATTCCTTTTTCTACCATATCCCATTCTAGGGGATCTTTCGATCTCAGGAATGCCTTCATCTTATTTTTCCACACATTGTATTCCTTTCCATCAAAGTAAGGAGGTCTGGTGTTGCTTTGGCCTTCAACCGAACCTGAAACCAAAATACTAGCCATAGATCTTTAACTCAGAAGTAGAAACACTTCGATAAAATGAGCACACAAACTCTGATACCAATTGTTAGGGCTAGTACTATCACCTAGAGGGGGGGTGAATAGTGTAGATAACAATTTTCACAAGACTTGGAGAATCAATTTTTCCTTTGATAATGAAAGACTTAAAAAGTAACTCAAATTGAGCAAGTAAACAAATGATATAAGAAAGTAAGAAGTTCAAGGATGAGAAAATAAGTGATTTGGCTTATATCAAGCCTATGTCCACTCTCCGCGCTGACAGCCTGTTGGCTAGATTCCACTATGAATCAAAAGAGATGTTACAGCTTGTGATCTCAACTATCACAGTGACAAGTCTCTACCGAACTCTCATACAATCTCACTAAGAGTATCTCTCTTTTGTATACAACTTTTTGCTCGATGAATGAAAAACGAGAGACTAGAAGGCTTCGGACTTTGGAATTCTCTTTCGAGCATGACCTCAAACAACTTAAGAGTCTTCCTTATATACTCCTCTATGCCTCTACAACCGTTGGCACTTTCCAAAAGAGTTCTTCCAATCTATTCGTTGGACATAATCAATTAAGGAGATCTCGAGTCATTTAAGGAATGTGATAATAGCCCATCAATTCTGTTCGCCCATACAATTAGGATCTTGAGTTTCCATAAGTAGAACTTTCCAAGTTTGTTTGCCTTTCAAAGATTTTCATATCGGAGTAGATTCCAATAAGAATAATCAATAAAGCAATTATGAAATCCAGCTATAAGGTCTTCCAGTAATTATACGAAATGAAACCTTGAAGATAATCCTGCATTTGAATACTAATTCTGCATTTGGATAAGTCTTCATACTTCAGTTTGGAACTGTTAGTAAGGATAGACTTTCAGATTAAAATATGATGGTTTGTCGGTCTTCAGACTTTGACAATAAAGTCTTGAGATCTTCCAATATAGTCTTGGAAATGTTTTGTCAACTTCAAAACAATAAAAGAGTTTTCTCTAACAACTTCAAGCCATCAATCGGTTGTTCTGTCCTAGAGCTCCTCACATGAGCGTTTGACAAAGAGAAAAACTCATGGTGCATGCAAACATCACATGCACACTAGCGATATACTGATATCTTCTCATTCATCGCTCTCTCTTTCTTTCTTTCTTCTCTCTGAATCATTGCTTGGTCTCGATGCAAATGAGACAAGGATGGGACGTTTCTTGCCGTCTAGTATTTTCGAACCGCGTTGTAGAGCATGGTCCCAAGATGAGCGGGCCACTCGTGCATGTGAACCATATCATGAAGTCCGAGCTGTGGCTGCAAATTGGCAGTCCTTACGTAGGTTGGGAGCTGGAAGTTATGTGCATTAAATAGAGGGTTATGGTGGAAATGCTTTTGCTTATTCAGCTGATCAAAAGATGATGCTGAGAAGTAGACGCATCGGTTCGAAAGAGGGTCCATCTATTTATTCACTTATTTATTCAGTTGGTTAGTAGTTTATTTAGATATTTATTTGTTTTGTGGAAAAAAGGTCGATTCAGTTTGTTTATTTCATTAATCGTCCACTTGGTCGATGAGTGAGAAATGACTTTGCTGCGTGGTCAAAGCCAGCTGGGGTTGGCCTCCGTATTAAATTTCTCGTATCTGCCACCCGCCATCGCCCCAAGTGATACATCAAATTAATGGATGGACTCTTTGTGTTTATAACCTAAGAAATTGGTCTGTTTTTTTTTTTTTTTTATCAGTCCTATTCTATTCTTACTCTAACTCTCACTCTCAGACTTTTGCCCTGTCTCATTGCAGGCTGTGGGAGTTGAAACCTACTCCTGAAACTAATTCGTCTTCACCCCAAACCCCCCTGAGAAGGTGGGGATTCGAACCCCCCACTTCCCCTTTCCATGTTGGAAGGGTGGCCACTGGGGCAAGCCCCGGTGGTTAAGAAATTGGTCTGTTTAGTCAGCTTATACATGTCCTAATCGTGTATTAATTTGCTTTCGAAAGTAGCTTATATCCTAACATTGAGAAATGCTAACAATGTTGAAACATCATCTCCAATGTTTAGCGGATGACTATCACTTATTTCAACGAATCTTGCTAAAGCACTAAAGTGAAATTTAGTGGAGAAGTTAATATTTCTAGCATTGCTCGTTGGAGTAGTGGACCTTACGGAGAGGATGTGGTTGGGGTTTATTTTGTGTATGTAATGCAGCAGTCATTAATATATCATAAGATTATTACGTTTGGAAAAGGTAAATGGGATGTTAACTTTGCAAATAATTGAGTTGTTCCTTCTGTATTTTCCAAATCATCTAGAGATTCATAGCCTTGATAATCATCGATATAAGTGCAAGCTCAATAAGTAAATGAGTCAACCATAAATCTATCGTGTATAGTAATTAATTCAGTCATTAATTTTTTTATTGTACTAATTTAATTAGTCTTAAACCTTTTGATGATTTATTAATGCAGTCATCCATATCAATTTTGGCCTAAAATTATTGACATAGATGCCGGCTATCCTATATGTCACTATCGGTGTTGACATAGATAATTTTTTATAATTTTTTTCTTTTTCTGATTTTTTTTTTTAATTTCATAAAGTGAATTTTATAAAGCACATAATAAATATCCAGGATGGTGTGCTTAGTCCAAATTTTATACAAACCAAAAAAAAGGAGAAGAGAGAAATACAAAGCAAAACCGAAATCCAATTTCCATACACAACTTAAAATTGATGGCTTGTAAATGTATATAATGCGAATGCGTAGTGCGCATGGACCCATTTGCTGTGTTAGCAGCTGCGCACTAATCTGCTGGGGACACATATCGTGTCTAAGTAGGCATTTGCCAGCCAGCTTTCCCATTGATGAGAAGTGGGGAGGATCATGGCTGGTCCACATTGATCCTCCTCCTTTCTTGGGGTCAAAAACTAAAGATGGAGGGGGCCTTTAGGCCTTTCATTACATTTGAGTGAATTTCTCTCTTTACCAAAGATAATAACTTGATTTTAATCCATAATTTAAATTGTTTACTTTGAACCAATCGAAGTGAATTCTCTAAATTTAAAAAAAAAAAAAAAAGGATTTACATCGTAAGTTTACATCCTTGAGAGACACACATTCTCTCTCTCTCATCCTTAGGTTTAGGCTCATTAGCCTTGGGTTAGAGCTCGCAACGTCGGTCATAAGCGGCAAGCTCAGGTCCAACGTTGTTGGCCTTGCCGCCATGAACTCCTTCGCCTCATTCGTGGAGGGAGCTCCCGAGAAACGGTGACGAGTGCGACCCATTGGGGATAACTGAGGGGGCTGAATGGTACAACGGTGGGAGGGATGTGACGGCAAGTTGGCAGCGGAGGCGGAGAAAATATTAGGTGCGTCTCATGCTCCAGTCTGGCAAACAAGAAGGCGGTGGGAGCGCGACACGTGTCCTCGTGGGACCCACATTCTAGAGAGGAAAAGACGCGCCAATTCGAAAAAATTTCAGTCCTGCTTTTCTTTCTTCACGCCTCTCTCTCTCTCTCTCTCTCTCTCTACCCTCGCTCTCTCTGTCCGACGAACTCCGTCTCTCTCTCTCTCCACCCTCCCTCTTTCCGACCGGCGAACCTCCGCGAGCAACCGACCGGCGTGCGACCTCCCTCTCTCTGTCCTCCCTCTTTCGAACCTGCGAACCACCGCGCCACCCCTCCGGCTCCGGATCTGGCCCCGACTTGTCCGTCCCCTGCTCTTTCTCTCCCCTTGCCTCTCTGTCTGCCCTCCCTCTCTTCGCGGTGAACCAGCGCGTGACCGGCGAACCACCGCGCCCCCCCTCCGACTCCAGATCTGGCACCGGCTTGTCCAGGTAATTTCTCGCTTTCTCTTTTCTCTCTTTCTCTCTGTTTGACGGGGTGACGGAAGGGATTTTATAGGAGTTCAGCAATGCCTGAAATGTCATTAGTTATGTTGTTATCACATGGGTACCAATTTTTACCGTAGGCAAAACTTTCACTTTTTTTTTTTCCCTGGTCATCATTCTGCATAGTTGCGATAATTCATTTCCATGCCTATCTGGAAGCTAAACTCTAACGCCCCTAGGTTGCCATTTTTGCATGTGAAGCTTCTTAGGAGCAATTTGAATTGGTGAAAATCTTAGAAGGGGGTAAGGTGTATATTAATTGGCGTTTTATGGGCAAGCAAGAAGGTGAAAGTACTAACCACTTGTTGCTACAGTCTAGTGTGACCAGAGAGCTTTGAGAGCTGCTACTATGTGTGGTGTTCAATAGGTCATGCCGTACTTGGTGAAAGAAGTTTAGGGTTTAGCAAAGAACTTGTTGCTACAGTCTAGTGTGACCAGGAAATGTTTTTATAGTTTTTCGACTCTTGCCACTTTGTATGTGAAGTCTTCTTGTTTCCATATATTTGTTGCAGGTTATTGGGGTAGTTGTTGCCGATACATGAGAATGCGAAACTAGCTGCGAGAAAGGTTCATGTGGAGTATGAAGAACTTCCGGTTCTCTTTTAAATAGAAGATGCCATCAAAGCTAAAAGCTTTCATCCCAACACAGAGAGGTCTGCGAAAAGGTGACGTGGATCTCTGCTTTCGGTTGGGCGAATGTTACGAAGTCATACAGGGGTAGGTTCAAGTGGCAGGTCAGGAACATTTTCACTTGGAGACACATTGCACCCTCATATGGACAGTGGATGGCGGAAATGAAGTCCACATGCTTTCCTCCACTCAAGTGAGTGAGGCCTTTGACCAACATTCTTTTTGCTCTCTTTTATGTTGAATTTTTCTACAGTCAGATTGAATTGCCAAACGTGGATAGCAACTTGCTTGATAACTGAAGTCAGTTGTAATGGGTTGCTGTGGGATTGGATTTTGCCATTCCTTAGTGTGGCTGTTTATATGATGAGTGTTTTGGACAGAATTGTTGCTTTGGACTCAGTTGCTAAGTTTGATTATGAGAGATTTATATGCATGTTTTAGTTACCCTTGGTCTTTTATAAGCAGAAAATGGATTCCAGGACTTGACTTTGTAAATAGTAACATGATAGTATTCTTCCTCTACAGTGCCCCAGGCATCATCAGAAGACTGTTTGTTGCTCACGTGCTCGGCCTTCCACTCTCAAAAGTCGTTTGTAAAACCAAGAGAATTGGTGGTGGGTTTGGAGGAAAAGAAGCAAGGTCGGCATTCCTTGCTGCTGTAGCTTCTGTCCCATCGTATCTCTTGAACAGACCAGTGAAAATCATGTTGGATAGGGACGTAGACGTGATGATAAGTGGGCAGCGCCATAGCAGCAAAACTGAAGAAAGAAAATTCTAGATTGAAAATGTTGATTGTGTTGTTTATAGTAATTTTAGCTTTAAAACTTGATATGTTATGAGATTTGGCAAAGTTGAAGATGTTGCTTGGGTTGTTCATGAGTTTTAGTTGTTGTTTGTAAATGTATGTGTATTTTATTTGTGGGATGAATAAAATGAATCTTTATGTTGACATATCATTAAATTTATTTTGCTGTTGCATATTTCCGATGCCACTAAAAAGACGTTGCTGAAGCTTCTGGAAATTTCGACCAAATTCTTGCTTAAAATTATAATTGTTTGATTGAGGATTCTTAAATTCAAATCATAAACGTCTTAACACTATATATTCTAGGTTTTGCAAAAACTAGCCTATGGGGCAAATGAACTGCACACTAAAGAACAAGATTGGTGTTTTTGTGGGTTATTTGGGCTTAACCATTTTCGAGCATCACTTAAGGGACCATTATCGAAGAAGCTTCAACAATTTGAATGAGGGAATTCAGAACTACGACTCCCGTTCAACATGCATCCAATTATGTCATGTCCAAATAAGTCTGCTTGAGCAAATCAAAAGTGGGGATTTGGATATTGATGCTAACTTGACAAAGGTTCATCCACACTAGGTGAAGAGCCAGTTTGGCTGAAAATTGCAAGCTCCTCCTACCATGGAAGAACAATTGCCTATTCACATGCATCCGAAGTAGAAAATATTGTATACACCATTTCTATACATGAGCCACAGAACTCTCTAGCCTTTGAACATGCAGGGGAAAAGAAATTAGTGGAGAGTGCAACATCATTGCTGAGAGGAGTCACCTTCATTACTCATAATGATCTTGTGTCTATGTACAAGAAGATAACAAAAGCACACAACCATCTAACATCACATTTGTGCAATGTAGGAGTCAACTTCAACGATCTATCACCATAAGCTTCATCTTGTTGCACATCAATGAGTCCGTAATTCTTCAAAACCTGTCCACATCATATGAGAAGTCATCGACTGAGAAAACGATCCAGAAAATCAGAAGCACTTTTGATATGGCTTCACTTTAGTACATCTAATGTTGTAATTATTGTATTATATACTTGAATACCAAAAGATTGCCAGAAAGGAAATTGTGTTAAGCAAATGTCTTACATTCGAGTCCCACAGATAATGACCAAATATTAGCCTAGTTCACTCTTCCAAATGAAGAATGATAAATCAAGTTAAAAGTGTCTATCATTAAGTAGCTTATATTTAGAGTATTGGCAGCCACTTTCCTAACAGTAAGTAGGACAAGAGATTCTTAGCATTTATTCAGAATATTATATCATGCTGGTTTCTAGGAAGCCTGTATCAAATGGAAATTTGCAACATCATTGCATGAAGTCTTGCCTATTAAGCCTTACAAAAGATAGAAAAAAGTAGTAGTACAAATCATGTATTACATCATACCCGCCAGTGAAGTATCATCTGCTTCCACAAAAGAAAGTTCCTGCATATATGTTGGCAACAGAATTAAAAACTTGTGTCAAAGCTCTCCACTACCCAAACTCACTGGGGAAAAAAAATCAATACATGTGTGCTTCTCTTGATCTTATTAAACGAGAAGGAAGCATTATGCACTAGGCAATGCATCAAAGACTCCAAGGTAGTAATGCCAAGTAGATAAGGCAAAATAAAGAATACTCCAAGGAGAAAAACTCTAAGCCAAGGATAAGGAACTGAGATTGGTGATGCAAAATAAGATGAAGAATGTGCCAAACAAACTTCTCAAACGCGAGCACCTTTGCAGCGTAGAAATTGTAGGCATGTCACAATGAAAACAGTCGTAACAGAGTTAGAACATCATAGTTTTCAGTATAGTGGTTGTCCATTTAAAATTCCTCCTTCTGTTCACTTTTCATCCTTGCAACATCTCATCTCCTGCTTTCTCTGTTTCTGAGTTAAAATTCCTCTGTTTTTGAAGGTTGGCTTAGGGGGTTTTCTTCAAATTGGGCTACATCTGGCTGAAAGCATCAGGTTTCAAATATGAACTCTAATATCTATCCCAGAACATGGTGAGCAGAGCAACTACTCTCCCTCCCATCTTCTATCTTGGGTTTCTCCTCTTTAAAGCTCAAATAACCTTTGATTATCATGGTGAAAGTTTTGACAATTTTCTTGTCACCTCTTACATGCTCCAAGAAAACCTCAAAGAACTAAATTGTAGCCGCTTCAACAATGATTATTTTCTTTCGTAATAGTATGCCGGTGGTGGCATTATATGCCGTTAATTCCAAAAAGAAATAAACTGAAGTTTTATCAATGGAGCCAAAAGGGAAACTTACACGATGCCTGTTTTTCATTTTATACACAAGAACTCATGAAAAGGGTCCTTAGTTGGACTGTGTATGTACTTCAAAATGAGTTCCTCACCGAAGGTACATTCTCAACCTCTGCATCTACAAATAAGCTTGTCAAACTGAATTGGCTTGACACAATCTGCAATCTAATCATCATCCTCCAAATCTGCACCAGTATATATAGAGATCAGTAGTGAAATGAAAGGACTCTTTGTACTGTAAAATAGGTGAGAAGCAGTGGTGTATATACAATGAAATAGCATTGCTTGTTTTATCAGCACTCTAATTCACAGCAGTAACACAATAATTTTTTGGCATGTCCGCTGAACTAACACATTCACAGAGCCCTCCAACATTTTCATTATTGCTAGCTTACGTTATTTAGCAACTTAAGCATGCTAGCAAATAACACAAGTGAAAAGACAAAGAAGAGAGAGAGCTTAACAACTCGCCACGAACGACAACAACACACTGAAGATGACAATAGATCGCCGTGAAAATGCAATTCCGAGTATGTCGATAGTTAGAACTCGGAAATGCATCAGAGCTGTCAATCTCACAAGCACGAAATCACTTACTTCAACTCCTGGTTAGGCCAACCTTCAAAGCGTGGACGAAGGAGAAAAAAGAGAGAAGCGAAATTACCTGGACGTTGGAGAGGAGGGCTGGGGACTCGACGAAGGAGGTTGGGAGAGCGAGGGATCGTGATGCGGGCGGAACTGGAGATCAACAGGCCGGTGGGTGTGAGGCGGTCGGGCGCCAACGTTCCAGATCTGGAGTCGGAGGGGGGGCGCGGTGGTTCGCCGGTCACGCGCTGGTTCGCCGCGAAGAGAGGGAGGGCAGACAGAGAGGGAAGGGGAGAGAGAGCAGGGACGAATGAGTCGGGGCCAGATCCGGAGCCGGTGGGGTGGCGCGGTGGTTCGCCGGTTCGAAAGAGGGAGGACAGAGAGAGAGGGAGGTCGCACGCCGGTCGGTTGCTCGCGGAGGTTCGCCGGTCGGAAAGAGGGAGGGTGGAGAGAGAGAGAGACGGAGTTCGTCGGACAGAGCGAGGGTAGAGAGAGAGAGGCGTGAAGAAAGAAAAGCAGGACTGAAATTTTTCGAATTGGCGCGTCTTTTCCTCTCCAGAATGTGGGTCCCACGAGGACACGTGTCGAGCTCCCACCGCCTTCTTGTTTGCCAGGCTGGAGCATGAGACGCACCTAATATTTTCTCGCGGAGGTGGGGTGCAATGACAGAGAAGGAACGTGGAGAGAGAGATAGAGAGAGAAAGGACATCATATTAAAGTTGTGTGTAGAATTTTCGGTTGAGCACGTCGGGGACCAGTCACTCTTTTCCGCTCCAACTCTTTATACTTTTCTGTTTATTTCTTCCTCTGGGAAGGTCCAGCCGATGGAATGCTCCTGAGGATCTCCCACTCTGACATTCTTGTTTAAATCTTCAATTCACCACCCAACTTTTGTCCTCTTCTCTTCTATCCACTCTCGATCACTGACGGTGCAGCGGTGTGGGACGGACCGAGGTTTCGTGGACACCAGAGAAGACAAAAAACTTGCTGGTCGTAAGAGATCTTCAACAAACACGTCGGAGATACAGGAGCCCGCCAGGACTGCTTTAATGTTTGCTGGATTCGCTAGACGTCTTGGCTGAGCAGCTCTCAGTGGCAGGTCCAGCAGCAACTGGTCGTGATTAAAAGTTCGGCAACGGTGCAAGGAGGGCAGCAGAGAATCACTAAGGGCTCGCTGTGCGGCAGGGACCAGTGACGGTGCAAAGTGCTGGCTTTGCGGCTTGCCGATGGGGCTTCGTAGCCGCAGCGCTTTCATCAGCACGGCAGGTCGTCGGGATGGAGCAGCGATAGCAGTAGGCGGCGCCTGAGTGTACACACCGCCATACAAATTTCAATGGGTTTGGCCTAATTTTTGTGCACTCTCAGTCCAAGAGATAATTAAGCTCAAATCTCCACTTACTATATGCAATTAAATTAACTAACATTTTTGTTAGGGGCTAAAATTTTGTCCCCAATTTTCTGTGCAAATAATAACTAATTGGATCGCTAAAATTTAAGTGTTAACAATGACAAAAACCAATTAAGCTTTTAAATGGTTTTTTAATTCAATCAAACTCTTATTGGATAATTCTTGATCTTTAGTGAAACCCGACCTAATTGACGTTATAAAGATCCCCTCTTGGCAGAGCAAGAAAGAGGAGGGACGTGCAGAAATTTTTTTAGAAAATGGCGAAGCTTTCTTCCTTGGCAGTAAAAAATATTTCAGCAGGCAGTTTCACGAAATCAACAAGTGCGCTGTTGGATTGTGCTCAAAATTTATGGAGAGTATGGCAAGGCATTATTTTTAAATTTGTTTGGCGGGATTGGTGAGAAAATATCTGAAAGTATGTCTTTGACAAGGAAAACTGAACTGGTCAGACTACTGTATCAAGACAAGACAGCTCAACGTGCAGCCTTGCAAAAACGGGAAGCATGTGTTTCTTCTAGGTTAGAATGCGTTGAAATTTTAAGATCTTAATGACGCATACTTCTTCACTCACCAAAGGAATCGAGCATTAAAGATTTAGAGACGTAGGGATTTGACCAAGAGCTACCAACTCTCATCGAGCCCAATCCTTGGTCATGATTCACACCAACTCTGGTGGTCAGCTCTTCCTATGTGCCCAACTGCCGCTGTGCTCTCCTCATGGTTATCTCGTTTACTGTCGTAGCCTCACTGCGGTACCGCCGCTTGCCCTTTGTCGTCGAACTTTCCTTGCCGATCATCTTGGATCAAGTCCAATTTAGGTAATTTCTTCAACTAAATCCCATTTAAATATTTGATTACCTAATTTGGATTATTTGGTTCTCATTTGATTTGGTATGGAATTATTGGCATCGTCAAAATAGGAAATCTATATTTTTTGAGTCATGCATATAATTATGATAATTGGGGTTTTGATCTTTAAGACTTAAGATTGGATCCTTGAAATTCTTTTATTTCCTATTTTGAATTGTGGAAAATATTTGATTATGTGAGCTTAAATATTGCATACCACTAATTTAGGAAATTTACCTGTTTTGAAAAATACAAAAAATATTGCATTGCATGTTAGGATAGATTACTTCTGTATAGTTTCTAACTTGGAATTGCATATTTAGTAACCATGTAGTTAATTAGGAAATTACTTAATTTAGATTAGGATGTAAAGTAAATTATTTCCTAGTTTAAAATAGGTAACTACATATTTTAAGTAGTTTCCTATTGTAGTTTAAAAGAAAATCACAAAAAAAAACATGCACATATCATGTAGAATTAGTTGCATCATTGCCATGTCATAATTTCCATGTCATGATATCAATGTCATTTGGTAATTGCGTGTTTAGGGTTTTACGAATTAGATTGTGTCATATTAGAATTATGTTATTTATAGACGGCGTCTATCATTAGTTAGAATAGCATCACATAGACATAACCTAGAATTAACTTGCATATCATGAATTGCATATAGTTTAATGTTTTTTTAAACAAGAAAATCCAAAAAAGAAATAATCATCATTGCAACCAAAAATAATGTTTAGGGCATTTTTTTTTTTGATTGACATCTTCCAAATATTGGAAAATTAATCATAGTGAGATTATGCTATGTTTAGTGTATTGAGGTTTGCCCTGTTTCTAGCAATTCATTTATTACTTTGATTTATTTAGCATTACATTAATTTATTGTGACCTTGTATGATCACTTGTTACATCTTAGTGGTTTAGGATTAAAATTGCCAAGACTAAATGCTAATTTTTTCTGAAAATAAAGCGAAATGGTAGTGAAAGAGAGTTAGATTAATCTATAAATCTTTGGTTCGTAAAAGTAAGGTGAACTCCTATATCTTACTTGGGTTACTAATCGACCCACAATAGATCAGTGATGACACATAATTAAATTGAAGTGATTTGCATGTTAAATGATTGAATCAAAACCCTAAAGTTGCGATTGATAAGAGTGTGCACTAAGTCTTTGGCTTAGTGGTTTACCTTTGGAAAGGTCCTCCTAGTCTAGCCTTTTAGATGAATGGGGACACAGGGCAACCTCATCCATCCATAGAGTTCTCGGTCCGATTCCTCTCGCTTTCTTTCATTCATTTATTGATTTCCTTCTTTATAAGTATTATTTCTCACCAACACTTTTCCCGCGGAGCTTGTTTGCATATATTCAAATCCATGCCATCAAATCGATTCCCTTGTGAGAGAAACTATCAAGATATATAAAACTAATTTTCACTTCATAATTTGACTACTCAAACTTTTGGAGCAAATGGTTATCCCTTGTCATCCTACGGTCCCCCCAGACTAGCTGGACACATGTACCGTTTACATGGTATAACTTCTCATCTCTCAACTCCGTTTGACCTAAATTAATATCCGCATTACACAAATTAATATCCGCCATCCGCGTATAATAGCTCCTCTACGCTCTCCACGCACTCTCTTTAAATCCACCCCCAAACATTCCCCAATCTTTCCTATGCATTGCTAAGACTCACTCCCTCCCTCCCTCCCTCCCTCTCTCTCTCTCTCTCTCTCTCTCTCTCTCTCTCTCTCTCTCTCTCTCTCTCTCTCTCTCTCTCACTCTCTCTCTCTCTCTCTCTCTCTCTCTCTCTGCCATTTTCCTCCTTTCGCTTTTGGAACACCAAGTTCTCGTCCTCTGATATTCTTGAGGGAACTCCTCTGAACATCTTGTCTTTTCTGCAATAGGGTCCTTCGGAAATGGCCAACCAACAAGAACAAACCAGTCGACAAAACCCAGACCAAACGGTCCCCGTCTCAGTCGAACCTCGAAGCCAAGACTCGGACAGACCATTGAACCACAACCTGCCAGATTTCCTCTTATCAGTAAGGCTCAAGTACGTGAAGCTCGGGTACCACTACCTCATCTCCAAAGCCATATATTTACTCCTCGTGCCACTCCTTGGCATCTCCTCGGCCCACCTGTCGGCCCTCACGGCCCGAGACCTAGCCCAGCTCTGGGACCAACTCAGGTTCAATCTCATTACCGTCGTGCTCTGCTCAACCCTCATGGTATTTCTGGTCACTCTCTACTACATGACCCTACCCAGAAAAGTCTACCTCGTCGACTTTGCCTGCTACAAGCCTGACGACTCTGCCTGCCTCAAGCCTGACCCGGCTCGGATATGCACCCATGAGACCTTCATGGAGCGGTCGGAGCTCACGAACGTCTTCACCAAGGAGAATCTTGCTTTTCAGCAGCGGATCCTCGAGCGGTCCGGGCTGGGGCAGCGGACATACGTGCCTGAAGCTGTGCTTCAGGTTCCACCGAACAAGTGCATGGCAGAAGCACGCGCAGAAGCTGAGGCCATCATGTTCGGGGCTGTGGACCAGCTGCTGGCCAAGACCGGGGTCAAGGCCAAGGACATAGGGATCCTTGTCGTGAACTGTAGTGTGTTCAACCCGACGCCGTCGCTGTCGGCGATGATTGTGAACCACTACAAGCTCAGAGGGAATGTGTTGAGCTACAATATTGGTGGGATGGGTTGCAGTGCTGGATTGATTTCGGTCGACCTTGCTAAGCAGTTATTACAGGTTTCATTTCTGTTTTCCTCTCTCTTTTTCTATTATTCAAATTATAGGTTTCATAATAAGAACTTTTTATGAACAACAACCTCAGTGCTATCCAAGCAGACAAGGAATAAAAACTTTCATTTACGAAAGAAATGCTAAATATAAATTGCGTAATAGAAATTGTATTAGGTTCACTACCGCAGGCCATTTTATGTTGATAGTGTGTCATGTAATTTTAAAACCATTTCATAAAATTAGAATCGGGACGGAAAAAAGAAAGCATTGTTAGCATAACAGTTTTTGAGCTAATGTGAGAATAATGGCTAATTATGAACCACAAATTCTCAAAAGAGTAGACCCCATAATAGTTTATAATTGTTTGTTATTTGATTTTTGTGATCTAAAACAGACTATCATTTTCGCAGTAAATTAAAGACCGTGACCCGATCATTTCCATAAAAAACCAACTTTATTTTGGTGGTGCATATAGTAAATTTTCACGTATTTTATTTCCCTAGATTATGCTTTGGTCGGTTGGGTAGTGGAGTTAATGAGTGGTTTGAACTCAGAACCTAGATGTCGTTGAACAAAATGATCCACTGATAAGTCAATTCAAGATTCATTATGCCACAGAATATAGCTAGAGTTGAAATACGACTTTTCACATTTACGAATTCGATTGACAATGGAATTGAACATGAGCTTTGTACATTCTCAATTACTATCTATTCTATCTACTAGGCACAATAGTTTCTAGACTTTCTTACTAGGGAAATTTTATTTTGGTCTCATGAAAATGAAACTTGGGCCTAATCGTTATACTTCTCTGATGAATCAATCACCAGGTAAATCGTAACTTTTATGCTCTAGTGGTCAGCCTCGAGAGCATCACCCTCAACTGGTACTTTGGCAACGACCGATCGATGCTCGTCTCGAACTGCCTCTTCCGGATGGGCGGCGCAGCGATCCTCCTCTCCAACCGGTCCTCTGACCGCCGCCGCTCCAAGTACCAGCTCATCCACACTGTGCGCACCCACAAAGGCGCAGATGACAAGAGCTACAATTGCGCGTTCCAACGAGAGGATGATAAGAAGATGGTCGGCGTGTCACTCTCCAAGGACTTGATGGCAGTCGCCGGGGAAGCCTTGAAGACCAACATCACGACCCTCGGCCCATTAGTGCTCCCGATGTCGGAGCAGCTCTTGTTCTTCGCGACCTTGGTCGCGAAGAAGGTGTTCAAGATGAAGATTAGGCCATACATTCCTGACTTCAAGCTGGCCTTCGAGCATTTTTGCATCCACGCTGGAGGTCGAGCTGTTCTCGATGAGATACAAAAGAACCTTGAGCTCACCGATTGGCACTCGGAGCCATCACGAATGACTCTATACCGATTCGGGAACACGTCGAGTAGCTCACTGTGGTACGAATTGGCCTATTCGGAGGCCAAAGGAAGGATTAGGAAAGGTGATAGGACATGGCAGATTGCTTTCGGGTCCGGATTTAAGTGCAATAGTGCAGTTTGGTGGGCGCTGAGGACCATCGACCCGGCAAAGGAGAAGAATCCATGGATGGACGAGATTCACGAGTTCCCCGTCCATGTTCCAAAAGCGGTGTCCATCGGATCTACCACGAAATAAGCGCATCGTTCGGGATTTCACCAAGATAGGCGAGATTGATTCTGAAGGACATGTAGACCCTTAATTATCCTTTTGCCTTGAGTTCTTGCACAAGCATCATTCTAGATCTACTTGGAATAAAACTTTTCTTCGCCTGAATCGATTCCTGGAAGAAGTGTGCATTTAGCTTTTGTAATTGTCTATATGACCGGTCAAAGCATGTTTTCTATGGCTGGATTACTTGAAGAAACTATTGTGCTGTTCACCTATATTGCATAGTAAAATCGAGACTTCGAACTTTATATTCCGTGAAGGCTTTTAGATGTTATTACCTCTCGAATCCTTACTTGTTTCAATGCAAGAACTAACCTAGAAACCTAAAGTCAAACGGCAATTTATTTTGGTTGGTTAGAGGACCGCGTCTGTCGTTTTATTACATGGGACAAAAATATCAAGGGTGAACCAAAGGTCCGAACCGCAGACTCCGTCTTATGTGCAGGAACTCATTTAGACCGTGAAATCAATTATACAATCCCCTATAACGTGATTATATATTGTGTTTAGGTGAATAATCGACAAGTACTTCTAATTGGTTTTTTTAAAACCTTTTATTAGAAGTGAAGTTTCTCAAATATTTTATTTAGAGACGCCGAAAGTTGAGATTATCACCAACTATTTTTATTTTTGAAGAAGTGGTTGGTAAAAGATTCGAGCTTAACACGACGATATGCACTTTCCCTTTCACTGGTTTTATTGAAGTTTGACACTTGATGGAGACACAGATATGGTCGTTTGACTATCATTGACTAAAATGGAGAGTTTCCAAAGGGCTAAAATAAATTAAGAAACAAAAGGATCAAATCAAGAAAGTGATATGGAACTGTAGAAAGGGGAATGACAAGGTAAATTAGAATCTACAGTCATTACGAAATATCAAATAATTGTGAAGAAGCGAACTTGACTTTGATGTATGTTGGTCTAAAATCTATCTAGGATAATTTGACAAACGGGGAATTGAGAGAACAAACTAAAAGATTTGTTCTCGGGTTCGAGCTCGATAGAAGTGATCAAATTTCCACGTAACAGATTTTTCGGACTGAATGGAGATGAATTTGAGTTGAAAGAAAGGCGTGAGGCATGCCAGCTCTTGAGATCAAAATGTGATTACAAAGGGTTTCTTTCGATTGGAATGCCGAAGAAATGAAAGTGTTGGAAAACCAAAGTGCAGAAAATTGGAAATTAGACCATACTTCAAGGAGAACACTAGAATTAAAACTGAACAAGATCGAGACATGCAAAATTTAAAAGAAATTGAAACATTGACGCTGAAATTAAACTTACGGACGTTGACTTTTAAAGGATTTGAAGGAGAAACACTAGAAACCGAAAATTCGCTTCATTGGAAAAAAATAACTTGAAAGTTACAAACACATTTACGCTCGAAGTTACCAAACACAGCACCGATATTCATACTGAACATTACGAACAAAAAAATTGACCTTAAAATTGAAGCTGAAAGTAAAGGACATTGATTTGAAAGTGGAAATGCGATCAGAGAAAAATTTCAGAGTTTTGGCATAACTTGAGCTTGTCTTCTTCCATCATGGTTTCTCCTATTGTTAGGGGAAATTGTCTAGTCGATTTGAAATCTATTATGCTTATGTTAATTTAGTTCCAAACTTTCTAATTTAGCCAATATAATCTTAAATTTTTGTGAAAATTCTCAATGTAATTCTTCCCACCAATTTTACCGGGAATTATTGATGTGGCAATGTGCCATATAGGCCAGTGATGACTGGATCACTATATCAATGATTTTCGGCAAAAGTGGATCAGTAGAACTACATTAAATTTTGTAAAAAATTTATGCTAAATTGGAAAAATTGAAAAATTTGGCATTAGATAAACATCCTTACAATATATTCAGGAACGATTAGGTAATTTTCTCCCTGTTATACCTATTGAGTTTCCTACGACAGTTGTTGGAATTCATGTGAAATCCTTACGTGTGAATGAATGATGGGTAGGTATCTTTCGAACTTTTAATTATGGAATATGGCGTCATTATTCCTTGTATTAGTTCCTACATAATAATAATATTAGTCATAATTATAATACTAGTAATAATAAGTCATTGGGATAATGGAATTACTTTTTTAGTATTGACTGAATGCACAGTAGAAAAGATTCTCCTTATTTTCCCAGCCTAGCTTGTTCGTATATATTTAGCTTTTACAAGAAAAAAAGTTTCTTAGTAAATAATATAATGTTACTTAACGCATAGTAGAAAAGATTCTCTATTAGCTTCCGTTCGATTTTGCCGTTAAACTTGTTGACGTGGTTGCTGACGTGGCAAGCCATGTGGAAATTCATAAGTTTAATACCATTAAAAACCCCAAACTGATATATTTATGACAAATTTACCCTAAGCTGGTATATTTATGATAAATTTACTCTAAATTAATTTTTTCAAACATAAAAAATCTAAATTGGTACATGTGCGGCACATTTATCCACTTTCAATTTTCCCAAATTTGACCGAGTTATGATGTCCAATCAATTTTATTTTCCGGATTACTCTAACATTGCATCCATATCATTAATACTTGATTTTTTTTTCTTTTTATTGGAATCATTATTAGAAAGCTATTCAAAGACTATCAAATGTGCACTTCATTCTTGTGCCTAGATGATGCCCATTAACTAAAAGGTGGACAGATCGCTTGCGCACATATACAAAAGAATCACACTCAAAGTACATCTGAAATCAGTGACAAACATAAGTGATTTTGGTTCCAGCATTTCAACGAGCGTGTGATGTACGAGTCAATCATACCATTCACATGCAAGTTCCATGTTAAAATTTTGACACACTTACGATTCAAGGTAGGAAAGACTACGTATCGCTAATAAGGACATGGACTAACACGAATGACCAGCAAAGCAAGAGTAATATGTAAGCGTACAAACATATTGCGGACAAGTAGTAAACCATGTGGGGCTGAGACATATAAACATAATACCAAGTTTGTCACAAACCAAAAACGAGCGAAGCAACCGCGATATGTGCACTTCTTTTGTATATGTGCGCAAGCAATCCTTCCATCTTTTAGTTAATGGGCATGCTCTCGGCACAAGAATGAAGTGCACATTTGGTAGTCTTTGAATAGTTTTCTAATAATGATTCCAATAAAAAGAAAAAAAAAATTGAGTATTAATGATATGGAGGCAATGTTAGAGTAATCCGGAAAATAAAATTGATTGGACATCACAACTCGGTCAAATTTGGGAAAATTGAAAGAGGGTAAATGTGCCGAACGTGTACCAATTTAGGTTTTTTATGATCGAAAAAATTAATTTAGAGCAAATTTGTCATAAATATACCAGTTTGTGGTAAATTTGTCATAAATATACCAGCCTGTGGTAAATTTGTCATAAATATATCAGTTTGGGGTTTTTAATGGTATTAAACTTATGAATTTCCACATGGCTTGCCACATCAGCAATCATGTCAGGAAGCTAACGGATGGTAGATCTATCACATATGTACCAGTTTGGGGTTTTTGGTGATTAAAAAAATAGTTTGAGGTAAATTTGTTACAGGTGTACCAATTTGGGGTTTTTTTAGGGTATTAACCCTTACTCTAATGTGTAATGTGCAATGTGGTCCATGAGTTTTTAATTTGTTCAATGTTGTTCATATACTTTAACCCAACATGCAATATCGTTCTTAAACTTTTAAATTTAGTACATATTTAGTCTTAAGAATGTATAAAAATATTAAATGTTGTCTCTGAACTTGAATTAATGAGAGAATAACATTTAATATTTTCATAGGGTTCATCGAAGAATTGAGCATGTACCAAAAGTTCATAGATCCATTCAATAAATTAAAAGTTTATGGACCACATTGACATTAGAATAAAGTTCAAGAAAATTAAAAATTCAGACACCATTCACGTGATTATCCCTTTATAATATGGATTTTGTTTGCATTGTTTCAATTGCTAAATATTCTTGGACAATAATTTAATTTTAAAATATTGATTGCACATGGCATGAGAATAATCTATACTTTAAAAGTTGTAATATTTTCTTCTTTCTTTTCTCTTACTGCTTACCAAGTACATAATGATATTTCTTCACGAAATCCAAAAAATAATGTATGGATATGTTGAATAGCTCAAAGTAGCTCAAAGCATCACGCTTGCTATCCTTAATAATGGTTGTAAATTCGTCAAAGAATACCTCAGGGGTACTTGTTAACCAATTAAGGAAATATAATAATTTTTAGTACATTGACTGTTTAGATGAAATGTGTAAGAATTATTTTGAAAATTGAAATATTTTTATAAAATTATTTTTAACAGCTACTCGCTTGTTAACAAGATCGTTATTACTATCTTACGATGATAATATAGCGTACATAAAGAGAAAAACCATAAGCTCTTACTGAACATAATGCCATGAAATAATAGAACCTATTTGAAGTTCAAAAAAAGAAAAAAAAAAAGAAAAAACAGTGTTATAAATCTAGAATAGGCGGTGCACCAGAATTCATTAATATATATATATCTATATATCACTTGAATATCCGAAATTGAATTCCGTCGCTCTCACGTGTCATTTTTGGATCTTTAAGTGTGACTTAAAGGACATGATTGAATGAAAATGAAACCCAGAGTATCATATATACAAAGCCTAAATAGTAAAAAGATACAGTTCTTTTATATACAGAACCAAATACACTGGCTTTAAAAGATTAGTCAAGTCTTCTAGAATTGCTAAATCAGAGTTTGGTAAGCAACTTACGCTACCGGTCGGCATCTCTAAGGGATCAAAATTGCTTGCGTGACTCACGAACCAATTTAACAATTGGAAAAAGAAATGAAAAGAAAGGGCAGTTGTTGGGTCAACGAATTTCTTCTTTGCATAAGAAAGGGTCAACAGACATTACGGTCAGGACTTCTCATAGGTTTCTTGCTGGCTGAAAAGCGTAGATAGTTTCATTGAGAATTCTTGAGCACTTCGCCCTTTTTTTTTTGGAAAAAGAAAAAAGGTAGATAGGTTGAGTGAAAGAATGATCCTAAAGAATTTTATAAGGTATAAGGTTTGAGTGCCTTACTCAGGTCTCCAAACGATCTTATTTGAGCGTTTTGTCTCCACCAGACAATGCCCAAAATTGTTCACTAAGTGAAAGTATTGAATAATGCCTTTGATCGATCAAAATACAGTATTATATTTTCTAATTGGTAAGAAACTTGCACGTTATTACACATCATGTGTGATGTACACATCATGTAACAAACCATTAGTTCACATGCTGAAGTTAAAATGCAAAGCTAATTTTCATTGATACTATAGAATTTATTAGTCCGTCTCAAAGTATCAGCAATATGTCAAATGTACGAATTTCCTATGACATGGGCTATCCTTACCTCATGGATGGATTAATTCCTATAAATATACATAAATTATCACGTCTATATATACCGAATAAGGCTTCATTCACATGGTCCCCAAGGTTAATATGAGCGAGAGACACTGCTATTCGAATCAAGATTCATTGTATTCCAACCCGACAGTCAATTACTCAGTCAAATGAAAGTTTATCATGATCCTAGTGAGAGATAACTATTAGTCGGGCGACTCGTGACAATAGTCCCTTGAGGGCTCGGTTTTTTGTGCAATTATGGGGATGTTGGTGCTAGAGGAGGAGTCACACAAGGGGACCTCAATTGTTTAATCACTTCGATGCTAGCTTTGTTGCTTTGTATTCGCCGAGTCATTGTTTAATCAAAGGTGTGATTATAGGGTACTCATGTGAAGTTATCATCTTTTCTTCATAGTGCTCACAAAAGCTAATTTTTATTTCTTGGGTGCAATGTTGGTATAGGAGACAATACTGCACCCATCACCTCCTATGTTAGGGATTTTGTTATTAGTAGCAATTAGTAGAAATATGTTGGTGGAAATGTTGACACTATCTTTGTCAATATAAATAGGTTGTCATTTATTGATTTTGTGAGGGATATAGTGCAATAGTTAGGATGCAAAATAGAAAATTTGCATTCTAAGAGCCAAAGGATGCTTTTTGAGATACTTCCATGATAGTAATGGCGTTGGGGATATCTTTTTTTTTTTTTTTTCCATTATCTTCATGGTGAGGAAATGTTAAGTGTCACGATGATGATGAAGATGACGAGAACACTCAAATAGGAGAAGTAAGAGGTGATATTGAACCAACTACTCAAGTTAGAGATAGATCTATCTTAGATGAAGGAGAATAGGAGAAGGAGGCAAGCCATACAACTTATATATTAGAGAGAGTTCAATAAAGGGGTACATGTCCCAAAGTCTCTAGTGAAGACATAGGCGATGAAGAAATGACTGGATTAAATTGGGAAGTTTCTCTATCTAGTTAGTCAGATGATGAAACTTTGCAAATATGATTGCTCAAGTAATAATGATGAGGAACTTGCACAGTTAAGGCAAAAGTAGAGAGAATTTTAGAAAAATAAGTTTGCAACACTTGGAGAATCGCATAGATCTCAACTAGTGGTTGATAAAAATGACACTAAATATGAAGAAAGTAGCGTTGATAATGAGACTAAGAGTTCAAAGAATGAGAAAAAAGATAGTGATAAAGTTGTGGGTAAAATGAAATGTAAGTGTTCTTATGATTTAGCTGTTGCACGTTTTGTTTTGTGTGTAAGTAAGGGCACAATAAGGCAGGCCGAAAATTGAAGAAACAATAAAAACCTTTTGTAGGGCCTGATGTAAAGCTTGGTGCAAAGTTGATTAAAGGCCCAACTAAAGGGTTATCTGAAAGGCCAGCTAAAGGGCTTGCTATAGGTGCAAGGCCAACCCTTGAGTCGACTATTACATAGACAGAGAGAAAATATCTAATAAGTTGTACAATTTGTATTTGTGTTGTTTTATGTCAATATGTTGGCAAAATTTAAGTTCATTATATCTTTCTCATGTGATAAGAAGACCATCTAAATAGGTTTTTGAAAGTGAGGCACCATAGTGAACAAGATAGGCTCTTAGTAAAAGGATAAGGCAATATAGTGATGGCTTATTTACAGACTTCAATACTGGAATGACAATTTTGAATTTAAGTTTTATAATTGTCGTGCAATTAATTTATAGTATTGATTTGTTAATAATATGGGTATGTTTTGTAGTTTGAGAGTAGTTTGGAGATGTTGATCTTCTAAGGTGGCCCTAGTCAAGAGTCGTGGGCTACACCCATAGGAAGAACACAACAACAAGCCCAAAGAAACTCAACCAAAAGCAAGTGAAGTATAATCTAGTAAAAATCAATCAAATGTTGAACAAAAACAGACTACACAAGTGTTAGGTTCAAACACAATAGAGATGGCTACAAAGAAGGTGATATTGGGTGTAGTTCCAAAATAGCTACCAACAAAAAACTATGTACTTCTTTCATCTAAACCAATTGATGTTGACACCAATAATGATACTAGCATTGTCACGCCCCGATCCTTGGACATGCGTCCATCCCTTACCTTGGTCGATTTTAAAGTGCAATATCCCAAGACTAAGTATCGCCAACCCTTTCTTTCTATTATGCATGTGGAAGCAGTTATGAATCCCTAGACAATAAAACAATGGGATAGAAAAGCAGGCCAGATTTTTCATAATGAAATTCACAACCATACTTTTATTAATAGCACAACTCATAGTATATTACAATACTATTTACAGCATATTAGTCTCACACCTATCTACACTAAGACAGGGTTCACAAAAGGAATGAGATCTCAATCCACATCCAAGTCGAACTCAAGATCCCTCTCTGGATCATCATCTTCTTTAAAAGTCTTTCTCCTCTTCAGGTCTCACCTCAGTATTCTCCTTCTCAAGTTCCTCCTCTTCAACTCTCCCTTAGGGTCCTGAAATGATGTCCCACAACTGGGATGAGACTATGTCTCAGCAAGTTCTACCCCCTAAGACTCGATTAGTAAGCCAATACACTATGCACTGCCTAAACACGCACAGGTCAGAGGACTTACCTTGGCCTCAGATTCCACCTGCAAATCAGTATAATTCATAATAGGCAGCAACTACTCATAACAAATCGAACTAGTCGATTACATGTCGAGAAGCACGCGTGTATTCTCAGGCGCACTAGTTCACCAAAGTGATGCATCAAATCACCGAGCCCACGTGTCTCTTCCAAGATGCCTCACTTAATTCCCTGGGCCCACGTGCATTCTCTAAGGCACTAGTTCATCAAAGTGATGCATCAATTCACCGAGCCCACGTGCTCTTTTTTTACGATGCCTGGGGCCACTTGCATTCTCAAAGGCACTCGTTCACCAAAGTGATGCATCAAGTCACCGAGCCCACGTGTCCTTTTAGATGCCACACTGATTTACCACTCCACCGTCAATATTGACCATCGGTACCCAAACATTTTCCCATCACATAATTGAAATCAACCAATTAGGAACATCTCCTAAAATTCACAATTTAAATCAATTCCATATAAATTAAAGCTCAATTAAATAAACGGACTGCACCACGACAATCAGCACGAAATTCTGGTCGCTGGCCATCCCGGTTGAATTTCTGGAAAAATAAATAATTAAAAATCCAATTTAGGCCCGTAAGGCCTGATTGGAAGCCGAGACAAGCCCGGAAAATTACCGAGACTCGTTCAATAAATAACATGGCATGTCTACTTGCTAATGTCTATTTCTAACCACCTAACATGCATCATTAAGTCTCTAATTTAATTTATCTAAATAAATCTAACCACCTAATTGCATTTAATTAAATCTAACCAACCTTAAGTATAATTAGCAGACTAAGAAAGCATTAGTGAGTAAAACTCAATTGGCAAAAGCAGAGACCGAATGACCGCAATGGCGACGCGACGGCGGCTGAATTCCAAAATTTCGGCGATGTCGATGGACCCTCGGGCCGGGCCGAAAGACCTTGCCTCGTGGGCTTAGGCTTCAAAATTGGACCGGACTAAAGAAAACTAACTAAGCTGAAATTCTGTTGGGTTGAAGATTTGTTGCTTTTGTTGGGCTTGAGGTGGCAATGGACGGGCTTGAAGACTGCAGGAGATGGGCCTCAATAAAATTCTGCTGATGGGCTGCTGCTGGATAGCTGCGAATTGGGCCGAAATAAACTGAATGTGCTGGGCTTCGCTGGGTTTATTGGGCTTGAGGACTGCTGGATTTCATGGCCTGCTTCATGGACTTCGCTAGGCCTTCGTTGCTGGAGAAACCCACGCGGTCATGAAGCTGCTTCGGTTGTTGACTTGGTACAGCTGGCGATCGAAGGAAACTGCTGGACCAAAGACCCGTGAATCCATGGAGCTGCTGGGCTTCGACACTTCAACAGGCCAGCGACGCGCAAGAGAAGAAACGTGGCTACGCTGGGCTAACTCTGCTGACTCGGTGGCTTCTGACTTTGTTGGCTGACGTCACGCACGAAATGAAGATGCTGAAGCTGAGCGTTGTCTAGCGCGCAGGAAGGAGACACGGCAGCAAGGAGACTTCGATGGATTGGCTTCTCGGTGGAGCTGCAGCTATTGTGTTGATGGATCGGCGAAGGCACGTGGTCAACTAGATGAGATCTCGGCTGGTTTGTTGATCGTCAAGATACGCTGGCAACCAAGAACGAAAAGAAGACACGGGCAGGTGGAGTTCTTCGCTCGGTGGGGGAGATTCTTCGGTCAATCTTCAACTTCGTTTGTTGACCAAGAAGATGGAGAAGCTTGGACATGTGGCGTTGGTGTCGCGGACGCATGAAGGATCGGTGAAACGTGGCTGCTCTAGCTTCGATCTTCGTGGGCTTCAACTCAGAAGCTAATTTCGGTGGAGGGTGTGCGACTGCTTCGTCCGAAAGAGATTGAAAGCAAAAACAAAATAACAAGTGAATGGGGGAGGCTTCACGTGAGGAAGAAGCCAAGGAGGGACCCAATACTTGCAATCCTTAGCCAATGCATTGAATGCTTGGTCCCCCAATTAGCCCTCAAACTTATCTCAATGTCCTTCAATTCTTTCTTGCATTATCTTCACAATAAACCCAATTTTGAAACTCCAAATTTCTGCCCCTTTTTTAAATCCGAATTTCCCATTTTAAACTTCCAATTTCTTCGATGAATTCCCAAATTCGGCATCCAATTTTGGTGTAGAAAAAGTCTACATAATTTCTATAGGTCCCCTTCGTCTCATAGCTCAGCTTGAAAGTCGGAAATCTCCACAATTTGGCCGATCTGAATTTCTATTGATTTTCCACAGCGTCCGAAACGGTTTTCCGTAAAAATCCCTGAATCTCCGAAAAATCTTCTGAGACTAAGTTGACACTCCTAGAATTTATTGTGACATGGCCGAAACTTCAATTTCTGAAATCGGACTCGAATTGGCGGTTAATTTCTATTCGACGCGTTTGTAGCGTAACTTAGCCTACGGGTTAACTTTCAGATATTTTTAAGTGCAATTGACTTGTGGTCGATTTTCTTCGAGCCACTATGAACCCACTCGACTCATTGGCGACTCTCGATTGTCGTGAAATCCCGAGGATCCAAATATGAACACAGGATACCAAAACAATAAGAAAATCAGTTTAGTGCCGGTCGACATGAATTTTCTAATTTAGTGGTGTCACCCACGATTAGCCACACATCATTGTCGATCCAGTCTATCTGTTTTTCAAATCGATTTTTAACGTACGCAATGGCCTCTAAAGATTGATACGATCGGGAAGCCGATTCCCGGTCGAATTCTCAAGTCTATCGCCTTAAAATTCCTAATAATTTCCCCAGATAGTCTAGTTATCTCAAGAATGATTAGTTCTGAGAATAGCCCTATAAACACGTCAATGAAACGCTCGATTCAATCAGGAGGAAACAGAACCGAAAATTCGGGATGTCACAAGCATTATTACCATAAAGCCAATATCATTTATGGAAAGCTTCCATCAAATGACCTTATGTTCTCCTATAAGGAAAATAGTTGCTGTTAAGAAGAAGATACTTAGAACAGGAAATTTACTTCAAGTACTTGCAGGTATAGCTCTAATTAGAAATAGTGCAAGGATTATGAACTAAATCAAAAAATCCATCAAAAGGAAAAGGAACTATAGGGTTGTGAATATGAATTGATGAGAGGGTGCTAGATCTATTTTTTTTTTTGGATGGGAGTTTGATTGATGGGTGTTTATATTGATTGTTAGAGTTGCTAAATATAAATTTTTTTGGGTTGGTTTTGAGATGTTTAGTGAGAGGAGAAGTTGACTGATGGGAGGTTAATATCGATTGTTGGGGTTATTGCAGTAGCTTTATATGTTTGGTTTTGAGTTGTTTTATCATATTCAGATTAACTGATAGATTTTCAGATAAACAATGTTTTTTTTTCTATGCTTTTGCTTTTTCCCATTTTTGTCTTACTTTTATAGTTGTTATCTTTTGCGTAAATTTTGTTTAGTCTTGTGCTGTTGATCCAAGCACTATTACCTTGATGCAGTTTCGTGCTTGTGCTAGCACTTATTTTGCAGCCGATATAAGTACAAGACTACACTTGCTTGTATTGGTTTATGCTTACATCGGCAACTTACTGTAATATTGTGCTTGCACTTGCACTTATTTTTGTAGCTAATTTAAGCACAATACTGTACCGGTACTTGCTTGTGCTTACCTTAGCAACCTTGTGTGATTTTGTGATTGCACTAGTACTTATTTTTGTTGGGGGCTAACAAAACAACGTAAGGGGGTGAATAGGGTGTTTTAAAAAACTTGACAATCTTTCATGGAAAATAATTGATGCTAAGTAAAAGATCTGATCAAGATGATGTTTCAAATCTCGTGAGCATAATGTGTACTTGTGGAAGTAATAAAAAAAAATGGTGCATATAGTGATATATAGTGATTTGTTTTTATCCCCAAGTCTACATTCACTCTTTAGAGTAATAACCACAAATTGGGCCGAATTGCATTAGTATCTACCTAGAAAGTTACAATTGGCAAGACTAATCCAATCACTTGATAGATCACACTATTAGGATTCAACTGCTACTTTTACTCTTGTACATTTGACTTTTAGCACAATTATCAAATAGCATGAATACAATACTTAGAAAGATAGTTGAAAGAGAGCATTTTGCTTAGTGTAGCAAATTTTAGACTTTAACACATGTCTCTCTCAAACATTTGACTTTTGAGATTTTCTCATTCTTAACCATCTTCAATCTTTTCATATGAGGTAGATTGGAGAAGTAAAAAGCCATTAGAATTACTGTTGATGCTGTTGTTCAAATATAGAACTGTCCATATAGTCATTTTTCTCAACATATGCAAGCTGCCTAAAAATAGCGCTTGCCGTTGTCCATTTACTGTAGTTTTTATAAATATATTAGACAACTTAGGTGCTGCATGGTAGCCTTCCCCAGCCCAAAAATTTCTGTTCTTTTGTTCCCCGGAACAAAAAAAGAACAGAAACCTGTTTGATAACGCCACATTATTTTTCTGTTCCCGGGAATAAAAACCTAGCTCGAAATGGTTTGGGAAGAGAAATGAGAAACAAAAAAATCACTTCTCTTCCCGGGAATAAAAATGAGGAACTACTTGTTTTAACCCTAATTCCTTTTTTTCCCCCTCAACTCACGCCCCTTCTCGGCTCACCTCTTCCTTCGCTGCGACCTCTCGTCCGATCTCATCACCTCCCGTTGCCGCCCGTTCCGTTGTCGCCGCCGGTCTTGTCGTCGCCGGTCCCGTCGTCGCCGTTGGTCCCGTCACCGCTGGTCCCGTTGCCGCTGGAGCTCACCTCTTCCTTCGCCCGCGACCTCTGTCCGATCTCATCACCCGTCGTCGCCGCCGGTCCCGTCGTCGCCGGTCCGGTCGTCGCCGTTGGTCCGGTCGTCCGCCGGGTCCGGCCGCCGGGTCCGGTCGCCGCTAGAGCTCACCTCTTCCTTCGCCCGCGACCCTCGTCCGATCTCATCACCTCCCATCGCCGCCGGTCCCGTCGTCACCGGTCCCGTCGTCGCCGGTCCGGTCGCGCGGTCCCATCGCCGCTAGTCCGGTTGCCGCTGGTCCCGTCGCCGCTGGTCCGATCGCTCCCCTTCTCCTCCTCTTCCCGACCGCCGTGTCGTGGTCCGTCCTCTTCCCTCGCGAACTTGCGCCGACAACTCTCGCTTCGCTCTTTGTTTGGATGAGTTTCGTGGCGATAGAAGAGTGATGCCGCTCTCTGTGAAAAAAACTTGCAGCTAGGGTTGCGGATCGGTGTGCGTGGATTTCTTGGCGGTGGTGGCCTCTTACCCCAAGCTCGACGACAAGATCCGGAGCACCAGCTTGGAGGTTTTGCTCGTTCCCCGCCCTCGAGATCGACTCCCTCTTCCTTATCCTCGTTCTCTACTTTTTCCATAATGCCGTTGCTTTTGTTAGGTTGTGATAGGTTTTTTTTTTTTAGCATTTTGGTCGGTACATCTTGCTTAGGTTCAAGGCGGTGGGAATGCTGGTAACGCTTTGATTTGCGCTGCACGTCTGGGCTTGAATTCGAGGCTGATTTCGAAGGTTGCGAGAACATCTCTTTGCAGATTTTGTGTGGCTTTTGTGTTGTGGAGTTACTATAGATAGCTTCAGGACGACACACTCTTCTTCTTCCTCCTCCTCCCTTTTTTAAGTTACAGTTTTGGTTTTTTCTTTTTTTTTTTTAATTTAAATTTTTTCTTTCAGGCGATAATATAGCGGATGAGTGGATTTGAGATGGTTTCAATTTTGAGGGACGATTCGGTTGAGATTCCTAACTTGCGGGTTGGGGTTGGTCCGATTGGTTTTTGGCTATATTTAATTCCGTGCCCGCTGCGAGATCCCTAAGGGGGGATCGGTTAACCTCAATCTCTCACCCATAGCTGTTTTCTTCCCGTATTTTATATAGTTAATTGGTTGTCATTGCCTGTGATTTTTGATAGATCACGTTACTCCGTTCCCCCTCACATCTATATACATTTCTTGACCTTGCCCTCTTCTTCTCTGCGGTCTTTTCTCGCTTGTTTGATCAGATAAAGGCAACCCATTTCGGGCTTCGCGAAGTGATCATGCGTGCTCTCTAGATTTGGATTTTGCTCGAGGCTAGCGGCGGGTGAGATCCCCCCCCTTTCAAATCTTCCTCGTTATTGGCTTTGAATTGGGTAACAAGGGCTCTTGTTTCAGCATTTTAAGATGAGTTTCCGTTAGTAGTCGGCGTGGTCTGTGCCGGCCCAATTTTGTGCTTTTTGGGTTTTTTCGAAGAGGGTGTCGGATGCTTTAGTAGACTTCATCCACCGCGGTGGCATTGAGATTCTCAAAGGAATTGAGAATGCGTATTGTGTTCCCTTTTTTCCTGAACTCATGTATATTTATTTAGCGAGTCGAAATGTGGATTCCTTCTCCCAATCCTTGATAGCATTCATTTGCTGTTGGCATTGGCAAACAGAAATTAGCAGCGATTTGTTGAACCATGACATGATTTGTCAGGCATGTGGATAAAAACCTTGTGAACATCGGTTGGTCATGAATAATTCAGCGTACTTTCATCCTCTTTCATGGGATAGTTGAGATCTTGTCTGTTGTTTTGCTATCTGATATGTAACAGCTTTTACGCTTTGTCTTAGAGTTTCCATCCACGTTTTTCTCGAGTTACTCCTGCTTATCTTCTACCTTATCTTCTACATTCTCTCGAGATCAACTCAATGCTTAAGTTAGTATGTCTTCTTGTACTCGTGAATCATCAATTGATCTAGATAATGCCATCCCCACCTCACCCTTTATGGGACTCGATACCATGTGCTACAAGTAATTTATTCCATGACATCTTAATGTTTTTGGCTAATCTGGTTTGGTGTTCTGATCTTGGTCACTTTGTGTCCGTTTTAGACTTGCTCTCTTCCGAACTATTGAATGTTTAGGTTACACGTCGACAGCTATCACAAAAAAAAGCGCTATGGTAGTTTTGTAAGATCCTAGCTACTCTGTCAAGACTTTATCATTCAATATCATTGCTGGTGTTCGGAAGACATTTCTTGGTCGTCCCAACTTCCTGTTCTTCCTTATCCTTCTCATCCCCCCCATATCTTGCCAGTTGTGGAGCACATCTGGATTTCATTTTTGTTTTGTGTAACCCGGAGTTTTATTCTTTTTATTTGTCAACTCTAATGCTTAAGAAGCTTACGTCTAATGCTAGGTTAAATTTAGGGCGTGTCATGAACTGTGATATAGTTATTCCCGCCTTCCTTTAGGGAGTGCCAATCCGACCGCCAAGTCAGCACTATTTATTTACAGATAATGGCGCATCCAGGGATGGCTGTTTATTTTCTATCACCTCCAACGGAGCACATTCTTCAATGCGCATGTAACCTTGATAACTATAGCTACTGTAATATTCCTTATTATTTGATAGTGAAGATTACGCTTTACCGATTGCTTCGTATAATTCTGCTGAAGTGGTCCAAAAAAGTTGCTGGAGGTTTTAAGTGCAGCACTTAGTTCTTTCCTTTTCACTCTAAATTGTCTTTGTTGACAGAATTTTTTACTCACTGTTGACAGTTTTTACTCATCCTCCACAATGCATCTTCCATAGGTAGATAAGGACATAAACAAATTTGGTTTAGAAGAAATGCAGTTTTCTTTAACTGACATTCATCACTTTTGTCATTATTGATGTTCACTGGGCCTATAAATGATGAATGTTGAAGTGGCCTTGTCAGAACTCTCACATGTCAATCTTAGGGGCTATCATATTAAAGGTTATGGCAGTTGCGAAGTGGAGCCATACTAGGATGTCCTTAGCTAATCTGAGGGTTGTGTATGTGTGTGTCGATGCACTGCTTGTATAAGGCAATCGTAGTATGTTTGGATGGCAATGTACGACCTACACAAAAGCTGCATGTTGCACTCTCTTTTTAATTGTCTTGAACTCATATGATGCTCAACTAGTGAAGGTTACAAGGCATCCCAAAAAGAGGCATTCACTGCAAAGTGGACTGAGCCTCTAACCAACTTGTACGTCAGTTTGTTGGTAGAAGAGGTCAAAAAGGGAAATCGCACCTCTTGTACTTTCAACAAAGCAGGCTGGAATAACATACGAACAGAATTCAATAAATGAGCAGAACTTCAATATACTTCAATACAGTTGAAGAACAAGGTGAACAAATTGAAAAAACAGTATGCTAGTTTCAAGAAGCTGCTTTCACAATCCGGATTTGGCTGGGATAATGTGAACAAAACAGTTGTTGTTGATGATTCAAGTATATGGGAATCTCACATCAAGGTATGATTTAACCTTTGATCATTTTGAGATCAATATAGATATACATGGCAAGATGTTTAATTGTATTGCTGATATATGTTGTCATTGTGAAAATTGAAGGATAATATTGAGTGGGCAAAATTCAAGAAGGATGGATTTCCTCAATATCCCGACTTGTGTCTTGTATTTGGTGATACATATGCTACTGGGGATTATGCAGTAGGAAATGCCATAGATTTTGTGATGTCGGATGAACTTGGCATTGATGGTGATGATGCGGACAATGGACCGGCGAACTTTAATGAACACGAGAACAATGAGGAAGTTTTTATGTAACGATAAAACTCCTACTCCAGTTCGTGACAAACATAGGATGGATAAAACTCCAAATAGTAAGAGAAGAAGGAAAAGTCAATCAAATGATGTTGCTAGCACCTGCAAAGTTTTACAAGAGATGATCAAAAGTAGGGCTAGTCAATCTGTGAGTAGTTCTGTCAACTCACAAGTCACATCACCACCTATAGACCCATTCTCCGTATCCATTGTGATTGATATCTTACTTGCTATGCCTACGTTGGAGCCAGATCTTTATAGCAAAGCTGTGGAACGAGCCTACGTTATTGCCACGTGGAGGCAGGCTTTTATCAAAACCCCAAGTGAAATGAGATATGGACTTCTCCGATTGCTTTAGTGGATGTTAGGGAATGTATCGTGGATTGAATGGAGTTTTATTAGACTATGTTTTTATGTTGTTGGTTGTTATTTTGTTGTTCAAGATATTGATGTTGAGACTTTTGCATTTGTGTTGTAGTTTGGATATGATGGATTGTGTTGAATTTTTATATTTGGTTTGCTTCTATTACTTACATTATTGGTTTCTTTTTTTTTCTTTTTTTGTACATGTATCTATATTGAATTTCTTGTATTTGTGTGATTGCATAGGTACTATGGAAGATCAATCAAATAGTGTGTCTAATGGAGAGGTAGCAGCAGTTGAATGGTATTTGGATGAGGTTGATATTGACATAATAATAGCATGGTTATGTCTTGTTACTTTGGACATGTCTTTGCATACGAGAGAGCCTATTAGGGACAGTAAATTATCAGGAGCCGAATGGGTAAGGGAAATTGTTTACGGACATTCAGATAGGATATATGAAGCATTCAGGTTAGAGAGACATGTTTTTCTTAACCTATGTGATCTATTGAAGGCAAGAGGCTGGCTGAAAGATACTCGATATGTAAGGGTAGATGAACAAGTTGGGATTTTCTTATCTATGGTTGGTCACAAAAACTCCAATAGAGATTTATGTGAGAGATTTCAACATTCAAGACAAACAATCAGTAAGTTTTTTACTCTAGTATTAAAAGCAATTCTCGAATTATCAAAAGAGATTATCAAGGCGCCTTCTTTTGATATTGTTCCAGAAGAGATTCTTATCGATCCTAACCATAGAGGTTACTTCAAGGTATGATTTTTATATCAATTTTACATTATTAAAATATTTATATAGCTAATAATATTGTCTAACGCTATACTTTCATAAAATCATAGGGCTGCATTGATGCTATTGATGGCACCCACATTAATGCATCCGTCCCTCTAGCGAAACAAATCCCATTTAGAGGTAGGAAAGGGACTACCACTTAAAATGTGCTGTGTGCTTGTTCGTTCGATATGAAATTTACTTTCGTATTAGCTGGGTGGGAAGGATCTGCCAACGATTGTCGAGTTCTTTCGGCAGCACTCGAGACTCCTCAATTGCAATTTCCTCGACCACCACCAGGTATTTGCTTTGTCTATATCAAGTGATTTTTTTTTATGATTGTATAGCTATTGCATATCATAACAAATTTATGTATATATTCTTGTAGGAAAATACTATGTAGTAGATTCTGGTTATGCAGCACTTCCAGGGTTTTTGACTCCATTTAAAGGTGAACAATATCATTTGAATGAGTATAGGGGTAGAATTAGACGGCCCAGATCAGCAAAAGAATTGTTCAACTATAAGCATTCTTCATTGAGAAATGTTATCGAGAGGTCATTTGGGGCATTAAAAAATCGCTTCTCCATTTTGAGACACATGCCTCCATTTTCAATTCGAAAGCAAGCATATATTGTAATCGCATGTTGTCCTCTTCATAATTATATTCGCGACCAAGACAAGATGGACAGGAACTTTGCCCTATATGGAGATCCGGAGCATCCCTTTGAACCTACACAAGACGAGGTTGTAGATGATACACCAGGTGATGAGGCGGCTGAGATAAACATGATCAGGAAAAATATTGCAAATATGATGGCAGGGGATCACAATATGCAAGAGATTCCATGACTTTTTATTTCCGACTTTGCGATGTGTTTTTGTTTTTGGTGAAAACACTTTTGCGATGTGTATGTAAACTATTATGAATACATTTCTATTAATCGTATTAAGGTCATCAAATTCTATCTCCGTGAGCACAAATGCCATTGAATGTATCATAAATGTGGACAAACAGAGGAGAGAAAAATACCTCCCTTCATCAAAATTAGCCAAAATCTTATAAGCTTATGTGAAACACGAAAATGAAATAGTTTGTAATTCGGAAGAAGCAAGGTAAAAAGTAGCATCAAGATGGGATGCATCGACGGCTCAAAATACAAGAGACCGAGGTCTTTACTAAGTGTTTTAGGAGCATACTATGAACTAAATACATAATGACAATAAAGCCACACCATGCATGAACCATTCCAATAGTTGGAAATTTCCAACCCCAACCCGACATCCATGTCAAGATTAGAAGACTAAAATCCCCAAGCCACGCATGCACTAGAATTACAATTTTTTTTTTAAAGAGTAAAAACTTAGTTCCAAGGAAATCACTACAAATTAATTTGGCTAACAATATCCAATGTGCTTTTCCGCAATATTTGCTATACCAAACAATAAAATTCGCAAAAAGAAAATATATTATTGAGAATTATAGTTCAAAACGCTACCTAAATTCAATAGGCTATAAACTACGTGAGTAAAGATACTCACACACACACACACATATATATATAAGATAATAGTTCACGTTCCATTACAATACCACTTCATCTTCGACTAGAATTCTTACCCCTAAGTAAATGTATTATTATTCTAATAATATTTTGATCTTGTCAATTTTATGTAATATCTAATCTATTCCTTTTTCTTATTTTTAATTTTTTAAAAAAAATTAAAATTTGGAATAGAAATTTTGTGCGATTACGAGATAGGTTTCTGTTCTGTTTTTGTTCCAGAAATAGAAATTTTGTGCAGTTACCAAACAGGTTTTTTTGCTCAGAAATTGTTCTCCGGAACAGAAATAGAAAAGAACTATTTCTGAAAAAAAACTCTTCCCCAGCCAAGAAATTTTACCATGCACAGCCTTAGTTTCTTGATTATTGTTATTACTTGTATGTTGTTGCGAATTCACTGCCACAACGACTAGTTTGCTAAACCAACAAACATCATCAAATGAATGTTATTGCCACAACACCAACGACTTGGTATTTATAGCATCGTCATAGACATTAACATTATTTGATATTTTAAGTCAGCTGGTACTATTTACGAAAAATTCATATAAAGACATTGTATTCGTTTATCTACCATGTCACAACATGGATATTATGTAATCCTTTGTTACAAGTATTTACACGTACCATAGTAATAATAAGGATAGTGTGGACATTATCAAAATCACTTGGATATGTTTTTCCAACAATCTCCCCCATTTTTTATGATGACATAACTATCCCACATATATGAAAGATAATCTTTGATAAGTTTGCAGTAAAAAATAAATGGATATTTATGTGCTGATCTTTTCTTCAATGAGTGTGCGCCATAATTAGATATCAAGATCTCCATAAAATATAAAATGGAGATGAAGTCTAGATGATCTTTTTAGAATGAGAGTGAGCAGTCATAAATCTTCTAGATAACATGCATCGTCAAAATATGGGATTCTAAGATAATATCAATGGAATGCTCCCCCTATTTTAATGATCCCATTCTTGACAATAAAGATATATAAAAGATATTAGAATATTGTGATACATGCAAAGTTATCAAGATATTTAGCATGTGACTGTAAAAATTATCAATATATCATAATATGTGAGCATTTCACATCAACACTCAACTCTGCACCTTTCTGTCATTAGTCAAAAGAGATAATGAAAATCGTAGCTTTACTAATAATGAAGTCATGTTGGTACATTAAATTAAAAGAGAAACAAGATATGATTATAGCAAAAAGAAAAGGATAAGTAAATGGAACTACTAAAATTTTTAAGTGTGAGGGCATTTTCTTTGCTAAGAGGAGGTTGGAGGTTCTAGCTCAATTTTCTCATGTTCAGGGCAAACGGGCTAATAGCAATCTCAACTAAGCAGCGTTCATTCGATCTTGAGCAATATCTTGTCATTGAAGAGAGGGTGGTCTTGATCTCTTGAACTTCTACTTGAAGTTGGCAACCCAACAGTGGGAGAAGTAGATGTCTCCACCGTCAGGATGATGAAAGACAAGCCATATCCTATACACAATCACCTATTTAGATATTGCGAGATGAGTGAAACAAATTCTATGTTCTCAAGGTAGAGTTTTCTCAAGAAAGGTAAGTGGACCGAAATGTTGAGAAGGACTTCATTCTCTATCCTAAATAATGCAAGTAAACTATTGTTTGACTCATTTGAGCTTGAGTATTTGGAGAATTCTTTCAAATTACTCTCGTCAAGAATTACTCCAATAGAGGTACGTTTGACAATGCAAGGTGAGAAAAATGGATAGATCTTTCTCACCCTCACTTGAATCAATCTTCGACTATCTCGGGTGAACTCAAAAGTCCCTTAAAATAATGAAGAGCATTTTTTTCTGTCATACACACTCTTATTCTTTGCATAGCCTAATTAAACTTGCAAAATTCATTTCCAACTAAGTAGGTGAACATCTCCCACACTAGAGCAAGGCACATGAGCTACCACGATTAATCAATATGATACGAAGCATCCACTAAAGATAAAGACTCGGAGAAGCCAAAGTGCTAAATTGTTCAAGAGCCAATGGAAACACAAATTGGAGTATGATTAGTCTTTGAAGTTTTAGCAAAAAAAATGTGTTGCTAGAAAATTCCAAACAAATGAGAGAGAGAGATGAACAAATAAATAGAGAAAAATAAGAAAAAAGAGTAAATAAATGTTGATATGAAGCCCAATTGTCAGAATGAAAAGTTAAAGTGTTTGTCAAGAGTGTGAAAATTTTACCTAATGTGAAGGAGGTGATTTCACAATGTCAAAGAAGAATAAGTTTTGGATTCTTGTGACCGATGAAGTATCTATACAAGAAGACAATCCCTATTGAAGGAAGCATATTGGTAACAATGCCATGATCACCAACTTCAAACCATGGTGAAATTGGATCAAAAATAAATATTGGATCCTTACCTTACTTTGTAGTTTCTATGTCACAAGATTCTTGGCCCAAGGAACCAAGAAATGCCTTTCAAAGTCGCACAAGGTTGGTCTCCTCAACTCTAAAAGGGAGTCTGACAAAAAAAAAAAACTTTGAAAAGGAGACTTGCAAGGAAGAAAACTAACCACAGAGGTTTTTATTAGTATGCAAAAGCCTACTCTTAGACCTCTTTTGTATACTTATTTGAAACCAACTTCTACTAGGTATATCCTAGTTTAATTCCCAAGTCACACTTTTCTTTAGATGTCTCTCATTTTGCCTAAAACCTCTCGTTTTCCCCACACATTACTAGTTGGTCTGAGCACTTCCAAAAAGTTTGTGGGTTTTTGGGTTTATAAGCTTACTCGGTGTACATTTCTCACCTTGAGTTGAGATAATATAGAGCTGATCAAGGGATGAAACACAAATATTATTAAACTAGAAAATAAAAACTTTGACCTCTAAGTGTTTTAGTTCAACACTCTCTCATTTCTTTCAAAAGCTCTCTCTTTTCTTGGCTTGGGACCAACCCTCCAACGCTAAAAACATGTGTTGCCTCTTGTCTTTAGACTTCTTTCCCTGCCTACCAATAAGGTATTTTTAGCCTACGGGAGGGGGGCTTTAGAGGTCTTTCCAATCTCCATTTAGGACGTGCAACTTATGGTTGGAAATATCTTTAAGTACACTTTCACTCTCTAGTTGAAGATTTTAGCTAGTTTTGGCAGGGAGTTTATGAAGATTGCAGTTTCTCTCAATGGGTCTGTCTAAAATTTTTGGATTGACATCAGTTTTTTGAGTAGTTTGTGGAGTTCGTGGAGAACTCTCTAAGTTGCCTCTTGTCTTCAGCTATTTATGCTTTGGAAGAGTGTGCTTCATGGAATGTATTTGCTAAATCAAGCTAGCTTTTGGTCAATCATTGCCCACACAAAAAGGCTGTCAATAAAGCCATTTCACTAACTCTCTATTAGATTTTCAAATTTGTATTGTTGTTGAATTGGCTAGTTTAGATGAAATTTTCACGCTCTCTTCTCAGATTATCCATGGCTAATTATTTTCTATTTGCACATAAAGTGGTCTTCTTCCATCTCACCCAAAGATTGGGCTAATAGGGTAGTTGAGTAAGATACGATGGGGCTACACAATTACTTACTTAGTAGCTTTGAATTATGGCCAAATTGTGGATTGACTTTTGTCAATTGGTTTAAGTGCTTTAATCCATCAATTTTGTTGGAGTTTTTGATCAATTGAAAAGTCTATGAATATTATTTTAAGCCCATTGCCAAAATTTGCAATTTTCTTCACTTAATTTTGCAAGAAATCCTTCGAAGTAGGCCATTTTCTTGTTAGAGAAAGCCTAATATGATTTAATTTAGTCATTTTGGCTTGATTTGATCAATCTAACCTGGCACCCATTCAATTTCAAACTAATTTGGGGTCAAATGATAAAAATGATGATTTAAGAGCTTAGGCAAATTTCATTAAATTTGTGAATTGATCTCGCAACTTTTGAAAATTGTCTTTTGGCCTCAGCTCGTTGTTACAATTGAAATTCAACCCCCTCCCCCAAGGCTTGGCTAGTTACATTTAAATCCTTGGTCCTAATTTTCTTTTTGTGGAAAGTAGGTTTAAGAAAACTAATTCCATTTAAAAGTTTGTCGTGACTTGCCTTTGGGGGACTGCCTTTAGGGAAGTAGATTTAGAGATACTTGTAAACCGTGAGCTTTTCGAAGTCCGTACCAACATTGGTTCTCCTAATTTATATGTGATATCCTGAATTTTTAGATTTTTTTTTCGATTGAATGAATCGGGCCTCTCATCGACGTGCCTATAGTTCTATTTTCTAAGCTGATCATTCACAAGATAACTAGACTATCTGGGGAAGCCATTAAGGGATTTTAACACAATGGACATGAGAATTCGATCAGGAATCAGCTGCTTGACCATGTTGATCTGCAAGGGTCATTACGACATAGTCAAAAATCGATTAGAGACTGGAGATAGGTCGATTCAATACAGATATGTGTTTAGCGTGTCGGTGATTCAACTTGATTGCAAAATTTCTGTCCAATGGCACTAGACCAATTTTTCTGTCATTTCTGTATTTGGTGTCCGTGTTTGAGACCTCGATATTTTCATAACAACCGAGGGTTGCCAATGCGTCGAAGATGTACAATGTGACTCGAAAATAATCGACCACGGGTCAATTGCACTAAAAATTCCTAAAAACTATCTCGATAGGTTAGGTCACGCTAAAATCACGTCAGATTAAAATTAACCGTGAAATTGAACCCGATTTCAGAAATTGAAAGTTCTATCATGTCACGATTTATTTTAGGATTGTGGACTCATCCTCTGAAGAATTTTTGGAGATTCCAAGATTTTTATGGAAAATCAATTCGAACGTTTCAGAAAACAACGGAAATTCGAATGGGCTTATTTGAAGGGAATTTTGATTTCCAAACTGACTCTACTTGGTGAAAGGAAATTGTAGAAATTGTGTGGGCTTTTTCTTCAACAAAATTGGGACATCAAATTGGGGAATTTCACGAAGAAATGAAGTCCAAATTTGAAGAATTCGGAGCTAGGCAAGGGGTTGGGATTTTTGGCTTCAATTTAGATTTTTGTGGGAGATTATTTCAAGAAAGAAATAGGGGACAAAGCATTCATTTGAGGGGATAAAATTTGTGGACTTTGCCCCATTTTCCAATCTTTTTTACCAAGCAAATCCAGTTGCCCCTCCCATCGCTGTCTCCCCCCCTCACCGCCTCTGTCTCTTTCTTATTTTCTTTGAAGAAGTGTGCAGCTCCTTCGTTCTTCTGCTTCGCTTCCATTTCTTCTCTACAGCTAACCACCATCTCCACTGAAGCCTTATGTCCCTTCGTTCTTATTGCTTATTCGTGTCTTCATCCAGCCGCACGAAGACAAGCTGCCGAAGCAACCCACACTCCACCGAAACTCTTTCCCCACTCATATGCAGCCACCTCCACCATCTTGTGTCTTGCTTGGTCAATTTCCCCCCAACAGAAGGCCATGAAGTTGACTGCCAACACGTCCATGTGCCTTGCCGCCTCATCCAACGCCAACCCCTCTTCTTCCTAGTGTCTTTGTTTGGCCCGATCGACTCCAGCGAAGCAGCCCACGAAGTCAGCCCTCAGCCAGCCGCAAGCAGCACTGGTTTTTCCAACTCGAGCAAGAAGTTGCGGGCCATTTTTTGGTCCGGTTTAAACCCCGTTGGTGTCGCCGCTTTGGAATTTATTGCTTGCCGTCACGCCACCGTCATGGTGAACTGGTTTTCACGCTAAACCGGTGAGTTTATGCGCTAACCTCTACTTAGTTGGCTAATGACGTTTAATGGGTGTTTAGTTTAAGTTAATTAGGAATTATGTAGATTAGATTAGTGATTTAATTAGTTAATTATGCATGTTAGGTGGTTAGAACGGCTTAGTTAGGGTACGCATGATAAAATTTCTGGAATAGAAATTGATTTTTGGCTAGAAATTGATTTCTTAGTTTCTATTTCAGAAATTAAGAAGTTAAAAATTTTAACTTCGATTTCTTCTTCAAATCAATTTCGGAATAGAAATTTGTTCGAGAAATAGAAAAATCAAATTGCATTACCAAACGGATTTCTGTTCCAAACCTGTTCCGGGGAACAGAGAAATAGAGAAATAGAGAAGTAGAAATTTTATCATGCGCACCCTTAGAGAATAGATAAGTTTATTATTTGTCTAGATAGGTTTGGAAATTTTCTGGGCCCATTTTGGTATTTAATTAGGCATTTCTGGCCTAAGTTAGTATTTCTAGAATTTAAATTGAATTATTTAATTAATTTTGGTAACTATTTAATTATTAAATATTTTCCAGAAATTAGACAGAAATAGTTGGTGACGAGAATTTTGTGTTGATTGCAATAGTGTGGTTAATTTTTGCAATCGACTGTTAATTTGTGCAAATTGAGTGCTAATTGGAATTTTGACTATTTAATTCCAAAATTTGTGAATTTCGATATTTATTCAAAAATCCCGGGTGTCCGATTTTAATAGCGAAAATGATTTTATATACTATATAAAATAGTGGGATTTTAGATTGGAATATATCAATATTTCTGAGTCGAATTGACCGTGTATCCACACACGACTATTTTACTATGTATTTCTAATATGAAGAAAATAAGTCAAGTTCATCATTTTAATTGAGGAATTTGAGTGCAATACACGGTGTCCTGAGCCGAGATTGAATGGTTATGTGTTGGCTAAGAGAAACTGTCCTGGGTTTTTAAGCTGGACATTACCCCTATATGGGACGCCCTTTGATAACGGGAAGCCGGTCGTAGTAGATTTTGGACCCTTGCTCCTTCGGGAAAGCCGTCTAGTAGAGATGTTGCCGTGCTCAATGGGGTGAGATGATGCCTTGCTACACCAGAAGACCACCGAACAAATAGTGGCCGTGCTATAAGTCGAGATTAAAAACTAGGAACGCATGATTAATGGAGTTGAATGTGTTGGATTATGGAACAAAATTGTGTAACACAGTATGTGACGTGTTATAATGATTTGGCCCTATAATTAGGACCCCTGTGCTTGGTTGAATTTGAATGTAGCATTTCAATTAATTGAGCTTGGTTGTTGCTCATGCTTTCGTGCTGTTTGTGATATGAATTGTGCTAACTTGCAGGGTGGATTTGAGACGAGGTAAGTTTCTATGGTTGTGCAATTGTGTGGTTAGGACACCTCTAGGCATATTACCCTCCTAATCGGGGTTTAGAATGTAAACTCACTGAGATTTACATCTCACCCCGTCGTTGGCTCAATTTTCAGGGCTATAGAGTGGAAGGTCTGGAGCCGAGCTGAGAGGATCTGAAGTGTAGGTCAATTAGGATCGCTTCTTTTTAGAAAGCTAGTCTTTTGTAATCTTTTGGTCATAGACTTTGTACATGACTCAGTATGTTTATAAAAGCATGTTTTATTGGTGAATCTGTTGTCTTGCTTGGGGATATTTATTCACTTCTGCATGTGTAATAAAATAAAAAGGGTCAACAACTCGTCCTGGGAAGTCGCAAACTTTATCGACCACCGAGGGATGGGCATGTGCTCGAGGTTCGGGACGTGACACTATATGTTCAAAAGGAGTCACCATTAGCCATTGTTGAGGGTTGGCTAAAAATCCTAATCAAGACAAGGAAGTGTCATCTTAATGCATGCGCAACCAAAGATTTCAAAATCGAAGACTTGATTAACTTAACTATTTAACTAGAGCTCTTTTGGTAACTAAAATTGATTATTTGCTAACTAAATTATTAGGGTAGCCCATTCAAGATTTTAATATTCATCCTAACCATTCCAAGAAAATAACAATTGATATATTCAAATTACATAATCAAGTATAATCAAATTAAAAAGTGCAAGCACCAACTTATCATCGTCTATATAATGAAAAAGACATCCAAAAATCCTATGGTAAATCCCTAAAGGCACGTTCAATTGGGTTTCAATTTTTTTTAAGGATTTTTCATTGTTTTAAAGAGAAAACTACTCAAATTGCTAGCTTTTAAGCTTTTTTTTTTCCAAAAATTTCTGAATTTTTTCTAAATTTTCTGAATTTTTCAATTAATTTTCTGAATATTCTAAATTTTTAAAAATTTTTTTGGTATTTTTGGTATTTTTTCTATTAATTTTAAATATTTTTAGTTCTGGAAAATAAACTCTAGACTCGATCAGCGAACCCGGTCTCGGATATGAGTCTCGGCTCGGACCCATTAATGGTCCAGGCTTGGTTTGGAATTCGGATCGGCCTGTGGGCATAGTTCGAATCTAACCGATTTCTATTTTGTTTACTAAGCCCACGATTCTTGACCTATATCTAATCCTGAACAAGCCCATTCTCTATTAAGCCCGTGGATTTTTGTTATCTTTCTTTCTCATTATTCTTTTTATGTTTCTTTTGTTTTCTTTACTATTTTCTATTTTTTATCTTTATCTTTTTTTCTCTTCCCCGCACTTGGTCATCTTCCTAGTGAAGTCATCTCTTCCTCCCGATGTCTTCCCCCTTCGTGATGTCCTCAGCCGAACTAGCACCAATACTTTGATGAGCCCTCACCGAAGCTCAAGCCACCGCTGGCCCACCATCCAACGTTCGTAGTTCGGTTCAACCGACACCAGTCACAGCCAGCCACTGGCCGAGGAGCCTTTCAAGCTACGAAACCTTTACAACCATATTCAATCACAAAAACACACTTGTATGCATATTAAAACGAAGGGGAATGGACTAACAAGGGTAGCTCCAAACCATGGGCTTGTCCGACGAGAGGTTCACGGCCGACTCAGACAATGCGAGATATGCCACCAAAAATCAAAGAAAATGCTGACGTTAGTGTTGGGACATCAATATCAAAACGAATCACATAGGTAACGGAGATCTAAACTTTGGTTTTAAGGATTTGAGTTTGGTTTTTCATTGAAACATTTTATTGAAACGAGAGATTTCCAGTTTAACTGAGACTCTCAACGAACATACCCGAAGATGCAGCAACTCAACTGGGAAACCGATAGGGCCGGAGTTCATGTTAGCCAGATGGCCGCGAGCTCCCACCGGGTGTGCCCAAAATAGAGTATGTATGGAGGAAAAGGGAGCTTGTGACATCCAGATGTTTCAACCTTGTCTTCTACTGAATGAATCGGACATTTCATTGACGCGCCTATGGGGGCTATTATCAGAACTGATCATTCTTGAGATAACTAGATTATCTGGGGAAATTATTAAGGAATTTTAAGGCAATAGACTTGAGAACTCGATCAGGAATCGGCTTCTTGACCGTGTCCATCTTTAGAGGCCATTACGGCACAGTTAAAAATCGATTTGAAATTAGAGATAGACTGGATTAATCGTGGGTGATGCCACTAAATTGGAAAATTCTCGTCAACTGGCACTAGACTGATTTTCTTATTGTTTTGGTACCTTGTGTTCGTATTTGGATTCTCGAGATTTTCACGACAACTGAGAGTTGCCAATGAGTCGAGTGGGTTCATAGAGGCTTGAAGAAAATCCACCAACTTTTGCTTTCTTAATCAACTTCAGTGAAATTCTTCAAGCAAAGTCCCAAGGTGTTGACTGAAGCTGTTGCGGTTTGTCCAGCTCCACTCGATCGAGACAGTTCATGGCAGAAGTAGCTACAACATCGACACTTGCCTCCATGCGTCTTCAATCCAGTGAGCTTGGGTCAATAAATGGTGAAGCTCTCCCCATTGTTGACTCCCCCTCTACCGCACGTTCATCAGCCCACGCTGCCTCAGCATCAACAGCTTCGCTACTTCGTTCTGCTCAGCATCTGTGCCCATAATTCCGCCGAAGTTGCTTCATGTCTTTGTCCAACCACACTTGGTCAAACCGCCAAGCACCGGAGACCTTGCAGCAGCTTCCATGTGACACCTGCTGCTCCGCTCCTTCCCTCTCTCCTGCCAGCACAAGCCATGATCACCCTCTCCCTCTCAGCCACAAAAGCCAAGCATGAAGCCTCCACCAAACTGTTGCTTCTTTCATTCACACCTTCAGCCCATCTTCGCTCCTGGGAAGCTTGGTCCAAATCGCAACAGGCTTTAGCCATTTAAAGTCGTGGGCTTCACCAGCAGAAGCCCATGAAAATTTAAAGCCCGTTCAGCCCTCAATTCGGCCAAGACTCAATCCAGCAAGCCCACAAGATCAATCATAGTTTCGAAGCCCAAGAAACTTCAGTAGTCCAACCTGTGAAGAAGGTCCAACCGCAGCCAAGTCCAAGCCCGAAACCTTTGTGGTCTTGCAAGGCTTTTGGGCCCGGCCCGTGTGTTTGTCGACACCGCCGAAAATTTGGATTTCGACTGCCGTCGCGTCGTTGTCGCAGTGTCTAGGTCCCCGCTTTTAATGAAGTGAGTTTTGCTCACTAATGCTTTCTTAGTTTGCTAATTATGCTTAAGGGTTGATTAGATTCAATTAAGTGCAATTAGGTGATTAGATTAGTTTAGAACAATTAAATTAGTGACTTAATGATGCATGTTAAGTGGTTAGACTTAGTCATCAGCAAGTAGAGAGCTTCTAATATTTATTGAATGCATCTCAGGATTTTTCCCAACCCGTCTTGGGCTCTAATAAGGCATTACGGGCCTAAATTTGATTTTTAGTATTTTTTATTAATTTAATTATTTATTTATTTTTTGAAAATTAGGCTAGGATAGCCGACGACTGAAATTTTATGCCGATTGTCGTGGTGTAGCTCGTGTATTTATTTGAGCTTTATGTTGTGCTGAATTGAATTGTCTGTGATATTTCAAGAATTTATTCTAAATTGATTGGAAATTGAGTGATTGATTGGTGGATGGCCGAGTATAATTATTTAGCGCCAATAATGCTTTGATGGACTAAAGTAGAGAGAATGGCAAGGGTGAAATGGGAATACTCTTGGCCGAGACCAATCAGATACGATGGTATGGACCAACGTGATTCGGTGATTAGGACATCACTGGTGAAAACGACGCCTTAAAGAACGCACGTTACGGTTTAGTACATACTTAAGTATAGACATATGTGGTACGGTGATTAATGATATCACTGGTGAAAATGGCGCCCTAAAGAACACATGAGTGTTGTCTATTACGTACATCACCTTGACATAGAGACATATGTGGTTCAGTGATCGAAGACATCACTGGTGAAAACGACGACTTAAAGAACGCACGAGTGTTGTCTATTGCCTACGTCACCTTAGCGGAAATGACGCCCGAGAGCATAAATGTGGCTCTGTGACTAAGTGTACTATTGGAGATTTTATAGTGAGGAATGAAATGACCTAGAGATAGTCCGATTGACATGTAATTGACCAAGTCGATTGATCAATGCTTTGATCTGATGTCGTGAATTGATTGAATGTTTGATGTGATATATGAGGCATCTGTGTATAACCTTGAATTACAGGTTGGGATTGAGGCCAAGGTAAGTCCTCTGACTCGTGTTGTGTTTAGGCAACCATATGGCGTATTGGTTTACTAATCGAGTCTTTGGGGGTAGATTTCACTGAGACGTAGTCTCATTAGTTATTGTATAACCATTTCATGTCCGTAGAGGGATTGGAGGAGGATTACCTATTGGATGACCCTGACGACGAACCAGTAGAAGATGAAGTGCTTGAAGAAAACGAGTTTAGTGAAGAACAGTCTAAGGAGGACCTGGATGATGATCCCGAGTATGACCCGGATGAGGATTGAGATCCCATCCCTTTTGTGAACCTTGTTTTGGTGTAGATAAGCGTGAGACTAGAAAGTTGTGGATAGCATTGTAAAATATACTATGAGTTGTGCTGAGAATAAAAGTGTGGTTGTGAATTTCAATATGAAAAATATGGTCTGCTTTTATATCCCGTTGTTTTATTGTTTGGGGATTTTAACTGCTTTCACATGTGCATTATAAATGAAAGGGTCGGCGATACATAGTCTTAGGATATCGCATTTTAAAATCGACCAAGTAGAAGGATGGGTGCGTCTCTAAGGATCGGGGCGTGACATCCCGTTTAAGTGGTATTAGAGTGAAGTTCAAGATTGGAGTAATAAGGAGTGTTGGCCATGGGATAGTTGGTAGGAAAGGGCTTTAAATTCATGCTAGTGCATGTCTATGTTAGTGAAGTGCTAAAATTGCTTGTTGTTTGAATCGCTCTGTTTCTAATTCAGTGTTGAATTGGAAACAGGTGTTAGTAGATTAAATCCACACTATGAGCGATCAGGAACCAAGGACTCCTACTAAGAGGGCCAGTAGGGCCGTGACTTGGGGAAGAGCGCCGACCAGGGTCGGTACCCAAGGCAGAGGTAGGGCATAGGCTTAGACCGATGCTAGTGGAGAAGCACCAACTCTTGTCAATGCTGGGGTAGAAGCCCCTGGTGATCCTAGATTTGATGGGATCATGCGTGTACTGGAAGCAATGGGAACAAGATTAGATCAGCAAGCCATTACTGTTGAAGCCGTCGCTTAGGTCGCCGCAACCGCTGCCACTATCGTCGTCGCTAGAGCCGCCCCTATAGTTGCACCTGCCGAGGTTCCCGCCACCGTGAATGTTGAAGGTCCACCAGGGTTTGTGGTCGCTGCAAGATCAATCCATAAGTTGGTGGAGCAATTTTTGAGACTGAACCCATTATTTTTCACTGTGATAGGAGATCCTGAAGCTGCTGCTTTATGGGTTCAGAAGTTGGAAAAAGCGTTTGCACTGCTGATGTACAACGAGACCGAGAAAGTAGTCTTAGCAACTTACTAGCTGGAGGGAGTTGCGAACACTTGGTGGATGACTACTCGAGAAACGATCTTTCCAAAAGACGTCGTACAGGAGTGGAATACTTTCCTCGAAGCCTTCAATGATAAGTACTTCTCTGAGACCGCTAGGGAGGTGAAAATGGCCAAATTTCAACGTCTTCACCAAGGTTCCTTAATTGTTGATGAGTACAAGGCGAGGTTCGCTGAACTTTTGCGATATGCCCTAGAGCTAATAGAAAACCCAATAAATTGAGTGAGAAGGTTTAAGGACGAGTTCAGACCAGACATGAGGAGTATACTTGTCTCCCTAGATCTGAGTACTTACAACAACATATATCGGAGAGCCTAGAAAATTGAGAAGGATCAAAACGATAGGGCTGCCTCATCTAGATCGAGGTTTAGCTCTCATCGAGAAAGTATTCGCCAGGGAAAAAGACCAATGCTTAAAGGTAAATCCCATGCTCCACCCTTCAAGAGAAGTGGGTTCAGTAGACTGATGCCCAATAATATGGGTATGTGTCGCATGTGTGGAAGCGACACGGGTCAACTCGGCCCCGAAAGGGAGAGCATGTTACGAATGTGGCCAACAGGTTCACATCGCAAGGAATTGTCCAGGGAAGCAAAGAGGGCAACCTCAGTTGCCACCGCCATCACCTAGGGGACAGATAAGAGGGTATGCCCTCAGAATGTGCCACAAGGAGGACAGTTGAGACCTCTAGCTTAGGGCACCATGTATGCTATTACACAGGGTCGAGCGGAAGCTGTGCCTGATAGGGGTGAGCATGATTCTCGGGTAGAACCAGGAACCGTAGAATCGCACTGGAGGGTCCGGTTCGGTTCTCGGTTCTAAAGAGACCGGTTTCGGTTTTGATTCCTACCGGAACCGGTCAAAATTAAAAAAAAAAAAAAAAAAAATCCCTAGCCCCTCACTTCCCTAACGAATTTCCCCCTTTCAGCCGATATCCCCTTCTCCTTTCTTTTCTCTCTCTTCCTTTTCTCCCCTTTTTCCTCCTCACATCACTTCCTGCCCCCCAACTTTTTTCTTTTGTCTCTCTCTTCTCTTTCCACCTCTCGGCCGAACCCCTCTTCTTCTTCTTCTTCTTCTTCTTCTTCCTCTTTACTCTTGCTGCTGCCGCTTCACCCACCACCACACCGTCGCCCCACGCCCTACTCACCACCACCTCTTGGCCACCAAACCACCACCACCCGCCGCTCGTCCGACGAGCCGTTTCGCCATTAAGCTCGACGAGCTGTCATGTCGTCCGCGCCGCCCCTCAACGCCTCTCGGCCCCTCAACGCCGCTCGACCCCCTCGACGCCCTTGACGCTCGCTCAGCCCCTCGACGCCCCCTCGACACCGAACGGCCCCCTTGACGCTCGCTCGACCCCCTCAATGCCACTCGACGTCCCTTGATACCACTCACCACCCTCGACACCGAAGAAACTCGCCTCCTCCAGCTTTAGTCGCAGGTCTAATCTCTTGATGTTTCTGCTCTTAACTGTTAGATCTAATCTAACATTTTAACTACTTTATTTGGTCGATTTCTGAGATGTGAGTGTCATGCTTGTGTGCCTTGATCCAAGTACATACATAGTGAGGGAAGGGAATTTTTGGGGGTTGTGTCATGTAGGTTCTTTTGTATCCTAAAATAAGACCGAGATGGCTTTTCTAGGATCTTCATCTTGCTGTTCAGTGGCTATTGTTGGGGCTGTTCTTGTTCTGGTTTTGAATGGGGCTGATTTGTGCAATAGAGGGAAGACTAGCACTTTTGTCCGTAAAGTAGAGAAAACTGTGGATATGCCTCTAAATAGCGATGTTTTTCGAGTGCCTTTTGGCCATAATGCCCCTCAATAGGTCTCAACTGAACTTGTCTTCTTTCTTTTTCTTTCAGTATAGCACAAACTTTTCCTTCTGTTCATTCATGACTTGTGAAATGGTTGACATCTATGTGTAGACACACTAGGATGAGCTAGAGTCCCATTAATTCGGTTTCGAATTCAATGTGAATTAATGTTAGAGGTCACTGTTGTTAATTTTGTTCTATTCGTTGTGGTTTTTGATTTGGTTTTGATTTTGGCGCGAGTCTTTAGGTACATATTACCCAAGGAGATCATGTGGGAAAATGAGTGATTGTGTCATGGGTGACTCCGGATGAACCTGGGTCTAGTGCAGTGCGTTACTAGAGTGAAAACAGCAAGCACAAGAAAAAGGCAAAGGGCAAAGTTAATCATTATAAGTTCTACAATTATACTTCTGGTTACATCCACCATTGCACCCTAAAAAAACTTGATGGTAAATTTCTGAATTCCTCCAGAAATATTAATTTTTTGGTGCCTGGTCTACAAAAATTGGTAAATGTAGCTGATGTTTATTCCGTTCACTTGTAGTACAACACTAAATACTATTATGAGGTTGGAATTGGACACACGGTCCGACAGTTTTGGTTCATTACTCCTCCAGAGGTTGGCCCTGATGTTCCATATACTTTTAGTCTCATAGGTAAAGTAAATCATATTGTCATGCATAGATAGTCAATGACTCAAAGTAGCTTCAAAAGCTCATTCCTATGTATGTACTATGAATCTTTGTAGAATCATTTAGTTTTGATAATCATTTTCATCAGTAAGTCGCAGCAAATTTAGTTCTGCCAGTAATTTACATGCATCCATGGTTCTACTTCTTTCTGTGCTCAGCAGTCGATGACCATTGTAGGGGATCTTGGTCAGACTTTTGATTCAAATCGAACACTTGCCCATTATGAGCATAATCCGCAGAAAGGACAGACTATGTATGTTGGAGACTTGTCATACACGGATGATTATCCCGACCACGACAATGTGAGGTGGGATACATGGGGAAGGTTTGTCGAAAGAAGTGTAGGTTGTCTCCTATTCACTACATTGTTGACGGTTACCTTCTGATAATGATTTGCAGAAGGTGGGAGACAACCATTGGACTGGGCATTGCGAGTGAAGATTTCTCTAGGAGTGGCTAAAGGCATTGCTCATATCCATTCAGCCAGAGGCGGGAGGTTTATCCATGGCAACATACCTTGAAGGTTGCATCTCAGAGTTTTAGCCTGACTCCTTTGATCCGCACTCTTATCGTGCCTCCTAGAACTAGAAGTGCAGGTTATCGGGTTCCTGAAGTATTGAAAACTTGAAAACCCACACAAAAATTAGACATCTACAATTTTGGAGTACTGCTCCTTGAAGGATTATCAAGGTGTTGGACCCCGTTATGTTGAGTTCAAACTATTTTTTTGTGTTAATCATGATTTGAAGGATAAGCTCAAAAAAAGAGTGAGGATTAAGAGGTATAAGATTGTTTATTATTGTTGCGTTCATTTTTGTTTTTAAAACTAAAAATGAAAAAAAGAAGAAGAACTTGTTGGAACCTAGAATAGATCTCGGAACCTGTGACGGGTAGGTTCTAGGTGCTTGGTTCTGACGGGTAGGTTCTGGGTTCCAAAAAATGAGGAACCTGTACCCGAGGGTAGGTTCCAGGTTCCAGGCGGAACCGAACCGGAACCTGGAACCGCTCACCCCTAGCACCTGACGTGATAACATGTATGGTTACACTCAACGACCATCTTGTTTATGCTTTGTTTGATCCGAGAGCAACCCACTCATTTATTGCCGAGCAGTATGTTAACTTGATAGGAGTCAGTCCTATATTATTGGAGTTGGCAATGTGCATATCTACACCCTTGAAAGATAAAGTTATTATTGCTTTGGGATGTTCAGGGTGCAAGTTAGTGGGGAAAATAGATCTATTAGTCCTAGCCATGTATGACTTTGATTTAATAATTGGCATGGACTGGCTCACCAAGCAAAGAGCTAAAATGGACTGTTATCGCAAAGCAATTCAGTTTGACCCAATAGAAGGTGAGAGCTTCAAGTTTGTAGGAAGTCGAGGAGGACCCTCGATTGTCTTGATATTGTCGCAAGAGACATCTCGTTTATTAGACGAGGGTTGTCATGGGTACCTGGCAACTGTCTTGGATACGACAGTTGAGAAACTGAAAATAGAAGACATTTCAGTTGTGCAAGAATTTCTAGATGTCTTTCCAAAAGAATTGCCAAGATTACCACTAGAAAGAGAAATTGAGTTCGTGATCAAACTAGCTCTAGGAACAAAGCCGATCTCAAAAGCTCCTTACAGGATGGCGTTATCTGAATTGAAAGAACTGAAGGTATAGATGCAAGAATTATTGGACAAGGGATTTATTCGTCCTAGTGTATCACCATGGGGAGCACCAATTCTATTTATAAAGAAGAAAGACGGTTCGTTGCGCCTATGCATCGACTATCAACAACTCAATCGAGTAACCATTAAGAACAAGTACCCCCTCCCAAGGATCGATGATCTGTTCGATCAGTTGCAAGGAGCGTCAATATTCTCGAAGATTCATTTAAGGATGGGATATCATCAGCTAAGAATTAGGAAGGAGGACATTCCTAAGTCAGCATTTCGTACTCGGTATGGCCACTATGAGTTCATAGTGATGCCATTCGAGTTGATGAATGCTCCAGCTGCTTTTATGGATTTGATGAACATAGTATTTAAGGAATATCTGGATCATTTTGTGATCGTGTTCATCGATGATATCTTAATATACTCAAGAAGTGACGAAAAGCACGAGAATCTTCTAAGATTAGTGCTGCAAAAGTTGAGAGTTAATTACCTGTACGCTAAGTTTAGCGAATGCGAGTTTTGGTTGGCTCGTGTTGCTTTCTTAGGGCATGTAATCTCAGGAGAAGGAATCTCCGTAGACCCGAGCAAGATAGAAGCTGTGACAAATTGGCCAAGACCGACATCAGTGACAGAAATCCGAAATTTTCTGGGTTTGGCAAGTTACTACAGACTGTTTGTGGGAGGTTTCTCATCGTTAGCATCACCTTTGACAAAACTCTTGAAGAAATAGGAGAAATTTGTATGGTCAAATAAGTGCGAGCATAGTTTTCAAGAGCTGAAGGAAAAGCTGACTATCGCACCTGTGCTGACAATTCCATCAGGTCCTGAAGGATTCAAGATCTACAGTGATGCATCATTCAAGGGACTGGGTTGCGTGTCGATGCAACATGGTAGGATTATTGCATATGCTTCTCGCCAGTTGAGGCCTCATGAACAGAACTATCTGACGCATGACTTATAGCTCGCAGCGATTATCTTTGCCTTGAAGATTTGGAGACACTATCTGTGCGGAGAAAAATTTCAAATCTTCACGAACCATCAGAGTCTCAAGTACCTATTCTCTTAGAAGGAGTTGAACATGAGACAACGCCGGTGGATGGAATTAATGAAAGACTATGACAGTGATATTCTATATCACCCTGGAAAGGCGAACAAGGTCGCCGATACTTTGAGTCGAAAGTCTTCAGTAGCCCACATACTGATTAAGGAGTGGAGCTTAATTGAGAAAGCTAGGGATTCGATATTCAAGTTTGAGGTAGGCCACCTGTCGAGTCTCATGGCCACCCTTAGAATTGAACCGGATATCCAAATCAGAATCAAACAACTTCAACCGACAGATCCGGACGTACAGAAAATTCTTTAGGAGGACACTGAGAAAAGAAAGGCTGATTTTCAGATTTCTGCAGACAGAATTTTAAGGTTCCAAGGACGTTTGGTTGTACCTGACGATGTAGAGCTTAGAGAAGATATTTTATCTGAAGCACATCGTAGCAGTTACAGCGTTCATCCTGGAAGCACTCAAATGTATCAAAATCTACGTCAACACAATTGGTGGTCAGGTATGAAGGCGGATGTCGCCAAGCATGTCGCCAAGTGTTTGATGTGTCAGTAAGTAAAAGCTCAGCATTGCAAGTCAGGAGGACTTCTGCAACCTCTTGCGATCCCGTAATGGAAATGGGAGCATATCATGATGGACTTTGTGACTGGACTACCAAGGAGTCAGTGAGGAAATGATTTGATTTGGGTGGTAGTCGACCGACTAACAAAGTTGGCACACTTCATTGCAATTCAAAAAGACTTTAGTTTGGATAGATATGCAGACCTGTACGTGCGACAGGTGATTTGAATGCATGGAATGTCGATTACGATAACTTTAGATAGAGACCTGAGGTTTATTGCTGCTTTTTGGAAAAGCTTGCAAAGTGCTTTAGGTACAAAGCTTCAATACAGTACGGCATATCATTCTTAGGCGGATGGCCAATCTGAGAGGACAATTTAGACCCTCGAGGACATGCTGAGAGCTTGTGTGATAGACTTCAAAGGAAGCTGGGGAGATCAGCTTCACCTAGTAGAATTCGCCTACAACAACAGTTATCAGCAGAGCATTCAGATGGCTCCATTTGAAGTGTTATATGGTAGAGTATGCAGAACACTAGTATGTTGGGATGAAGTTGGTGAAAGGAAGATAATAGGATTCAGAGTTGGTTCAACAGTCAGTGGATGCCGTGGCAGTAATCAGAGGCAGATTAAAGACCAAGCAGAGCAGACAGAATAGTTACGCAGACAAGCGCTGGAGATCTTTGAAATTCCAAGTTGGTGATCACGTTTTTCTAAAGGTGTCACCAATGAGGGAAACTTCGCGCTTTGGAAAGAAAGGCAAACTGAGTCCGAGGTATGTAGGTCCGTTTGACATTCTTGAGAGAATCGGGACCTTATCGTATTGTCTTGCATTGCTGCCAAGATTGGTGCAAGTGCATGACGTCTTCCATGTGTCGATGTTAAGGAAGTACGAGCCTGACCCGACTCACGTGCTCAATTTTGAAGAATTGGATGTGGATGATCGTGTGTCATACGTGGAAAGCCTAGTCCAGATTGTGAACAAAAAAGAGCAAATACTGCGTACAAAGACCATTCCGTTGGTTAAGGTGGTTTGGCAACACCACGGTACAAAAGGAGCAACATGGGAGACCGAAGAGTCGATGAGAGAATTGTATCCTCACCTTTTTGCTTAAGTTTGTAAGGTTTAAATTTCGAGGACGAAATTTTTATAAGAGGGGAAGAGCTGTGACATCCAGATTTTTCAACCCTGTCTTCTACTTAATGAATTGGACATTTTATTGACGCGCCTATAGAGCTATTCTCAGAACTGATCATTTTTTAGATAACTAGATTATTTGGGGAAATTATTAAGAAATTTTAAGTTAATAGACTTGAGAACTCAATCAGGAATCGGTTTCTCGATCGTGTCCATCTTTAGAGGCCATGACGGCACAGTTAAAAATCGATTTGAAATCAGAGAGAGACTGGATCGATAGAGATATGTGGCTAATCATGGGTAACATCACTAAATTGGAAAATTCTTGTTAACCGACACTAGACTGATTTTCTTATTGTTTTGGTACCTTATGTCCATATTTGGATCATCGAGATTTTCACGACAACCGAGAGTCACCAATGAGTCGAGTGGGTTCATAGTGGCTCAAAGAAAATCGACTATGGGTTATTTGCACTTACAAATTTCTGAAAGTTACCTGGTAGCCTAGGTCACGCTAAAAATGCGCCAAGTGAAATTAACTGTGAATTCAAGTCCGATTTCAGAAATTGAAGATTCTGTCATGTCACAAAAAATTCTAGGACCTGCGACTCAATCTCAGAAGATTTTTCTAACAACCGAGACTTTTTGGGAAAAAGTTGTCGTCGGGTCGTTTTTGTGCAGAAAAAGCCGAGGGTTGTTTTGGATGGCAAAATTTGAAAGTATGATGGATATGCGGGTGAGGAAAAATGCTAAGATGGTCGATGGATGACCAATGGAATTTATTGAGGCCAATTGAGACTTAATCAATTGAGTATGATGATCCAATTGGAAGAGATGGCTTGCAAATTCGTAACTCACCTCCCCCTAGCCCAAAATTGACCAATTGAGAAGTTGTGAGGGGTGTTGGTGTGGCTTAATGAAGGCCAAGGGATAATACTTGGCCTAGAGTGAGTGTGGGAGATTTTTTGTGGAAAGATCAAGCTAAGGGGGACCCTCCATTCTCTCTTTCTCTCTAACCTGTGTGTGACTAGCAAAAGAGAGCAAGAATAGCGAAACTTCAAGTCCAGTGAGCGTCCATCTTCTCTACAATTCCACCAAAGACTCAACCCCACGATCCTTCTCTCTCCCTTCACCATTTGCCCCCACTTGCGCAGCCATCTCACCCCGCTCCACCATCTTTTGCTTTCTTGGTCAACTCTAGTGAAATTCTTCAAGCGAAGTCCCCAGGTGTTGACTAAAGCTGCTGCGGTTTGTCCAGCTCCACTTGGTCGAGACAGCTCACAGCAGAAACTGCTACAAGATCGACACTTGCCTCCACGTGTCTTTAATCCAACGAGCTTGGGTCAATAAACGGTGAAGCTCTCCCCATTGTTGACTCCCCCTTTGCTGCACGTTCATTAACCCACGCTGCCTTAGCATTAATAGCTTCGCTGCTTTGTTTTGCTCAGCGTTCGCGCCCACAATTCCACCGAAGTTGCTTCGTGTCTTCGTCCAGCCAAGCTTAGTCAAACCCCCCCAGCACCAAAGACCCTGTAACAGCTTCCACGTGACACCTGCTGCTCCGCTCCTTCCCTCTCTCCCCGCCAAAGCCACGGGAGCCACGGAAGCCACACACGAAGCCTCCACCAGCTGTCTTGCTTCTTTCATTCACGCCTTCAGCCCATCTTCGCTCCCGGGAAGCTTGGCCCAAATCGCAGTAAGCTTTAGCCATTTGAAGTCGTGGGCTTCACCAGCAGAAGCCCATGAAAATTTAAAGCTCGTTTAGCCCTCAATTTGGCCAAGACTCAGTCCAGCAAGCCCGCAAGATCAGGTCTAGTTTCGAAGCCCAAGAAACTTCAGTAGTCCAGCTCGCGAAGAAGGCCCAACCGCAACCAAGTCCAAGCCTAGTAACTTTTGTGGGCTTGCAAGGCTTTTGGGCCCGGCCCACGGTGTTCGTCGACGCCGCCGAAAATTTGGATTTCAGTTGCCGTCGCATCGTCATCGCAGTGTCCCGGTCCCCACTTTTAATCAAGTGAGTTTTGCTCACTAATGCTTTCTTAGTTTGCTAATTATGCTTAAGGGTTGATTAGATTCAATTAAGTGCAATTAGGTGATTAGATTAGTTTAGAACAATTAAATTAGTGACTTAATGATGCATGTTAGGTGGTTAGACTTAGTCATTAGCAAGTAGAGAGCTTCTAATATTTATTGAATGTATCTCGGAATTTTTCCTAACCCGTCTCGGGCTCTAATAAGGCATTACGGGCCTAAATTTGATTTTTAGTATTTTATTATTATTATTATTATTATTATTATTATTATTATTATTATTATTATTATTATTATTATTATTATTATTATTATTATTTATTAATTTAATTTTTTTTTTTTTTTTTGAAAATTAGGCTAGGATAGTTGACGACCGAAATTTTATGCCGATTGTCGTGGTGCAGCCCGTGCATTTATTTGAGCTCTACGTTGTGCTGAATTGAATTGTTTGTGATATTTCAAGAATTTATTCTAAATTGATTGGAAATTGAGTGATTGATTGATGGATGGCCGAGTATAATTATTTAGCGCCAATAATGCTTTGATGGACTAAAGTAGAGAGAATGGCAAGGGTGAAATGGGAATACTCTTGGCTGAGACCAGTCGAGTACGATGGTATGGACCAATGTGGTTCGGTGATTGGGACATCACTGGTGAAAACGACGCCTTAAAGAACGCACGTTACGGTCTAGTACATACTTCAGTATAGATATACGTGGTTCGGTGATTAAGGATATCACTAGTAAAAACGGCGCGTTAAAGAACGCACGAGTGCTGTCTATTACGTATATCGCCTTGACATATAGACATACATGGTTTGGGTGATTGAAGACATCATTGGTGAATACGACGCCTTAAAGAACGCACGACTGCTGTTTATTGCCTACGTCACCTTGGCGGAAATGACACCCGAGAGCATAAATGCGGCGCAATGACTAAGTGTACTATTGGAAATTTTATAGCAAGGAATGAAATGACCTAGAGATGGTCCAATTGACATGTAATTGACCAAGTCGATTGATCAATGCTTTGATCCGATGACGTGAATTGATTGAATGTTTGATGTGATATATGAGGCATCTGTGTATAACCTTGAATTGCAGGTTGGGACTAAGGCCAAGGTAATCATATGGCGTATTGGTTTACTAATTGAGTTTGAGGGGGTAGAACTTGTTGAGACGTAGTCTCATTGGTTATTGAATAATCATTTCAAGTCCATAAAGGGACCGGAGGAGGATTACCTGTTGGATGACCCTGACGACGAACCAGCAGAAGATGAAGAGCTTGAAGAAAACGAGTTTAATGAAGAAGAGTCTAAGGAGGATCGGGATGATGATCCCGAGCATGACCCGGATGAGGATTGAGATCACATCCCTTTTGTGAACCTTGTTTTCGTGTAGATAAGCATGAGACTAGAAATTTGTGGATAATCTTGTACAATATACTATAAGTTGTGCTGTGAATAAAAGTATAGTTGTGAATTTCAATATGAAAAATATGGCCTGCTTTTCTATCCCATTGTTTTATTGTCTGGGGATTTTAACTGCTTCCGCATGTGCATTATAAATGAAAGGGTCGGCGATACATAGTCCTGGGATATCGTATTTTAAAATCGACCAAGTATAAGGATGGGTGCATCCTCGAGGATCGAGGTGTGATAGAGCTTGCCTGGTTCATGGTGGACGACAACTAGGGAGCTAGCGTCCGAAGGTTCAGGCGACTTGGAGGAACCACTAGTGAACAAAATCCCCCCCTCACTCTCTCTTCCCGAGTTCATTTTTCTCTTAACGTTTAGCCAAGCAAGACCTCTCTAGTCTCATTCACTGGTTTCGTTTCTCTGCTGACTTTAGCGAATGAACTGGCCACCCTTTCGGGCCTCTCTCCGTTCTCTCTCTCTCTCTCTCTCTCTCTCTCTCTCTCTCTCTCTATGTTGGCTCGAGCTGCACTCTCTCCTCTCACGCTTCTCTGGTTTTCTTTTCGTTTCTCAACCGAGCCAGTCCCCTTTCTGATAACTCTATAAAAATAGAGTTATTTTACCTATTTTAGGTAACAATTAATGCAATATCTATGAGAAAATATTTGGATTTCCTTCTAATTATTTGAATTTTCCTTATTTATGCAGAATAAAGAGATATGGAAAAGATAAGGAAAATAATTACAAAAATCAGGAATTAAAATCAAGCAGCAGTGGAAGATGGATATCAAATCAGGGAATTCTTGATTTTGTTCCTTAATGTTATCTGAAAGCGTTGGGAGATTAGATAACTTGGATATATCCTATGAAGAGAAGAACATTAAGAGCGAGAGAGGGTAGCTAGTTTTTTTTTTTTTCCTATTAGATCGTTTTTCATTGCTCTGAGAGTTTTTCAAGTATTTTGAAGAGAAGACAAAAGTGGTGACAGAATTCTTATTCTTTAATTCAAGATGCTGAATTTAATTTATATTTTTATTTCTTCATCTACTATGTTCTAATTTTCTTTTGTTAGGGCTACGATGTAGCCTAACCATAATGATGTGAATTTCATGATTTTTATGTTTTGCAATTGATTTCATTCATGTGAGTTATATATTATTGTGCGTAATGCTTTTGAGTGACTGGCCACCATTTGAATGATCTGATGTGCATGTTTGAGACTGAGAAATGATACCATAATTAAAGTAATCGCAAATTATATATTTCCCACTTAATCAATGTGGGGCCATCATCATCCAACGGTTGCTACAAACTAGGTGGACACATGTACCAAACTACATAATATAACTTCTCATCTCCTGAAAAGTATTTGACCTAAATTACTCAGAAATGATTAGGGGACGGTTTTTAATTTACAACGGTTTTTAATTTACAATAACAGATAATTATAAATTATCGTGGATTCACTTCTTTAAGAATTTACTATCCACGACAAGATGTTATTTTTATGATAATCCAGAGATCGTTAAACTGGAAAAACCTTAAATTAATCCGAGCAAAATGCGTATTAATGACTCCTTTATGCTCTCCACGCACTCTCTTTAAATCCACCCCAAACACTCGCCGATCTTCCCCATGCATTGCTAAGATCTATCCTTCTCTCTCTTTGCCATTTGCCTTCGTTTGCTTTTGAAACACCAAGCTCTCGTCCTTCGTTACTCTTTAGGAAACTCCTCTGAAGAAGACACAAAAGAAACCCCCGAAGCTGCAACAATCTTGTCTTTTCTGCAGAAATGGCCGATCAATAGATCGGTCGACAAAACCGAGATCAAACAGTCCTCGTCTTAGTCGAACCTCGAAGCCAAGATTCGGACAGACCATCGAACCACAACCTCCCAAACTTCCTCTTGTCGGTGCGGCTCAAGTACGTGAAGCTCGGCTATCACTACCTCATCTCCAACACCATGTATTTACTCCTCGTGCCACTCATCGGCATCTCCTTTGCCGACCTCTCAGCCCTCAAGCCTGGGACCTGGCCCAGCTCTGGGACCAACTCAGGTTCAATCTCATCGCCACCGTGCTCTGCTCGACGCTCGTGGTGTTTCTGGTCACTCTCTACTTCATGACCCCACCCAGAAAAGTCTGCCTCGTCGACTTCACCAGCTACAAGCCCGGCCCGGCCCAGATATGCTACCTCGAGACCTTCATGGAGCAGTCGAAGCTCACAACCGCCTTCACCGAGGAGAATCTCGCTTTCCAGCGGCGGATCCTCGAGCGGTCCGGGCTTGGGCAGCGGACATACCTTCCCGAGGCCCTGCTTCGGGTCCCACCAACCCCGTGCATGGCAGAAGAGCGATCCTCGTTGTGAACTGCAGTTCGTTCAACCCGACGCCGTCACTGTCAGCGATGATCGTGAACCACTACAAGCTTCGAGGGAATTTGTCAAGCTACAATCTTGGTGGAATGTGTTGCAGCGCTGGATTGATTTCTATCGACCTTGCTAAGCAGTTATTACAGGTTTGGTTTCTTTTTTCCTCTCTTTTTCTATTCTTCAAAGTACAAGTTTGTTAATTAGAACCTTCTATGAACAACACCCTCAGTGCTATCCAATCAAACGTGGAATGAAAACTTTCGTTGACATACGGATTGCTAAATATAAGTTGGGTAACAGGAATTTTATCAGGTTCATTACTGAACAGCAGGCCACTTTATGTTGATAGTGTGTTATGTAACTTAAAAACATTTCATAAAAATTAGAATCAGGACCAAAAAAAAACGAAACAACTTTATTTAGGTTGTGCCGACGGTAAAACTTCAAGTATCTTTTCTCCCTAGTTTACTTTTTGGTTGGCTGGAACGTGGGAGGTAGTAAGTGCTTTGAACTCGGAACCCTCGAAACCTAGATGACGTCAAACAAGAATATAGCTTTGTACATTACCAATTTACAATCTGTTATATCCACTAGGTACAAAAGTTTCTAGATTTTCTTACTAGGGAAATAAAATTTTGGTCTCATGAAAATGAAACTTCTGCCTAATCTTATTAATTCTCGTGTATTAATCACCAGGTTCACCGTAACTCTTATGCCCTAGTGGTGAGCATCGAGAACATCACCCTCAACTGGTACTTTGACCGATCGATGCTTGTCTCGAACTGCCTCTTTCGAATGGGTGGTGCAGCGATCCTCCTCTCCAATCGGTCCTCCAACCACTGCCGCTCCAAAAACCAACTCGTCCACACTGTACGCACCCACAAAGGCTTGGATGACAAGAGCTACAACTGTGCGTTCCACCGAGAGGACGAGAAGAATAAAATCGGCTTGTCGCTCTCCAAGGACTTGATGGCGGTCGCCAAGGAAGCCCTAAAGACCAACATCATGACCCTCGGCCCATTAGTGCTCCCGATGTCGGAGCAGTTGTTGTTCTTCACGACCAAGTGTTGAAGATGAAGATTAGGCCGCACACTCCCGACTTCAAGATGGCCTTTGAGCATTTTTGCATCCACGCTGGAGGCCGAGCTTTTCTCGATGAGGTACAGAAGAACCTTGAGCTCACCGATTGGCACACGGAGCCATCACGAATGACTCTATACCGATTTGGGAACACGTCAAGTAGCTCATTGTGGTACGAATTGGCCTATTCAGAGGCCAAAGGAAGGATTAAGAAAGGCGATAGGACATGGCAGATTGCTTTCAGGTCCGGATTTAAATGCAACAGTGCAGTTTGGGAGGCACTAAGGACTGTCAACCCGGCGAAGGAGAAGAATCCATGGATGGACGAGATTGACGAGTTCCCTGTCCATGTTCCAAAATAAGTGCATTCGTTTGGGATTTCGCCAATATAGGCGAGGTTGATTACGAAGGACACAGAACCTTAATTATCATTTTGCTTTGTTTTCATGCACAAGCATCATTCCGAATTTACTCAAGATTAAACTTTTCTTCGCTTGAAACCAATTCCTGGAAGAAGTGTGCATTTAGCTTTGTAATTCTCTATATGACCGGTCAAAGCAAGTTTTCTATAGCTGGATAACTTAAAGAAACTATTATGTCGTTTACCTATATTGCATAGTTCTATCGAGACTTTGAACTTCGTATTCCATGAAGGATTTTAGATGTCATTGCCTTTCGAATCCTTACTTGTTTCAATGCAGGAACTAATCTAGAAACCTAATTTAAGTCGAAAATCCAGAAGTTCAAAAGTTAAAAGTTAATTTATTTTCGTTGGTTGGACGACGGTCTGTCGTTTTACTAACTGGGACAAAAATACCAATGGTGAACAAAAGGTCTGAACTTCGACCAAAAAAATAAAAAAGGGAAAACGGAAAACAAAAGGTACGAACCGCACACTCCGTGTTAAGTGCCGGAACTCATTTAGACGGTGGAATTAATTAGACAATCAGCTCTAACGGGATTATATATTATGTTTAGGTGAATAATTGATTTTTTCAAACCTTTTCTTAGAAGTGAATTTTCTCAAATATTTTTATTTAGTCACTGAAACTAGTGATTTTCATCAGCTATGCTTATTATTGAAGAAGTGGTTGGTAAAAGATTTGAGCTTAAGGAGATGATAAATGTGGATTGTATGCACTTTCCCTTTCGTTGGTACTACTAAAGTTTGACACTTGATGGAGACACAGATGGTAACTGGATCCTTGGTTTCTGGTAATCTCAGCAAAGAGTTTTGACGTCCCATGTTGGGGCCACCATACCTATCTGGGATGGGCTGATAGAACTGTGTTCCTTATTTTAACGTGTCAATGTCTACATATTCTACACCTCCCCAATTTCCTCCCGTATATTTATATATATTTTTTCTTCCCAGGAAGGAGGGAATATGAAAGCGTGAGGCCCTACTTAAGTACAAACTATGCTTATTATTGAAGAAGTGGTTGGTAAAGATTCGAGCTTAAGGCAACGATGAATGGGGACTGTTTGCACTTACCCCTTCATTGGTGCTATTGAAGTTTGGCACTTGATGGAGACACAAAGATGCTTATTTGACCACTAGTTGACTAAATGGAGGGTTTCCAGAGGGCTCAAATAATATAAGAATTCAAAAATATCTAATCCAGAATGTGACATAAAACTAAAGAATGGGGAATGAAAAGGTTAATAAGAGTCAATGGTAATAACGAAATATCAAATTGATTTTAACGAAAGGAACTTGAGTTCGATATACGTTGGATTTTATTTGCACCAGAAATTAATAAGAAACGATGGTCATAATGAAATATCAAATTTATTGTAACAAAAGGAACTTGAGTTCGATATACGTTAGGTCTTGTTTGCACCAAAAATTAACTAGGTTCTAGGTGTAAGCAGACAGGTGATTTAAGGATTAATGGCTATCAATACTCACCTGAACTATTGTCGATGGTCGTAAGAATGACGGTCGATATTGATATATGTCGTGGGCCATGGACCAATTGTCGATCCAAGATAGCATCTAGTTGCGGATTATTATGACAGAGTTGTTCGATAAGGATATCAATTAAAAGAGACTGACGAGTTACCAATTGAGAAACCAAATGAAAACTAAAAGTTTGAAGGGCGTTACACTTAGTTATAGTATTTAAATTTGGAATCACTGCTGTATAGGGCATTGAGGTCCAGAAAATCATGCTGTTAAAAAAAAAAAAAACTGTGCTACAAATTGGGGTAAACATCGGTTCAGGGTCGATCCAAGACCAACCCTGGACCGGTCCAACCCTACCGATCCTAGTTCAATTCTCAATGGGACTAAGTTGGTCCTTGGTATTGGGATCCCTAGACCCTGTATTATGCAAGTTAGTCCTCGATCTTGTGAATTTAAGATTGATCCAACTCGGACCATCTCTATAGATATTACGTATTATATATAATATATACTTATATAATATTATATATATTTAATATGTTATATATGATATTATGTTACCTATCCAACATTATGTTATGTCTTCTTCCTTCTTTTCTATCCTCTTCTTTCTTTCTTTTTTTTCTTAATCTTTGCCAAGTAAATCAGGAAGAACAAAGCCCTAATTAGAAATTTAAAAATCCTCTTCGTGAGCACCACTCGACGCTCACCTTGCAACTCACCCCTCGTAGCACCGCTCGGCCCTTGCAGCACTGCTCGGCCCTTGTAGCACTGCTCACCCTACCCTCACATCTCACTGCTTGCCCCTCACCTCTCGTGGGACTGGTCCAACCTGTACCATGCCCACTCCTACTTAACAAGACATGAAGTTGTATATTCATGGTTTATATCAAGTATTTTGAAATTCTTATGGTTTAATTATATTCCACTGGTAAGTTTCACTTGCATTGTAGCCTAGAATTCTCTTCTCTTAAACTTCCCATCTCATCCCATTTCCCAAGCAGAAAAATGATTCAAAGACAAATCAAAAGTGAGGGAATTATAACAAGCTCCAGCGGTAGAAACACTTTATCTCCATGGGCAGTCTTGGTCATTTTTATGCTTTGTTTCTTTTAGCAATTGTTAAATTTCTGTTGTTACATTATCTTAAATTTATGTTGGATATATACTAACATTTATAGTTTAGTTGATCAATGCCGCAATGTTAATGGATATGTAATTTCAAATAGTAAGTTTGTCTTTTCAAGAAATACAAAAAATGAAACAAAAAAATTATTGATTGGTCCCAAGTTGACCTCATAATCGAACCGGTCCTCGATCCTAGGCTCAACAGGGTTAGTCTTCACTCTAAAAAATGGAGGACCAACACTATGTGAATTAATTCCTAAATTTGGTATTAGACTAGCCCAGCCCAAACCATGCTCACCCCTAGTTATAAATCTAGGATGGGCAATGTACTAGAATACATTAATATATAAATCACTTGAATATTTGAAATTGTATATATTCCTTCACTCTTGAGTGTCATTTTTGGATATTCAAGTCATACTCAAAGGACATGATTGAATGAAAATGAAACAGAGAGTATAATATACAAACAAAGCCTAAGCCTGGGCTTCTTGTGCATGATACACACTTGCTGACAATAGAAAATCAGAAGATCCATAACGTTTATAGTGGTGAAGAAACTCAAAGCTTTGAAGCAACACCTAAAGCACAGGAACAAATCTCAATTTGGTGACTTACATTCGAAGGTCATTGAGGCTATGGAAAGCCTTTAGTGGATTCAACGAGAGCTCGCTGTAGACACCCCAACACTTAGTACAAAGAAAAAGCACAACTAGAATAGCTCCTTGCTCTCAACAAACGTGAAGAAGTCCTTCTCAAATAGAAATCTAGAAATCTATGTCCTAAAGAGGGTGATAGCAACAACACGATTTTCTTCATCTCCATGATGTGTGGAAGTGCTCAAAGCAGGATTAATCAACTTTTACTTGACGAGGGTTCTATTATTATTGATGAGAGACTCTCAAGGATACAGTAATATCCTATTACCGCTACTTAATTGGAAACTGCAGTCATAGTCGCGTCTCGTGTGACAGGCTTGCCTCTCTATTCCATGAAGATGTTAGTGCTCTAGTCACTACATCGTTTATTGGAAGAGCGTATATTCGCAAAGTCATTAGGGGTTTCAACAATTTCAAAGGTCCCAATCCAGACGAGTATAACAATTTATTCTACAAAAAAGCTTAGCCCATCGTAGGACATGACATTGAATATACTATCATGGAATTCTTCTCTTCAAGGAGAATGCTGAAATCCATCAATTCTACACCGAACTCTCTTGTACTTAAGGTTTCGAATCCATGCTGCCTTAAGGAGTACAGACCCATTTCATGTTGCAATGTCATATATAAAATCATACCAAAGCTTCCTGCAGATAGAATAACTTGTATTCTCCCTTCGGTTGTTGGCCTCAACCAAATTGCTTTCATCACGGGAAGATAGATTGCGGAGACTCTTGCATGACTACCATAAGGGCAATACAAGAAAACAGGTGGCAATCAAAATTGATCACATGAAGGCTTATGATATGGTAAAATGAGATGCTATTCTCGAGGTTCTAAAAGCTATTAATACCCTTCAATACTGGATTGATCTGATAAATCAATGCATTACTACCCCAACGTTCTCAGTTTTTCAATGGTGAATAGGTTGGGTACTTTGCAAGCACAAATGGGCTCCAACAAGGTGACCCTTTGTCTCTCCACCTCTTTATTATGGTTATAGAAATCCTTAATAAAATTATCATAGGGAAAATTGTACCCCATCTTTTAAGTTTTATTGGTGTTGTGAATTGCAAAGGATTACTCATTTATGCTTTGTTGATGACCTATTTATCGCAATCTCTCTTTTTTCATCTGGTGAAAAATGAAAAAGGTTTAGGGGTATTTGCCTAAAGAGGCGGATTAGGTACAAGCTCTCCCAAGCCCATACCTCGCGTGACATTGGATTTCATATTTCAGTTCTTAACAACCTATGTATTTCTAGGAATCGTCACTAGCCTATTGGGGTCCGGTTAGAAAACAATTAAGACACAGGAGTGTTGTCTCGATTCCTACGCAATCAGAGATTTCTAGAAACGGAGACTTGTTTACGCCAATATTTCTATTAGCGCCTTGCAATATCACTAACTTGGAAGGTTGTTTATCTAAATGGTCACATAATCTTGATTACCAATTATAATCTTTATGAACCACTAAGTGTCCATGCAAAATGTTTTTGTAGGTTTTTTTTTTTTTTTAATGTCTAAACTAATCCTAACATAATTTAGAAAAGAAATTTATACTCGAATTATTGAAAAGCAATGCCGTAAATAAACATTCAAGAAATTGAAATGACTTGAAAGTAATGTGGAAAAGAAAGACCCGATACAAGTTAGGCAAATAATATTACAGGCCTTATTATCACGCCCTAGGACAAGACCCCCATGAGCGAAATGAGAATTTAAATATGCATGAAATTACTCTAAATAATTTTAATCTACGCAAAATTGATTATTTACAAAAATGGTTATAAAATACCAATATGGCATTAAATTAGGATAACATCCATCATTTTTATAATTTTTTTGAAAATTTCATATTTTTTCAATTTTTCAATTTTTTAATTTTTATTTAAAAATAATTCCGTAAACCAATATATGCTGATTTACACTAATGTGGAACTACCCAGTACATGAATATAACAAGAACCAAGCTCAAATTGACTATTTCAAGATTGAAACTTGGTTTGCGCATTTCGTCGAACACTTGGCGTGCATCAAATCACCCCAAAGCAGTTTCCTCGGACCATGTTTGTGGCCTTCAATCTAAACTTATAAGCAATCTCACATGAAACTAAAATATCAATGTTATACTACCACATACAAAGAACAAGATTATATAAAAGTCATAGCCTAAAACACACAATAACCAAGCTAAAATCGGTCTTAAATATGCGATTTAAGCTGATTTTGCAAATTTGGGTTTGAACCCAAGTCAAGCAAACATGTTGCATGCCCGAATTCAAGCCCCGACACCCACCACGTTGGAAATCTAAGGAAAACATTACTTGATCCTAGTGAAAGTAAGTAACATAGATTTCAAATGCAATAAACATCATAGAGAATTATCAGCCGAACACATCAAAACGACTTCTCCAAGAAGTACACATGCAAAGTCCACATTGACTAGCCATGAATCAATGTGGATGGGTTTGGTTTTTGGCTCAAGTTTTAGATGATCTCTTGGTTCACATGGGAATTTAAAGAACAAGCCAAGCTGATCTCGGCATCATTGGTACTCCCATATAACATTCATCAAACTCATGAAGACAAGTAATGCACAAAAATAGACATAATAAATCAAACATGTAAGACTCTTGAAGAGATTTCGACACTTTAAAAAATTCTAGTCTCGAAAATCAGTTTTCTGGACTGGTTTTCCTCTTGATTTTTCATGATTGAAACATGTTCAAAATTGACCAAAAATACATCTAGAATTCTTACATTGCTTCTTAGTTTCTTTTTCAAGTGGCTCTTGGCCAAGAAAATCGAGAAATTATCCTCGGGGGCCTATAGAAGTTGGCTTCTTCAACTGGAAAATGAGATATGCAAAGAAAGAACTGATAACAAAGGTTTTTGTTGGTCCCCAAAACCAAACTCCACGACTTTTTTTGTTGGAAAACTGAACACCAAACAAAACTATATGTATTTTAGTTTGGGTTGCAACTCATATTTTCCCTCATTTGTTTCTTAATTTTCTCAAAAGCACTCACTTTCCCTCACCCGTGACCAACCATGCTCAATACTTACAAAAAAATTTTGGTCTTTCTTGGCACTCTAGGATGGTGTTTTTCGGGGGGCTTTAGGAGACCTTCCCGATCTCCATTTGGGACATGCAACCTAAGGATAGAAAAATCTTTGAGTGAAGTTTCACTCTTTGATTGAAGGTTTTGGCTAATTTTGGATGCAAGTTTGTGAAAATTTCACTTTTTTTCCTAAAGGTTGATATGGAATTTCTAGCTTTAACATTTTCTAAAGTTGCTTCCGGGGTGTCTTTGGGGGACAATTGTGAGCTCTCTCCCCTCCTTTGTCTCCTAATTTTCGTGTCTCAAAAGAGTTTGCTTCAGTGATCTTATCCACAGAATTAAGGGATTTTTGGTCAATCTTTTGTCCAACTACCAAGCTTGCCAACTGAGTTAGTTCACTTAATTTCTGACTTAGCCAATTTTTTCAACTTTTGCAATTGTTGAGTGTGCGGATTTTGCTGCGATTTTCTCATGATTTCAACAGCTTATCCCTGGCCAATTTTATGTCCACTTGCACTACTAATTATGATCTTCCATCATGTCCAAAGATCAGGCTGATTGGGATGCTGAGTAGGATATAGTGGGACCTCTAAGTTGCTTATTTAGCAGCTCCAAATTGAGGTTAAATCATGGACTAGGTTTTGGTAGCTGATTTGTGTGCTATAATCCATCAATTTGGCTGTAATTTTTTATCGATTAGCAAGATTATGTGTAGTAATTTAAGATCTCTACCATCTTTTGCAATTGTGCCCAACTAATTTTGCAAGAAAGTCCCTCAAAGTTGGCTATTTTTTTACCCGAAAATACCCAATTTAATGCAAATTTGGTCTTTTTGGCCCGATTTTATTGATTCAACCTGGACCAAGTTCAATTTCTACTTAATTGAGGGCCAAGATGATGATTTAAGGGCTCAGGTGAAATTTTGCAAAATTTGTGAATTGGTCCCTCAATTTTTGGAAATTGCATTTTGGCCATAACTTGCCGTTTTAATTACAATCTGACCTCCTGGGCTTGGCTAGTCATATTCAGATCATCAGCTCCAACTTTTTTCTTCTATTTTTTTCTCTTTTTTATAATTAATGTTTTATCTTCTTTTTTTATATCAAGAAAATACATGCATTTTAAAACTATACTAAATGCCTAGGTAATCTTTATGGAATAATTTGACAAGAAATATTTTTGCTGAAAAATAAGCTTGCATTTTTTGGAAATGATTTTTGAACAAAAATTTAGGTGTCAACATTATTCATATCTCCTCATGGGGATGTGAACTCTGTCCTTTATTGTGTTGATGCACTTGATGATTCTGCGGCTCTTGCTAGGGTTAGGTTTAACCCAAACAAATGCCATATTATTTTCTTTGGGTTGTTTGAGGATGAAAAACTCCTTATATTCTTTACAAAAAAAAAAAAAACTCCTTCTATTGGATCACACACCTTTATCCATGGGCACCCTTCCCATTAGATGCCTCGGTGTGTCACTTGTTACATGAAGGCTCATGCATATGGATAGTAGGTCCTAACCGAAAAGATATTCCAGAAAATAGATGGATGGGGCAAGAATCTTATCAGCTATGCAAGAAGACTTCAATTAGCCTAATTGTTACTTTTATCTATTTGCAGTTATTGGATGCAAATGTCTCTCCTCCCAAAGCAAACTATCTACGAGATTGAAAAGAAAATTAGGCAATTCTTATGGGTAGGAAATGCTAAAATGCATGAATCCCACAAAGTTGCATGGAATATGGTATGCTCACCAAAAAAGGAGGGAGGACTAGTATAGCTTGATCTGAAACTCTAGAATAAAGTGTTGATGGGTCCCATGCTTTGGAGCCTCATCAACCTTCTATCCACTTCCTTGTGGAGTTTGGGTTCATCATATTATATGCAGAGGTACTCCTATTATGCAACTCAACATAAAGGGAAATATGGCTTGGAGTTGGCGATATATTGTCAAACTAAGACTTACCTTGACACATATTATCTTTACTCAAACATATTGTTGCAAAGAGATATACAAGGAATTTAACAATAGGGAGCGATTGTGGACTAGTATCAATTAATTTGGATTGGCAGTATTAGCAAGCATAATATTATCAACTAGTTTCTTTGTAGAGATAGACTATTGACAGCAATAGCCATATCACAGTGGTTGTCTTCAATAGATACTAAGTGTAATTTTTGTATGACTAGTATAGAAGATAGAAATCACTTATTCTTTTAGCACACTTGGACAAGTAGTGTATAGCATAGTATTTTGGCACAAAATGGAATTTGGCATTAGGTAAGAGGATGGAACTTAGAACTTCAATGGATGATTAGGCCACCAAGGGCAAAAGCTTGGTGGTGACTCCTTAAGCTGTCTTTCTTAGTGACAATCTATTGCATTTGGATATAATGCAACCATAGACAATTTCAAAACAAGTCGATTGAGCCTTGTCTTTTGTTGGTTAAGATTCAAAAGGTTGTAAGAGGTAAGGTATCACCTTACCAAAAGTGTAGGCCTTCCTAGATAAATATTTTATTGGCTACTATATGGAGGCTTCCTTCCTTCATCTTCTCACATAATTAGTCTCTTTGAAATGCTAGGGGATTCCCCTAAGCTTTTGTACCTCATCTAATTAATGATTTTCACATATTTACACAAAAAAGATTCTTTTATATATAGAAAAAATACGATAGCTCCAAATATTAGACAAGGCTTATAGAACTGCTAAATCGGAGTTTAATGAGCAAGTTACACTACTTGTCTATGTCGCTAAGGGTGCACATGACAAAATTTCTGAAACAGAAATCAATTTCTAGCCAGAAATTGATTTCTCAATTTCTATTCCATGGATGAGTTTCTAAGTAAAGAAATGCGTTTAATAACAATTCAAAATTTCTATTTCTGAAATAAAAATTCGTTTGATAACAGAATTAAATTTCTATTTCTAGAAGCGACAACAACCGACGTACGGCGACCAGCATTCGGCGTCCGGTGACCAGCGGCGAGCGGCCAAAGTCCAAAGTCTAACGTTCGGCGTCCAGCGCCAAGTCCGGTGACCGGTGGCGGGCAACCAAAGTCCAGAGTCCGACACCGGAGTCCGGCGACCGGCAACTAGCATCCAACGTCCGAAGTTCGACGTCTAACGTCCAACATCCGGAGTCCAGCGACAAGATGCTAGTGGTGGGTGGCGAGCGGCGAACGGTCGTTAGCGAACATCCGGTGGTTGGTGATGAGCCTCTAACATCCAATGATTGGCGATGAGCAGCCAACAACCGATGGGCGTCGACATCTGGTGGTGGCGGTTGGCGACGGGCGGCCGGAGTGCGGTGGCCGGGGCCGGTGGCGGGCATCCAACATCCCACAGGCAGCAAGTGAGCGATAGGGAGTGACGAGAATGAACGATGAGAAAAAAATTTATTTCTCATTTCTGTTCCAAAAATAGAAAAGCTAAAAATTTTAATTTCGATTTCTGCTCAAAATCTATTTCTGGAATAGAAATCTTTTCTAGAAATAGAAAAATAAAATAAAGTTACCAAACGGATTTCTGTTCCAAATCTGTTATGGGGAACAGAAAAATAGAGAAATAGAAAAACATAAATTTTGTCATGCGCAACCTAAGTGATCAAAATCGCTTGTGTGACTTCTAAACCAAATTATGAATTGGAAAAATTAAATTAAATTAAAAGGTTCAACAAGCATTAAGATCAAGACATGTTATAGGTTTCTTGCTAGTTGATATGCGTAGATAAATTTAGTGAGAATTCTTGATTACTTCGCCCTTTCCAAAAAAAAAAAGAAAAGAAAAAGAAAAACTAGATAGTTTAAGTGAGAAAATAATCTTGGGGAATTTTATAAGGTATGAGTGCCTTACTCAGGTCTTCAAAGCCTCTTAATTAAGTGTTTGTCTCTACTAGATAATGCCCAGAATCGTTCGCTAAGTTGGTGACGGTATTGATTAATGCCTCCAATCGAAAAAAATATAGTATTATATTTCCTAGTTGATGAAACTTGCATGTCAATACACATCATTTGTGATGTACACATTCACATGTCAAAAGTAAAACACAAAATTAATTTTCATGGATAACATAGAAGTTAGGATTAATACCATGAATAACCTCAAACTAATATGTCTGTGACAAATTTACCCTAAATTAATTTTTGGATCGCCGAAAGCCCCAAACTGATATATCTATCATAAAAAATCTCAAAATAATACACTTTTGATTATCCCAAACTGATATGGATTTTCATGTGAATTGAGTTATTATCACATGTTATCTAACTCAACATTTCACGGTAAAATTTTTAGAAGCTAACAAAGGATAAATATGTCGCTAGGGTACCAATCTAGAGTTTCTATCAATCCAAAAATTATCACAAATACACCAATTTATAGTCTTTTGTAGTATTAACCCTAAAAGTCATTAGTTTGCCTCAGAGCATCAGCAATGTATCAAATGTATAAATTTCTTTGGACACGAACTATCCTTAGCTCGCAGGTGGATTAATAATCCCCACAAATATAGGCAAACTACCCACTTCCACATGTATCAATTAAGGTTCCATCCATAGGATGATAGGCATGGTCCACAAGTTTAATATGAGAGGAAGACAATCCTATTCGGATTAGGATTCGCTATACTCCAAACCAACTGTCAATTACTCAAGTCAAATAAAAGGTTATCATGATGCTGATGATAGAAAACTTCAGGCGTTTTCGTGTGAATGCAAAACAGACAATGACTGGTACAGCTTGATGTTGACCTTGTAGCACGTGATGAATGATCATTGCCGCACGGGTTTGTATAACAACTTCGTATGCCCAACTTGTGGAAAACAACATCTCCAAAGTCCATGAATGTCCGCTTCTGTCAATGAGCAATCAAGCGCATGGAATCAACTGAACATTGCAAAAGTTGTTGGAGATAGAGAACGCGAGAGCAAAACGTGAACTACATAAATAATGCAGAATAATAAGGAGATAGAGTGCAAGTAACTTTGGTCGTCGACATATCTCCAAACGCACCCTTCACGTAGTGGGGGATTGGTGCATCCTAGTTGTCCTCGCCGAAATGAATCGTGTTGCGTATGGCAGAGCTCTTGCTCTCACTCGTTCTTTTCTACAACTTTGAAGTAGGTCAAGGCTTCTCTGTTATGCAATGTTCTTTAGGCCAAAAACTAAAGGTTGCCCCCTATCGGATCTCTCCAAAGATAATACAATCAAGCAAAATTGAAGGATTCATACTTCATTTTGACCCCACAAATTGATAAAGCTTAATAATTAGAATCATGAAAAGGTGGTTGCTTTACACAAACCAAATCTAAATAGAACACTAAAAAAAAAAGACAATCACGGACTATTTAAGAAAACACTCAAAACATTTCTAGATCCCTATGTGTGGCAAGCCCATCATTGTGCACTTCCCTGTATATATAAGTTTAAGCGAGAAACCCAATGTCTAAGCCCATGATAAACCTTGCCTCTCCTGGACATCGTAGACATTAATTTTTAAGTTTTTCTTGGCGGTGCTTGTTTTATGTTTTTTTTCCACCAGCTGTCCTGTCAGAGTTAGGAGCATGCACTACTTGCTGTTGATGATCGTGTATTCCCATATGGTCATGCTTTGTCTTAGCTAGCAGATTTTGCGAGCTTGTGTGCTTAAGGTAAAGTTCCAAGTTCAGTTCAACCGTACAAGTTAGCTCAGTAACCACTAATATCTGCCTACAGGCATCTGCATCAGCTGAAGACTTTAAGCGTCATAAAAGACCCTAACCTGGTGATTCAAATATGGTGACAGCAGTTTGCTCGATAACCTTTCCTATATCACATAGTGGAATGCAAACACGAAGAGAAAAAAGGGATGATCGGACTCCGTTTCAAACACTTGCAGCCTCAGCTACAGAGATTTCTCAGCGTGTTCCTACTTCCTAGTATTAAGAGTCTAGTCTGGTCCGAAGGACGTTTGGATCTTCCTCAAGTTCTCTTAACACCTATGGTTCACATAAAAGATTCAAACCCACCACTGACACAACATTCTCTTCCATGCTCTCGAAACCTCATATTGCATCTACAAGTCTACAACCGTATCGCCATAATAGGTTCATTTATAGCAGATAGCAATGCTTAGTTTAGGATCCCTCGGTACAGTATTCGATAATCAAGCAAAAAAGAGTCTTACATTGTCCAGTATTATCAAACCAGGGAAAAAAATGGAAACAATAGCTTCAACTTCGTGCACAAACTTTGGAATCAGGACAGATACCTTATCACGATCTCTACTGAGCATTGTCAGCAGCTCAAAGCCAAGCAGGAGATTGCAGAACCAGCCGCAGGCTCAAATGCATACCAATCTGAAGCAGGATGATCCAAAATCTGAAAAATGAACTTCTTGACCACGACCCCTTGTTGAAACTCTGATAATCATCATAATCCAGAATTACCGCTTAACACAATTTACTCACATGGAAAATGAGTACTCCTCAGGGTACGTTCATGACTTGAATAGACTGCAACATGTCAGAAACAGCAATGACAAGATCACCCGATTTGATCATCCCCCTGGCCTTGAGAAGAGAGAATGTTTTATTGAGGTTGCTTTCCATGTCGTCAGAGAAGCTTAATCTGAACGGTATCAGACCCCACTGAAGGTTCAGACGCCTCCTCACTGATGTTGTAGTTGTGAAAGCAAAAATTGGGCAGTCAGGTCGGCATCGCGAGAGGAGAGATGCCATGTGACCGGATTTTGTGTAGACAAAAAGTGCATCCACCCCCAAATTGTTAGCTGCAACATCAAATAATAAAATATATTAGACATGAAGAACCAGAAAAGCGTCTCTTTGCAACTGCAGAAAAGACATAGGTATAGTTTCAAGGGTCACAACACTACAATTGTCAACTATGTCCCAGAACAAAACAGATAATGGCACAACATAATTTGTGACAACATGAAGTATCACTAAAGAATGCCAAAAGAGTAATGCAACAAATTAGACCAACATCTGATGACATGGAACAGTTATTCCCTCCAAATTATATTTGGGCAGAGTTTTCACTTAAGCTTCATGGGAATTTCAGCAATCAGAAGCAAAGCAGAGTTATAAATGTCCTATCTTTCAATGGAAAACAGCAATGACATTTGATATTAATTTAAGACACGAAGAATAATTATTTGCCATAAACACGACATCTGCCAAAGGTCTGTTGTCATGGATGTCTCTTTGGAGTCAAGTTCTACAGGCTTCACTTTTTTTTCTAGAATGTATGCCCTCATTTGCCACGCTTTGAAAGTAATTGTAAAGAAGAGCTAAGCCACAATTACTCACCCATCTTGGCAGCAGAAATGCATATCTCTTCTGAAATGTTGTCTGCAAATGAAGATCCTATATGTGGAAGTTCCATAGCTTCATGGCGTTTCTCTTCCCTCCACCACTTCTCTATTCTCACACTGACACTCCTCAAGACTGTCAATGCCTTCTCTGGGTACTGACCCATGGCTGACTCACCAGAGAGCATCAGAGCATCGGCTCTCTGTCTAACTGCTTCTGAAACATCGGCAACTTCGGCTCTAGTTGGTGTAGGGTACTCAATCATAGATTCAAGCAATTGAGAAGCAACAATAACTGGTCTATTAAGCTGCCTGCAGACCTGAACAATTTTTTGTTGAGCTGACGGGACCTGCTCAAGTGGTATCTGAGCACCCAAATCGCCTCTGGCAACCATAGCTCCATCTGATGCTAGAATGATCTCTTCTAAGTTCTTCAATGAATCAATACTCTCTATCTTTGCAATGACAGAAATGTCCCTGCATATTTGAGTGAACAAGACACACAATTGGCCCTTCACAATACAAATTACATAAAACTAATACACTATAAATGAGTGGCAAGGTACATGTTCTTACGCATCACGAGAGCGAGCAGCAATGTAACTCTTAAGATGAGTTATAACATCAGCAGACTTGACAAACGATATCGCGATAAAATCAACACCCTCGGCGATCCCAAAATCAATGTCCAGCCAGTCCTAAACACGAGTTCAACATAGGTTCATAAAAAAAAAAGGATCAACATTTTGTTTGGCATAAATATTTGGATGGTAACTTATTCTTTTTCAGTTTTCAACATTATAAGTCAGCATGTAACAAATACATAGAGACAGAGGTAAACCTTTGAAGAAATTGTCGGAAGCATTGCATTACGTTCCCGAACTAGACTACCATTTCTCCAGAAAGTCAAATTAGCACGCGGAAGCAAAAGTCCGGGATCAGTACATTGGCATTTAACATCTGGACCAATTTTCTCAATCACTTCAAACCTCACCATTCCACCATCCACAAGGAGTTCATCCCCAACCTTCACATCTGTGAATTTCAGCAGATTGACAAAACAAAAATACAGTAAGCAGTGCACGATCTCATAGAAATAACTACTGTTTCTTTAATTAACGAGATTTTTTATAATCATTACCTTCAGCAAAACCATCATAATTCACAATGATGGTTCGTTCAGGGAGAGTGGAATCAAAAGCCCTCACGCTAAAAGTCCATATTTCACCATCCTGACAAAAGCACAATCAGTTAAAGAAAATTCTCTTTACAAGCAATGCCATCTGCCACAAAAGCTGCAACAGGAAAAGATTATAACGGTTCTCTGCAGAACTATTTCAATCCAACTGTTATCTCATGGGATCACATTTCAAGTTTAATTCTTTCCTCTAGGTATATGAGCAATCACTTACATCCAGGCAGAATCTCTTGCACTAGCCACTGTAAAAGGTCTAATTGTGCTCCACTACATAAAAGATGCAATTCTGACCGGCTTGAAGGGCACAGAAAACACAGTAGTGCCACAGTTTGGATTAATATATCAGAAGATAATTGCTCTTGGCCATGTTATTGGTTAGACTGCTTTCTAGTTTGGCTTTTTCCTTTTGATATTTATCTCAGTTGTCCTGTTTTTTCCATATCCTTCCCCTACTACTTCATTATGTATACTTTCTGTGTGAGTATTTAACTTGGTTCTATTTCAATAAAGTGATCTTCATTACCCATAAAAAGCCCTGTACACAGGATAAGCAGCTTGCCCAAGGCAAAAGATAAGAACTATCAATCAAAAAAGAGACCATCGTTCGCTATAAAATTTCATTCCACAAATACAAGCAGTTACCATTGAAAGAACAACGGAACCTAACATAAGAAAGCAAAAACAACCACATTGTTCCTACAAAGCACGCACCCAAGACAAGCACAAAAGCACACATAAGCAAAACTCAGTTTCCTAGTCAGTCTGTACTAAATCCTATTAAATAAAAAAGAAAAACAAAAATCCCTAGCATTGAATCAGCACCAATGCAATTTCAAGTATGATGCGCACAAATTGGGTGTAAATTACGATAGAGGATGGCGTAGCTCTCGTCTTGCCCTTGACTCGGCATTTAATTGGAGAAATGTTATCTATCATCAGATAGCTATCGAGTGTCGTGCATTAATTGGTAGGGTTCCATGATTGAATGATAAATCAAGCATGAGCTATAATAACCAGTTCCAGTTCACTTAGATACATTGGTAAAGGCCTTTGCATCATGCAATTTAATATTCCTCACAGATTTTTATGCAATTGAGTTGCACTATACGGAGAACAATGAAAATTAACAAAACCAGAAACGTAGTTTTCCTCAAGTCCCTTCCTTTTCTTCTGGAACCCGAGGTATCACAATCTTCCACGAATGCGAATTCGGTCGGAACGAAAGAACAAACCAACCTCGGCTTTCGCAGAAGCAGCCCCGCCGAGATCGCCCATGTGGATCTCGCTCCCTTCCGTGTCCATCATTATGGCGACGGCGTAGCCCTTCTCCTCGTTGAGCCGCCGGACCAGCTCGATGACGCGGCGGTGCCACTCCCGCGTGCCGTGGCACATGTTGATCCGCGCCACGTTCATCCCGCCGACCGCGAGCGCCTCCAGCTGTTCCGACCCGCAGGTCGCGGGGCCGATGGTGCACACGAGCTTCGTGCGCCGCGTGCTCCGGAACCCGTTCTCCTTCAGCTCGGCCTCCGTCACCGCGTCCACCTCGATGGCCGCTGCGTCGCCGGCGGACGAGGGCCGCGAAATCACGGCTCCGGCCCCATTGTCGGACACCAGGACGCGCGGGGCCGACGGGGACTGCGGGTCGGAGGCGGAGGCGGAGGCTCTGATGGAGAGGCCGGAGAAGGCGGCGGGGGGCAAGGGGCGGAGTGTGGCGGGGAAGGAAAGCCTGGGGTGGTGGTTGGATTTGCTCAGGAAAGCCACACTCGGCGAGCCGGTGAAGAACTGGAGGGACTGCGCCGACATGGCTCGATCTCCGGCGGGTCGGAAGTGGTGGTGATTGCCGCGGAGGAGGAGGAGGAGGAGGAGGAGAGTGGAGACGACGGGAGCAAAGGCGGAGTTTTTAATGGGTTTTCGGGGACAGTGGCGGAGTTTCCGAAGAGAGGGGAGAGAGAGAGAACGGGAGAAGCGCTTCCTCGGCCGTTTTGGAGCTTTGCGAGTGTCGTTTTGGAAGGAAAAGCGTGCCTTCGAAGGGCGCGCCGTTTCGCTCCAAAACGACCGCCCGCCCCCTCCAACCCACCCACGACGAGGGGAGCGGAAAGAGCAACGACGAACGCGCGGCACGTGGCTATTGGACTGATTCGGAGGGGATCGAGCTAAGGGGGAGCGTGGGGCCCCGAACGATGGGGGCGGTCGGATCAACCCGCGCTTTTTCATTACGAGACTTTAGGACTTGCTATGAGATTTTGTTTTTTGGTTTTTCGCTTTCTAGGTTTCCTTTTTCTGTTTATTTTGGGCGAACCTTAAATTGGAAACTATTGACGAGGATATGCCTCTTAAGATCCGGAAGCGGATCCAGGCTTCTCCCGCCTGGCTTGGTGGGTGAACAGATTTTCACGGACTTTAATGAACTAACGAGATTATGTTAGGTAAAGAAAAAATCCTAAACTTATGGTATTATTATCATTTAATTCTAAATATTTTCATCAATCCAGCTAGGCCGGAAATTTCAGATATGGATGACTGACTCCAAAGCAAAGCCTCGGGCTTAAAGCATGAACTCGATGAGTCACGTTATACCTCCACGAGCCGACGTGGCGCGCCACGTCGTCTCCACGGGCAGGGGGTGGGGCCCAGTCAACTCCCCGTCACGCCTCCGCAAACGTCAAAACTCACGACGGTCTCAAACCCTCTCTCTCCTCTCTCCTCTCGCCTTCTTTTTGCCCTTTTTGCCAGAACAAAAAGCAGACCGATCGCGATCTGAAACATACTTAGCTAAAAATTCCACGGATCGATTGCCGATTACCTCCCTAAAGAAGCGATTTTTCCCCTCCGCTACCCGAAGAAAAGGACCGTCTTCCCGACCTAATTCTTCCCCATCTCAGGTTCGGTCCCATGGATTTCTCTGCTTCCCCTTCTTGTTAGCCGATCGAAATTCGTTTGCTGGGTCTTTTGAATCCCTTCGCGATTCGAGTGAATTTCTGATTCTTGGGTTTGGACGGTTGCAGGTGCTCTGCGGGCGAGAGGGGGATGGGGGCGTTCATATCGAGGTTCTGGTTCATGCTGTTCCCGGCGAAGGAGTACAAGATTGTGGTCGTGGGGTTGGACAACGCCGGGAAGACGACCACCCTTTACAAGTTGCACCTCGGGGAGGTGGTCACGACGCACCCGACCGTCGGGAGCAACGTCGAGGAGGTGGTTTACAAGAATATCCGATTCGAGGTGCGGTAATAACGAACCCCTTTCGCGCGTTTGTTGTTGTGTGCGAATTCTGGTGATTAGTGGTGGGAAAATGCGATCTTGGACGGTGCTGCCATCGGTGCTTAGGGTTTGGGATTCAGAGTTCCGTATGATTTAGATGATTTAAGTTTATGGGCTGCCATTTCGATCGGTTGCTGTGATAAGGGAGTCTACTTTTGTTGGAGTTGCAATTGTACTTGAACACAAAAGAGCAATTTTTCCTAGTTTAGCTAATTGGCTGGTTGAACTTTGTGATTTCAGTCCTGATCTTGACCCTCTGATTGTGGATGTATGTGTTTTTCTGTGGTGATGGCTTCATTTGATGGGCCATGGAGCCTTGATTTTTTGTTGACTGTTGCTTGAATCACTTAAATTAAAGATTTGAAGCTCACAGAAACTTCTCTCGCCTTTGCTTGTTAGAGATTTGGATGTCGTGTCAGTAATTGCAGAATATCATAGCTTGTCTTGCCTCCAGGACAATTCTTTTGCCTAAGGTTCTTAATTAAAAGAGTTCTTTATACCATATGGTCCAAATAATGTAGGCTCCGGCAATAGGGTTTTGTTGTTGAAATACAGCTTCATTTGCAAATTGATGTTCTATCTAATAAGATGGCTTTGAATTTCCTGTGTTGGTTAGTTGTCAAACTCCTGATGATTGTTCATCTTAGGTACTCGCGACGCATGCTGCCTTCATTGTGTTGTATGCTGCATTTCTGTTTTGATGCATCATTTTTAAGGTGCTTGGATGTTGGCAGTACTTGGATACTTCGGATTGTGAGAATCTGCTTTTGTCCCTCAATACGATGTCTCAGCAATTTCAGATAGTCCTATGTATGTTTTGGTTATATTACATTAGCATCCTTGGTAGAGCCAATTCAAGCCAATAATTTCACACGAGAGTCAATCATGCCATTCGGTTATATATTTGTTTCTCTGTCATCTTGCGTTTTCACTAATCAAAACTAGTCTGATTATGAAAAAATAATTCATGGATTAGTCATTAAGATTTTTCAAACAAAATGGCGCTGGAATATGTCTCAGTTTGTTAGCGAGAAATATGTTGGAGGGTAGATGAGTCATGAGTATAAAGGAAGGTTGACTGGGAATTAATAGATACTCTAACATGTGCAAGTGATTTTGGTGCATCTGTTGGATATAGCTGGACATGTAAGTTACTATACAGCTCATGTACTAAGAAGATTTTTATGGTGGCCAATGTTCTTGAATTAGTAGAAAAGCATTGGTTTAACAAATATGGTCCGTCAATGAACTGATCTTGCTATCCTCGTGGTTATGCTTGTTATCAGGTCTGGGATCTTGGCGGGCAAGAAAGATTAAGGACATCGTGGGCCACATACTATCGGGGAACTAACGCTGTTATTGTAGTGATAGACAGCACTGACAGAGCACGGATTTCCATTATGAAGGATGAACTATTCAGGTTGCTAGCAAGTGAGGAACTTCAGCAGACCGTGGTGTTGGTGTTTGCAAACAAGCAAGACCTGAAAGATGCCATGACCCCGGCAGAAATAACGGATGCACTCTCTCTTCACAGCATCAAGAACCATGATTGGCACATTCAAGCTTGTTCTGCCCTCACAGGCGATGGGCTTTTTGACGGTCTTGGCTGGATTGCTCAGAGGGTCACCGGTAAGGTGCCTAGTTGAAAAACAAAGAGAAATCTCCAGTTTTCTTATGTATTTGCTGGAGTTGGATGGGTCTCCTCTGTAACCAAACAAATTTGTAGATTGATCCTTTTTGATTTGCCTTCTGTACCTTGAAATGACAAATCTGTTTCATCAAATACTTGTCATGGAGAAAATTTGCTGAATGAAACTCACGTTCCAATATGAGGTTACATTTGCCATTAGCTATCCATAGCCGTAATGATGTATGGTCTGTATGTATCTTAATTTACTATAATTTTTGCCTATATAGTTCCTTTTTGATTCCGACATTACTGGCAGTCTTGTTTTCAAGAAACGACGAGTTTAGTTTGTGTGAAAATCAGTCTTTTTTTCTCATTTTTAAGCGGATGAACAACTCGTGTTCTCTGTATATACATGGCTGCTAATTTTTCAAAACTACTATCTATATACCCACACGAATAATTTGCTGGAAGATCATCCTTTATTGATCATCCAGATTCACCGAAGGGCCAGAAATATTATAGTACTTGGAGCACATTCACGGTATAAACTCAGTATCTCCGTTCAAATGTACGTGAACTGTGCCATGTACGTTGTTTTTAGCTGGTTCGCTTACCGAGTTGCCAGTTCGAAGTGAAGGCTTTAATGGGAAGGACGGTATAACTATTCTTTATTGCCTCAATGTCTCTGTGCAAGATTCCGACAGCCGAAGAAAGAATTGCTCTCCGTTGTGTCCGAAGCAGCTCCTCCCTGAATCAGATTGAGTACGTGCGGATGGGCAGAGCAATTAGTGTCTGCCGAGTAAATTGGCTAAGCCGAAACTACATTATCTTCATAATGTCCAGCATCGGTATGCCTGCTCTGTCCCTGCAACTGGTGGTGACGGAGCTCATGATCTGACGGAGGATAGATTCCTCAGCATCCCCTTAGTAAGCATCATTCTCTTCAGCTCAGAAGCGAGAATGAACAAGAGAGATTCCGGCAGGCCTTAAGTGGCACTAGCAACCGTAGCTTTGCCATTGCTGTGGCGAGCCTCCTGACCAAAACAAATGTAAGACATTACCAGAAGTTATATCGCTGTGGGTAAGGACTGCTCTGCCATTCTCACCTTGTCTACTTCCTGTGAAGTAGTGTATCGATGAACCGGGAAAAATTACCTGAACAGCTGCCACACCGACTTTTCCTAGTGAAGAGATGAGCCTGCCCAGCTGAGCCTGTATAGGCGTTTCCTCACTTCTGTGATGACTACATGAGCTTGTCAGTGCTCCCCGATTTGAGGTCACACCGACAGATATTACTAGCATCCTAGCCAAAACTTGTCACCGACTTTTGTGCCAGAGAGCAAGAAAGGGTGCCCTTCTAGGAACAGTCCGTCTGCTGGAACTCATTGTCCTGTATTCAGACAGATGATATCTCCCACAACGATATTTTAAATTGACAAACCGAAGGACATTGACTCTTAAGTCATTTTCTATATGAAAACAATCATACTGCTTGCATGACAAGAAATTATACCCCGCAGAGACCATGATTACAGGAGGTAGAACAAAAGATATGCTTACAGCTTCATGCCATCCTTCTGTAACTCCATGTCTTTTTATGCCATTACCAAAACCAATGGAAATTGGCACACTTTCAGAAGAAAAAATAACGTTTCGTCTTACAAGTTCCCATATAAAACGAAAAAAGCTCCTATTGGGTAGCTCCTAGTACGTGTTTGATCCAAATGACTTCAGCCAACGGTCCATGTCTTCCACAGTGCCGCTGATTCCTCGCTCCAGAATTGTTCCAAGAGCAGAGTCAACAAAACGGGAACCACCAATCATGCGAAGCCGGTCTATATCTCTATTTAGATGGTAGTTTGATCAATCTTGAAGCTTCCCTCTCTCGAAATTGTATATAACACGCTGGTGCTAGGATGTTCATGTGAAGAAGTATCTTTAGGGCAACTGCAGAAGAAAGATTTACGCCACTGTTTGGCTTTGCTAAGGGTGGCAGCTGGGAGTCTGAGAGTATTCCGAGGCAGAATCCCATTTTGAAAGCAAGTGCCTTCATCAGTTTGTACTCTGCTCGTGCTCTCTTCATCGGCTTCAGGGCAGATCATCCATTCATCGATCTTATAGTGAGGTGATGACAATATAAAAAGGGAAGGACCAACTCTCCACTGCCCTTTTCATACTCTACAGTTTTGGTGAGATTAAGCTTGATCTTGACCATAAGGATGATCCCAATTGCCGATCGCCAGCTTTCATTTAACTTTTCAAACATTGTCCCTGAAGATGCCAAGCACCCTCAAAGCAAAAAAAATAGAGAAGAGGGGTAAGTATACTAAAAGTGTCGAAAGTTACGTACAGCGCTCACTTTGGTGTCAAAAACTTATTTTGGATCACTTAAAATGCCAATAAATTTGAAAAACAATTATTTCATTGCCAACGCCGATCTAATTGGCCGGAAATCTAACGTGGTACTTTTTTATTAATTTTTTAAGCTTGACGTGGCTCGTTGGAGAGTACAGTCAATATCCAAACAATAAAATAACACCGTTTGGCATCTTTCCCCCAAGTAAGAACCCTAAATCTCCAAATTGAGAGAGAGAGAGAGAAGGCATGGGCTTCCTCCTCGTCTTCTTCTTTGAAGAACAACACCAGCAACGGCACACACTAGCAGTGGTACCTTCGACCCCCCTTCTTCCTCCTCCTCCTACGCCCTCGCCTCCTATTATTCCTGCCACTTCTTGCCTGAGCAACAATCTCAGTCTCTCCTCACTCACCTAATCAAGCAGCTACGATGGTGGCCAAGCGACGGTGGCCAAGTGATAGCAGATGGCATTGGGCGAGGATATGACAAAAACCCTAATTTTGATCCTCATATGAGTGATACGGCGTCGTTTTTGTGAGGCTATCCATACATGATGGCAAAACAACATTGTTTCTTAAGGAGAATGGAAAACAACGTCATTTAAAATCCACCACAACTTCTTCTTTTTTTAAAATATAAAAGTCATGTAATTAATTTGGTTGGAATCTCTCACCGGTGGCACCAAAGTGATCGTTTTTTCTCCGATTTGGCACTTCAATTATCCGATGGAAACTTTTGACACCAAAGTGAGCACTGTACACAACTTTTGGCATTTCTAATGTACTTTCCTTCAGAGAAGATTATTGAAGAATCAAAGAAACTTTCACAAAGAATGGATGCTATGTAGTCCACCAATTGCAGGAATTAGTTTCCAATGTAGGAATCTTGAAGAAATTGAGGTTTATACTGAGAGTGATATGATGGAGCGATAACATCGGTCTTGTTAATGGAAAGTGTTAGGACTAGAATTAGCACCTAGAGGGGGGGTGAATAGGTGACTAAAGCGATTTTATAAATTTTAACCCGAATGAGAGATTAATGAATTAAAAATAACAATCGCTGCAAATGAAAGTAATGAAAGATAAAAGGATTAGGGATAGAGAATCAAGACTCCAGATTTATAGTGGTTCGGCTTAAACCAAGCCTACGTCCACTCTCCTGGACGGACAGCCCTTCTGGCTGGATTTCACTAAGAATCAAAAAGAGTGTTTACAATCTCACACCCTTGAATTCACAGTATAGAAACTCTACTATACTTCATCAAGGTCTCACCACACTTTGGTTTCTCTTTTGATTACAAGAATTGCTCAAAGAATAAGATCACAAGATAACAAGGAGACTCAGACTTTGGAATTTTTCTATCCGGCACACTTCAACAACTTCAGCGTCTCTCTTACATACTTCTCCATGCCTTCATTACCGTTGGCACCTTCAGAAGAAATTCTTCCAATCAACCCGTTGGACAGAATCAATTTAGAGAGATCTCGAGCTCTTTAAGGTAAGTGTAGATAGCCCATCAATCCTGCTCGCCCATACAATCAGGATCTTGGTTTCCATAAGTAGAACCTTCCAAGTATAAATTGCGAATTTTAGAGAATCTATATTTATTCGAATACGAATATAAGAACTTGTAGTGCTAATTCCAGTCGAAAGATATTCCTTAGCCGTTGGAGCCAAAACCATATTAAATAGAATCAGAATAGAAGTTTTTAACTTGACGGTCTGAAAACTGTCCATGATAGTAGACTTTGAAACTTGAGTCTTGATATCGTCAGACTTTGATCTTCAGACTTTGCCAGTAGAGTCTACAAGTCTTCAGACTAGACTGATGGAAATGTTTTGTCGACTTCAAAATATCTGAAGAGAATTTATCTAACAGAAAGCACGTCCATAAGATTAAGACAACACTAGCAATTCCATGGGATTGACAGGTAACTTCTTTATAGAACTCCTGATCAATGAGGATTAGAAAACATGGAGTAACTGATAAGCAAGAGCCCGGAAATTGTTGCTGTGAAGGAGGAAGGATGAATTCTGACATGACGCACGGGCGCGCACCCTAAGAGCAGTCTTTTGTAATTGGATTGGTGCCCCAATTAGATTCTCAAATGACACTGATTAACGTAAATAATATTTGTCTTGTGAAGAGCAATGAGCGTGCCTCTGTTTCAAAAACAGGTCCAGGAACCACTCCATGGATTTCTTCGTTTATGGAAAAAGGCTTCTCCCCTCTCGCTTTGGCGTGGCTTGCCCACCAATCGGCAATAGAGCTGATCCAACTAGAGATTACGTACTCGTTCAGTGAGCATTACCTGACCATGTTTCTTGGCTGATAAGTGGAATCTGTCAACTGTTGATGATCGCAGATGGGTTTTTTTTGTGATTGCTCTGCATCGACGCATGCTGATTACACATGCAAGTATGCTTTCAACTGGAAATGTCTCGGCTGTAGATGTTCTCTTTCCTTGCCTTGACAAAATAAAGATGATGCTGAGGATGTTGGATAACGTTATGTTGCGAGGACACATTGGAATGAGGTAATGGTGTCTTGCTTTGGCTTGTGACAAAGATCGCATCCAACCAAGTAGCTGGGCTGAGTTTGATAATGAAGACCAAAGGTGAATACGAATTTATAGATTTCGCTGCTTTTATGGCTTTTTTAAGCACTCGGAGCATAAGGATTTCTCTTAATAAATCCAATTACACTCATATCCTTCTCTTCTCTTCACTTTAATTATCAATCAGTCATGATATAGAAGTTTCTTATAAAGTAATGATATCTTGAGATCTGATTATTGGGTTTGTGGAAATTCTTGGTATAAACATTGCCCACATTTATGATATTTTGTCATCTAGTTTTTCACATATCGAATTTTTGGTTAAAACTTTCGATCAATTTTGATTGCATGGTGCTGTTTGGCCAAAAATGGAGGTGCGAATAGCTGGTCTTTCATGTTCAAATTTAGCACAAATGACTATGAAGTGTCACATTAAATATTGCTGACCTTTGACCATTGATTCATCGCACATTTCATTCGTAGATTATCCTTAAATTTGTAACTTCGGTCAATTCAATGCAATAATTGAGTTTGAAATCAAAGGAGTATCTCTCAATCAATTCTGACTGCATCTAGATTGATTGGATATCCAGAACCTTAAATAGTATTTAGGGCCAAAAATGCATGAGTCTTTTTGTGGTAAACCCAGAAATTTAGGAGCTTCATTTTAAAACGAATATAAGCCACGTCATCATTGGGGGCAGGGCAATGACACTTTCTCCACTAGCGGTGACACGTCATAGGTGACGTAGCGTAGCGTGTGATGTGTCATGGGGCATTGTATGACGTGGCGTGAATGCAAACGAACAAGTGTCTCCCCACCGCTTGCTCGGTTTCCTACTTTAGTCCTTCCCGGAATCACCACCGTTCCGCCGCCCACAAAATTGCTCGCCGGCAGCGCCATGAAAAAGATGCCTCCTCCCTCAGCACCAACATCATCCAACTCACTCAGAAAAGTAATTGCCTCGAGGAAACTAATTGCCACGAGATCAATTTGGTTGCTGCTACACGACCCGTCCGACCCGCCGGACTCCCCCGGCAAAGCTCCGTCTCAGTTCCCTTCGATGCCGGACGTTCCAATCGCTCCAGTGCCGTCACCACCAACTCCCCATGATCCTCCCCCGGAGCCTGAAGTGCCACTGCCTCGACCAAATGAGGACGCGGGAATCCATCGACCGCCGACAAAGCCGCCGGACTATGTGCCTCCGCCGGATATTCCGCCCGGAGAGGTCCGGCCGTAGAGTAGAATTTGCAAGAGGCACTGACGGTGTGAGATGGCAGTGTATCGAGTCTAGTTTTGGAATTTAGGCGCTCGGCGTTGCTCTTAACCGCTAGCAGTATTAATAGTAAATAATAGTAGATTCTTGTTTAGTGTCACCTTTTGACGGTATCGATAGCTTTTGGCGCTTTGTAGTGCAAATTGTTCATTGCTGCTTTTGAGTCCTATACGAGAATCGAATGGTTTGCTGATAAATCATGTGGTGATAATGTATTAAGACTTGTCATATAAACAAGGTTGTGCCGAAGGACAATCCCGGAACAATCTAACAGCTCCAGCCCACGTCGGAGTAGCCGCCGGACCTCCTCCGGCCCAATGCGTCTCGTAGCTGTATACGAGCTACCCGAATTCATCAGTTGCTTAAATCTCTCTCGCGTCTGGTTTCTACGGGTGGTTGGCTCTTCAAGACCTTCCGCAGCCTGGTCGTTTCTACTTTCTAGAAGAGCACGAACCTTAATGAAGATAGCCTTGGACTCTTCTTGTCCATCTTTTCTCTCGTTCCCAGTCCTCACTTCATCGCAGACTGTCTGTAATTATTACTTGCCCTTTCGGAAGTTCCGGCCTTTACCGTTGAACACGACCGAAGCTACGAACGAAGACCGTTGACTCATTCAACCGTCGGACCCCCACTCTCCATGGACCGAGGTCGTCGTGGCAGTTTGATCGCGTGTGGTTCCCGCGTAATCAGGGGTCCAAGTCATTTTGAGTAAGTCAAGGAAAGAGGTTAATTGGGTTTGTTCTCTCGTGATATGATTTGAATACCAAATACAGATGTCTTAGACAGAGGTATTAGTTTTCTTTTATTTTTTCTGTTGTTGTTGTTGTAGTAGTAATACAGATTATTTCCATTCATAAATCTCAAGTTTGATCATACATTAGAAAAGCTTCATAACAGATTAGAGTTCAAATTCGACCGAAAAAATTAAGAGTTCAGAGTTCTAAGGGCTGGAGGGATTTGGGTAGTCCAACTTGAATTTGACAAGATCATAGACCTATTTCCTAACCCATCTTTAATGGGCTAAGTTGTTATAAAGATTAGTATATTCACTAGGTAAAGTCAAGAATAATATGAATGTTAAATGAATTCACGACTTATTTAGGCAAAATTCATTTTGATGAATCTCTTTAACCTTCATTTAATCTCGTGCTCGCTCGCTCACTCCTCGCTTTCACCTTAGTTTAAGTAAAAAAATTCCTATTTTTGATTAAATATTGAAAAATTTTATCAATAATAATGGGGTTGAATATGTGTTGGGTACGAGTTGGATAAGTTATAGATCGTTAAATTTACGTTACATGAAAATGAGTCAAAATGGATTAAACTAGTCAATTTGGGTTGGGTCATTTTCTACTTGAACTAACTACGTGTTTGACTAGTCTAAATTAAAAGGTACAACATTTTGACAACCCAATCCGTTACTTGATTCACTTTACAGTTGCAATGGACTAGACTAAGATTAAAAAGAAAATAGTCTTATTCAGGCTCGAGCATCATTGACAAGAGCACTTATGTTACATCTTGGTTGATCTGCACTTAACACCTCTCTTATATATCGGATCGATATGCTTTCAACTCCAAACACTCCTCTTATCGCGGTTGAAAATGGATTAGGTTTCTAGGAGAGCAGTTGCTTCAAAAGAAACCGAGGTATGGTTGAATTCGACCAGCCATTCCTCTACTTTTGAAAGCCCGGTGTTTGAGATGTCGATTTTTGGGGATGGTTAGAAGCAAACTTTTTTCGTCCTGGGACATAGCAAAAAGACATGTCTAATAGTCTCGGTTTGCTGGTTGCACAAATTGCATATAGGATCAGGTACAGTTCTCCTCTTGCATAAATTATCCTTGATAGAGATAGCATTTTGACAAATACTCCGAAGGAAAAACCTAATTTTGGGTACCGCCTGGGTTTGCCGTACTCTGGTCCAAAGAGCACGCGGTACTTGAAAAGCGGAGGAGGCCATGTTAACATCCGGTTTCGCTTGTTTCTGTCTGCTCTCGTCGTACACACTTTTCACAGTGAAATTCCCAGAGTCTGACTGCATCAACTTATCCTCTGTAAATTGAGAATCTAGAGGAACAGCAAGAATTTCCTATGTAGTCTCTTTAAAAAAATGCCCGTAAGATTTGCTCTTACCATTTCAACGCCTCCTTATCTATCAAATCGGGAGCCATACTAGGCTCCCCTTGGCTAGCAGGTCGCCCGATCAATGTCCTTTCGAACCATTCGTCCTCTCTTATTTTGATGCTCTCTCCATTACCCACAGCCCACATAATCGAGGGTCGCATTGAGGATGATATAGACCCTTCATAAGTTGACCCCATAGAGCTGTGGGCTTTTGTATTATCCTCGAAGCTTTGCTTCCCCAGCGTGGTTCCATTGAAGGTTATCATATCCCTAAACCCCAAATGCCCATTGTTCATTTTTTGGATGTCAGCAAATGGGATTTTCGAGTAAGAGTAATTCAAAGTGTTAACCCAAGCTAACGTAGAATTTTGAACAGCTTGCATTTTTAGTCGAAAGATTACGTTTTAAGTTTAGCAATATAAGTCCGACCAAAAAATAAAAAGTTTAGTCGGACAAAAAAAAATATAAACGTTTAGCAATATAACAAAATTTGAATATGAGTAATAAAGTGATCACTCGATTCAAAGTCAAAATCTCAGCAAATATTTCTTGTGCATTGGAATCGAGAAAATTATTCATAAAAACTTAAATCTATTGTACAATGATAATTCAGTTTTAAACTTTTTAATTTGATCAATTTGATCTTAAACTAATTAATGATCTGCTAATAGTCTTTTCGCCAATTTTGGCTAGAAATTATTGATGTGGATGATTTTGCAATTTTTAGAAAAAAAAATTGAATTATTATATTCCATTTCTTTTGCTATATGTTTTTCCATTTCCCTCCACTACTTGCCAAGCCTCAACGATGCCCGATGGAGGTCGCCTGCCACAAGCAAGGGTTGCCATGCCATTGTCGGCCACAAAAACTCACTTGTGACCCATGAGGGCATCTTAGCCCTCACCTGTGGCCAGTGACCTCCGCTAACCATCGTCAAAGCCCCAATGATTAGTGGGGGGAAATAGAAATAAAAGAAAATGGCAAAAAGAAAGGAAAGAAAATTATGAATAAAAAAAAAGATTCAAAAAATTTAAAAGAATTGCAAAAATCATCCTTGTCATTACCCATCTTGCCATGTAAGAATACCAACATCCACATTAGCAATTTCTAGCTAAAATTGGCCCAAAGAACTACATTGACAAATTATCAAATGATTTATGACTAAATTTATGAAATTAAAAAAATTATGATTAAATTGACCGTCATATAATAAATGCAAGACTTTCTAAATAATGATGTCCTCCAAAATTTGACAGCAAAAATATATACATACGGAGCATTTTTGTGTGAAAAGTTGTTTGAGACTCACTTCTAATGCATGTGAGCCCAACTTGGATGCACACTCCAGATGAGATGGATGCCACCTCTCATGTACCGAAAGCATGCAGTAGACTGGCTTCATACTTGTGATCAACTTTCAGGTGGATCAATGAACATGTAATAGCCGAGTTCATTAATTAAACGGTCATGAACAGGTATAGTGTTGAGATTTGAATGAATGAAACAAAAAGATAACCTCTTAAAAAAATACAAAATTCTTTCTCATCGTCGTATCAAATTAGACTTAACCTTCACTAAAAAACTTAAACTAATAAAATATGAGCTAGCTAGAACATATTAACCACTTCAGACCATATAAATTCTCTAATATAAGACTTTTCTAACTTGAGTCACGTTTGCATCTTAACATTAAGTTAAAGGGAAATGGTATAAAAAGGAAAAAAGAACTATAAACCACGATTTTAATTATCGTACAAAAAAGAAATGGTATGGAAATAGTAGCTACGCTGTCCACATGAATTCAGCAAAATCTTGGGTGGCAGTGGCACACCGAACGGATCGAAACTCGCTCTGAAAACATCTCTTCCTGTCGTCGTGTCGGTGTCCATGTTGCTGAAATTCAAGAAAACGCGTTCGACAGCCATGCAAGTCGCGCATCCCCCCACCGACCATCGGCCCTCATTTATGGAAAAACGTACAGGTTACAGGGCGACCAATTCCGATTGCGCGTATGGCCTCCCACGCATCTTGGTTCCTTATAACATGAACTATAGTCTATAATACCTATGAGGAAAACAAAATCAATTTCTCCAATTCGCCTAGAAAATAAAGTCGTTGGAAGCATGAAATTTACTTTTGAATTGTCAGCTTTTGTCTCTTTAAGTTTTAGAGCTTGGAATGAGATTCTCGTTTAATGTTATGTTAGAAACTTAAAAATGTTCAAATCTTCGGAAGCATTACAAAAAATCACATTTGGAGTCATTGTGAATTTGTGAATCATTAAATTTTTGAAAGCTAGAATAATTTCTTTTGTTAAATTTGTTAGGAAATTTAAAGGGAGCTTATTTAGTTTCTTTTTTATTATTATTTTTTTGGGTGTCTCCTGGTCAAGATCCACTTGCCACCAAACCAAACAATATTTTCTAGAGAGAGAGAGAGAGAGAGAGAGAGAGAGAGAGAGTCCCCGCCAAAGGGTAAATGCCATTGTGGTCCTTTTGGTTTCCTATTTTTCTTGTATTCATTTTTGGTTCATCTATCTTTTCTGAGCCCCACCCGTCGTTTGATGTGTATGCTAGCTTCAACCCATATGTTGATGCTGAAAATAAAATATTTAATTTTTTTGACGTTTCCTAAACAACAGTTTTTTATCAACTCCGGATCAATAAATGAAAGAAAAACAAAAAGATGAGCCAAGAAAGAAAAAAAAAAGATGAGCCAAGGAGGAAGTGGCTTTTGGGAACCACAAAATTTTGGCCAATTCCATGGGCAAGGCAAATTTTAATGTACATGTCACGGTGCACACTTTGAGTCGGATTCAACTTAGGAACCAAACCGAACCCAACTTATCTGGATTGATCGGTCCAAGTATGGTTCTTAGGAGAATTGGTACACTAGCCGATTTCGCAATCATATAACTAGCCTATGACCACTTTGATTCTTGGTTTCAAGGCCACAACCACTCGTTTTATTGGGGAACCGGTTCAACCCCAACCCCATTATTTGGTTGAATCGGTTTGAAATGTCTCTTAGGAAAATAAAATAATACTCCTGCACACATCAAGAGTAGACTTATGGTCTCTAACTTGAACAAACAACAACGTAACCACTCGATAATCAAACATAAATCAATTCCGTTTTTACAATAGCTCTATCATGGTCGGCGAAAGGTGATCTTGACATTACAGGAACGCACTCAAATCTGAAACCCCCTTCCATGTTTTCTCGTGATAAAGAGATTATCATATTCATCATAGCAACGTGAAAAGGAAAAGGCCAAAGACAAAGACTAAAAGAGAGAAAAGCCTTTTGATTTTGACTGGTCGCCTACTTTCTTTTGTGGAGATGTGAACGCTATTAGTTTTTCCAACGCGAGGAATTCCATCCCTACTTTCAAGTAAGACACCGGTCAAAACTTTTGAAGATTCTAAGTCCCCCACGTACGAAAGGCCCGAACCTCTTTTACATGCATCATCGACGTTCCCGCTTTTTACTCTTTTATGTTCATAATTATATCCACCATATCTCGCTAGTATATTACAAGAAGATAAATGTTGCTGGAAGATTTTCTCTTTCCCTTTTTGACTCAGCCCGCCTAGATTGAAAAATTCCCCAATTCATAGGGCACACCTCAATGACTTTGTCAATCAAGAAGATGCGTGATATTTTGGAGAGATGATATCTTGAGCATTGATGGATGTACGCGCCATCCTAGAGCTCATTATCACAAGCAAACTCCTATTTTCCTAGGCATCTGAGTACACTGTAATTTCGTGGGAAAATTCTTAGGTCATATGAGTTTTCATCACGATATTACTGTGCATCCTCCGTTTTCAAGAATATGTATTTTTATTCTTACTTTTGTACTAAGCACCAAATTTCATTTGACAATCACCAATCACGAGTGATGTTGAGTCTCGGGGAGATTAATGCTTTGTAAATGGCTAAAGGATTGGGGCTCGCGAGTGATTTTGGAAAATTTTGGGATTTTTCACACGAGGCAAATCATGGTATTTTGTTCCATTGAAGATTTGTCTTGAGTTTGAGCGCAAAACATAATTTTTTTTTTTTTTATTTCAAGTAAGTTTCCTAGCTAAAGTAGGATTCCTAAAAGTGATTTGCTAATTTGAATCAACTCTTATCTGTATATAAGAAGTGCCTTGTTGTGAAGAGCATTCAAGAGACGACTCCTTCATGAATTACACCCTAGAGCAATTCGATAGTTTTTTTTTTTTTTTTTTGTTGACATCCGAAAGTGTTGAAGATGATAAATGTTGTATTAAATTTGTGGATCCTTTGTGAGATTAGAAATTATTTCGTGAGGAATTGTGAATGTTAAGTATTGTGTTAGTTTTTGGGTGTAATTGGAGTTGGGAAATACTCAGATTGTTTAAGTGACTCGAGTGTAATTATAATCTCTGTAATATTGATCTATAGAATAATTTTGTATTGCTTTCCATGGACATAAATTACACAGATTGAACCATGTAAATTTGGTGCTCAATTTATTTCTTTGTTCTATTTATTTTATTGTTTGATCATTTGTTCTCCGCAATAATTGGTATTAGAGCTAGGCTTGGCTAACTTGAAGCAAATCGATAACGATAGAAGAAGGAAAAGTGAAAATTTATAGACTTGATAGAAGGAGGAAAAGTCAAAATCGAAAAGTTTGATAAGAAGTATTTTGCCTCTTGGAAGATGCTAATTGAGCATTATCTATTCCTAAGAAATTTGCACTTACCCCTATCTAGGAAGAAACTAGAGTCAACAAAGTAAGCTAATTAGGAGTTACTAAATAGACAAGAGTTGGACTGATGTTGTCTCGTAACATTACATTTAACATCATGAAAGAGATGACTATTATAGGACTGATGAATGTTGTGTCAAACATGCATGAGAAGCCCTCTATGATCGATAATGTCTACTTGATGCGAGGTCTATTTCACTTAAAGATGGGCGAAGGCATGTCAGTTGAGTGTATCAATAAATTTAGTGTGGTCATTAGTCAATTGAATTCAATCGAGATTGATTTTAAGGATGAGGTACGTGCTTTGATTTTATCATCCTCATAGCTTGATAATTGGAGCACCGCTATTACTACTATTAGGTAAAGAGCCCTATAAAAGAATCTAGTGAACGTGTTCTTACTGTTTTTGTAGGTAGAGAAAGAATTAGTACTCGTTTAGTAATAATAGTGCCAACCTAAATAGACAAAGTCAGAGAGTTGTAACAAGAGGGGCATTTTAGATGGGATTACCCTAACCTGAAGAACGAGAAGTGTGAGGGAATTAGTGTTAAGTCTACTAATGATATTGATGTGATTGTTATAAATTCTAGTTATTTATTTCTTGCCACTCCAAATAGAAACCGATTTACTACTTTTTCATGCGTCGATAGTGATGAAGTGTAGCAGAGGAACAAGAATGAGTGTGATGTTGCAAGTGTTCACAATGTTAGAATCATAATGTATGATGATCTTGTGAGAATATTGACTAGAGTGAGGCACAATCCAAATATCAAGAAGAACTTGATTTCCTTGAATGCTCTAAGTTTAGCTACATGTTGATATGCTTTAGAAGATGGATTCTAAAGGTCATTCGAGGTGCCTTGGTAATAATAAGAGGAATCAAGCATAATGGCCTATATGAACTTTAAGGGGAGACGGAGACGAATTTTGTTGCTTAAACGTTGGATACATCTATTTGGGAGTCTAAAATTGTGACATATACATGTGGGATACATTGGTGTGGGAAGATTGAAGGTTACTAGTAAAAGAAATATGCTATGTGGTTGAAAATTTGAATGTACGCAAATGTTGTGACTTAGAACAACTCCGAAAAGTACAATTTAGAATGACTATCAAAGAAAATATAGAGATTACAAAGTTAATTTACTTGAATATTCGGAGGCTGTAATGATTTCCCTTAGGTAAGAGAGCTAGATTTATGCTAATTATTGCGGATGATTACTTAGGGAAGACATGGGTGTTTGTGTCGAGGTACAAGTTTGATGTTGTTGTTAGAATTGGATAGTTGAGACCTTTGATCTAAACAGAGATTTGTAGGACGATCAAGCATGTTCGGAGTGATAGCAGCATGGAATTATGCTCGAAGCTATTAGATGAATTCTATATAACATAAGGTGGTACATGAGACATCACGTTAGTGCCAATGATTTTATTGTTCATGTCATGTGTTGAGTGAGTGATGTTAAGCTTGATGGGAGGGCAAGAAAATGTATATTCCTAGATTATGAACAAGGCGAGCGGGGCTATTAGCTATGATGCCTGGTATTGAATTCACATGTTTTGAATTTGAGCTCAAAAAAGACTTTCCCATTTCAAGTAGGTTTTCTACATGAGTGCTTTCCTAGGTAGAGCAAGATTCCTAAAATGGACTTCCTATCTTGGTTCTAACTTTTCTTTAGGGATAAGTGTAATAGAAGTCCTAAAACTTGTAACGAAAATGCAATTGAGTCCTAAAACTTATAAAAAGTGCAATTAAGTCCTAAAACTCGTCAAATTGGTTTAATCGAGTTTTAAAGTTAACACCGTTTAACTTTTTAACAGAAAATGCTGATGTGGCATTTAAAATTAATTTATATTTTCCATGTGGCATTTTAAAATTATTTTGCATTCAAATTAGATTTAAAAACTAGAAAAAGAAAAGCTAAAATTTATTTTAAAAAAAAAACATTTCAAAAAAAAAAAAAAAAAAGCGTAGGCTTTCTTCATCGCCGCCCATCGCCGGAGGGGCTGGCGACTGTTGTCGGCCTTGGGCAGGGTTGGCTGGCCCTCACCAAGCTTGGGCAAGGGTGCCCAGATCTGGGCACACCGACCCTCGCGGGGAGCCGGTGACTGTCGCCCGCCCTGGGCAAGTCATCGCCAAGCCTCGTGGGGGCCGGCGACCGTCGCCCGTCTTGGACAAGGCCTCGTCGACCCTTGCGGGGGCCGGCATGCCCAAATCCGGGCACTCTCGCCCGAGCTTGGAGAGGGTCGCCGGACCTCGCCTCGGGTTGACGAGGCCTCACCCTGGCCGAGCGAGGGCCGGCCACCCTTGCCCAAGGCCGATGATAGTCGCCGGCTCCTCCGACGATGGGCGATGGCGAAGGAAGCCTGCCATTTTCTTTTTCTTTTTTTTTTAATTGTTTTGTTTTTTAAATAAATTTTAGTTTTTTTTCTATTTTTAGAATAAAAAATAATTTTAAAAAACCACATATAATATAAAAAAATCATTTTAAATGTCATGTCTGCACCACGTAGCATTTTCTGCTAAAAAGGTTAACAATATTAACTTAGGACTCAATTAAACCAATTTGACAAGTTTAAGGACTTGATTGCACTTTTTATAAATTTTATGACTCAATTACATTGTCATTACAAGTTTTAGGACTTCTATTGCACTTATCTCTTTTGTTTATATATAAGAAGTGTCTTGTTGTGAAGAAAATCCAAGTGGTCATAGAAGTAGGTTTTTGGCAATATTTCCAAGGATACAAACGAGACAAATCTGAAATTTGAGTCTATGCATCACGATATACAAAAACCAGAGAGAAATAAAAGCACTTTTTCTTAATTACTTCCCGAATCATATGCTTTTCACTAGCCTTGCCATGAAAAATTTGAGGTGCTCCATTGCACACGAGCTTCTGAATTTTGGGACGGTCCTAAATTACGTGAGATGAAGTTTAAGGCAATGTCTTGAAAGTGAACATCGTTCGGGAGTCGTTCAACGGCAAAATCCAAATCCCCTTTTGGCTAAAGAACAAGTACACACCTTCGCGTGCAACGACTAATCTGCACAAAGACAGGGTCCGACTTCAAAACCACAGTGGACGCGACGGATCTCGGCCAAGTTGCTTAAACAAAAGAAACCCTCGTGCAAGCAACGCAGCGTGCCAACTGGGGGTTGGGTCGAAGTTGTAGAAAAAGAAAAGTCATATTGTGGAAACAAAGTACACGCCTCCCAATACCTTCTCTCTCTACCATTTACTTCTTCTCTCTCTCTCTCTCTCTCTCGTTTTGAATGCTCTCAAGTCTCCACTTCTTGTACTGTCCCCTGGACATCGAACCCTAACAGCTGTCATTTTGCTTAGTCTAATCGTTTTTCTTTTCACACCTCCGAGCAGAAAACAATAGGAAGGAAATTACAGAAAAGGGCGAGACTTTGTTTATGTTATTTCACCTGCATCTTCCCCAAAAGTCCATGCCTATCTAGAGAAACATGAACGGTCATGGTCTGAGACGGCTACACAGCGAGAGAGAGAGAGAGAGAGAGAGAGCATTTGATTTGATTTTTCTCTGCAAAAAAAATTGACCATGAGAACCCAAAAGTTCAGTAATAACTTTAATTTGACTATTATTAAAATTAGTTTTTTGCAGAAACTTAATGCACCCCACAACTTTCACATTCTTGGAAGCCTACATAAGCCCAGCTAAGCTTGAGCTACACAATACACATACTCAAACACCAAACCCTCCCTGCCTCTCCATCCCTCCCTCCTCCCTCCCTCCCTCTCTCTCTCTCTCTCTAAAAAACCAAGAAGAAGGCATGGCAGATATGCTTACTCAAGAACAGATAGTTGAGTTCAAGGAAGCTTTCACTCTATTTGACAAAGATGGCGATGGTCAGTCTCTTTTTCTTGCTTTCTTGTTCAATCTTTCGTGAAGAATCTCACTCGTTCTCCAAGAAAAGCTACGATCCAATTTCATGCCTTCTTTGCGGCTTACACTTCGCAGGTTGCATTACTCTTGAAGAACTAGCGACGGTCATACGGTCGTTGGATCAGAACCCCACAGAGAAAGAGCTTCAGGACATGATCAACGAAGTCGATGCCGATGGGAACGGCACGATCGAATTCGCCGAGTTCTTGAACTTGATGGCCAACAAAATGAAGGTAACCAGATTGTTGCCTTCTTCTCTTTTTCGGTTCTCTCAGCTTTTTTAATTGCTCTGTTCAAATGACATTGCATGATTCGTGACCAGGAAACGGATGCAGAGGAGGAACTGAAAGAGGCTTTCAAAGTGTTCGACAAGGACCAGAATGGATACATATCCGCGAGCGAGGTACGCAATAATCGATTCATCATCCTCATATTCGGGTCACGCGAAAAATCGAATGAGTTATCAACATTACAACATGACTAGTCTGCGATAGCAAGCAAAGATTAGTTACAAAAGCACGTAACGAGCGAGGGGCTTCAAGTTAATTGATTAGTTGCAAGAATTGACATGCTGTAATGAGTGGATGCATGAAATACTTTCTTGTAAAAGGAAGAAAATTTAATCACTGCAGCATGCCAACAGGGAGAATTTCTCCAGAAAAATAAAAAGAACAGGGTTCCTCTTTAGTTTCCATGTTGATAGCAACTTTTGCAATTGACCAACTATTAGGTAGATGGATATATATTCTCTATATTCACACTAATCATTGATTTGATGGGTCTCACGTAGGATGATGAATAAAACCAATTGAAACAGTTCTTATGTATCCTTCAGAATTGGACAGGCATGAACTTTAGATCTACTATAAATATGTGCAACCCCATGATGTCCTATGTTTAATTGCTAATTTGTTAGTATTCTTCTACTCAAAATGAATACAGAAAATTACAAATATCACCCTGAACTTTGCTCTCCATATCAAATACTCTCCTTACGTTACCAGCTACAATTTCCACCCTCAATTCTTTCGTTGGATTTCAAATTGCTCATAAGTTTGGGAACCTTGTATATGGACATGTCAATGAGGGCTGCTTCCAATATCCTTTTTGTTAACTTTAGGGAGAGGTCCATGCATAAACTATGGATAAAACCCCACATCAATTTCCTGCCCCTTTGTCCCGGTGCAATGAACATACATTGTACGGAAGGAAAATACCACTAAAGTAGTGCTCTCTGACTTCTGATTTCCCCAAACTCTTAGTTGACATTCGAATTTTAATTAATTTCCTAGATTTTCACTTAAACAAATCATAAAAAAACTAATTAGTTAATTAAAAAAAGAGAGAGGAGTATATTGAAAATGATGAGCTTTTTGTTTGTTGTGCAGCTTCGGCATGTAATGATAAATCTGGGGGAGAAGCTGACGGACGAGGAGGTGGAGCAGATGATTAGAGAGGCCGACCTGGACGGCGATGGGCAGGTCAACTACGATGAATTCGTCAAGATGATGATGACCATTGGATGATGAAAAGAAGAAAAAGAAAAGGAGCTTCTTTCGGTCAACGGGGTTGAACGAGAGAAGATCGGAAAGCCTCGATCCCTATTCATATTCATTCGTTGATTATTCCTTCGTCCTGTGGCAATCCCTCCCCCCAAAAGGGACCTTGTTCTTCTGTATCTTTATTTAGCTAAATTCATCTTTTGAATTTGCACCTTCTTCTCTTTTTCCCTCTTTTTTTCTCAGGCATTGAGTTGTTGACTTTTCCTTGCCCTCAAAATTGGACCCCAGTTCACGTTCTTAGATCTTTCTTATCCCTAGGAGATTGGAATTTTGTGGACTTGGGATAAGTGGCGCGCCTTAACATTAGTATTTTGTTGCTGCTCTGTATTTCGTGCAGTCTTTAGTAATATGAATATGTCATGATTTATGAAAATCATATGTGAAAATTCAAAGTTGTACATTGCGTGTTTTGTCACACCTTGGAGACTTGCTTCGATGGATCACCAAATGTCAACCCGATTATCGCTAAAGTTGAAATGCCGACATTAAAAAAACTAAAGACTTTTCTTTATATTTCGCTTGTGAAATGACTTGGCAAAATCTCATTGGATGTTTAAACAAATGAAGCCTTTTACATGGGATTATTGTTTCATTTAAATGCCCAATCAGATGATGGTTATTCACTTAGTAAACAAATTGTAGTCGGCAAACTTGTAGTCATTTTTGAGGTTCCAAATTCATTATTGCCCATCAAAAGGTTGTTCTCTCGACTTATGCTAGATTAAGGCCGATCTACAAAACCGGCATATGAAGTAACACGACCCATTATAAATTGGGCTTTAAATAAGTTGTCCGCGATTACCGTATCCAGCATTAGTCTATCACATTGCTTAATGCCAACGTTAATTCTGTGCATCAGTTTTTAAATCATAATATTCCGAACGAAGTTCCTTTTTTAACTTTCCTGTTCTTCTTTTGCTTTCGGCCCCGCTGGTGGGCAGATGGGTTGAAGTGCATAGAAGAGGTTCAATGGACCTCTTCAAGCTTCACTAACAGTCCAAAGTGGCCCCTGAAATAAGCCCATAAGTCTTTCAAAACAAGGCCCAACACGCTGGTTTCATGGGCAAGCCCTGACCGTTGCTGCTATGCAATTTAGATCGCCAATGATCCAAAGCTTGTCCAAGTCCAGTTCACATGGCATCCTGCCATGTGAGCCAGCCGGGGGGTACCGAGGGAAGAAGGATTGCAGGTCATGGAAATCAAGAAGCTCGATTCTTTTTTTTTTTTTTTTATTTTATGAAATGGTGTTTGATGCTGTGAATTGCTTGAACTTGAACAATAATTTCTTTGATGGCAAATTTTTTTTTTTTTAAATGAAAAGGAATCATCCATTGAAACAGCAACACTTTCAAGGCCAATTTTATTTTATTTTTCTAATTTTGTTCCTCATTTCTCTATGTGCACGTGGCGGCGTCATTCACACCTTCTATCATGTCCATAATTACACGCACCATTTTTATTTTCTGTTTTTCTTTTTTGGGATGGATCCGCTCATGGTTATTGGCCTAAGGTATAGGGACATTTGGACTTGTGTTATTAAAAGAGTGGCTTATTTGTGGATCAGCAAGATTATAAATCTTGAAAGGGCATGTTTAGACGAACCTGAGAGTGGATTCCATCTTTGCGGTAGAAGGTTCGAATCTGTCGTGAGTAATTCTAGGCTCATAGGTTGGTTCTTAGGTAGAACCGGCCAATCCAAAGCTTTGCACCGATAACCTATCTAGACTAGACTAGTTATCAAGTTAAAAAATGAGGACCAGACTGATTTATTGTGGAACTGAACCAATCAGGCTGGTTCTAACCGGTTTTTAGAGGATTGAACCAGCCATAAGACTCATCCCCAAATTCAAGATCCAATCGCAGCAAGCCAATGCCAAGCACATGATGGAATTATGAAGTCTGATAGGGAAGTGTACTGTTAGAGCTGAAGTCTAAATAACTCATGGATCCAACTTCGCAATAAGTTAGTGGAGGGTGCGAATGCAGCACCTCCGCCAGCAAAATGGGTCGCAAATGCCCCCCTGGTGAACTTTTTTTATTATGAAATAGCGTACACTTACTTTCTCCATAATTTTATATGCTCTAAACTTCTGTTAAAGTGTTAAAATTACTTAGTGCAGTATCGTAATTCTATCTTTTTGGTTTTGAAGGGTTTTTTTTACGTAAAACAATTCGTGCATTTTCTTTTCTATTTTTTTTTTTCTCTTTTACGTTTCTCGTTACCAACGAAACATGTGTAAAAGAAAGATGGAGATAAAGATATACATAAAGCCCAAAATAATCTGGACCGAAGACTATATAATCTTTGATCGGGTATATAAAAGTAAGTAGGAGTCTAGGAGACAGAAAATCATGAACTTTAACAATGGGAAAAAGAGTCCTCTTATGACTGCTTCTTTTGCCATCCTTCGTCTTTTCTCGGTTGTTTTCCTTCCGATGGAAGGCACATTTCAGAGTTTCAGGCCATAACCCTACCAGTAACTGGGTCGATGTGTAGCACGGGAAATCCTTAAAAGATTATATTTGGCATTGAATGTAGCAATAGCTACTCAACTAGAGCTCTTCTCAGATGATAGGATCAAAATTGCAAATCATTTTCGCCAAAATCAGAGTAAATTCTGATGTTATATACATTTTGGTATTACTTATTGACAATGACAACAACCAAGCGTAATCAAAGATACTCCCTTCATGTGGGACAGCGAGTCTCACGGAACTATTTACCGGTAGCCACTAGCTGCTCTCGCCGAGCCCCGTGAGTGTTCCATGATCCCCGCCAAGCTCCTGCGAGGACCACCTCCCTCTATCTCCTCCTCTGGTCCGGAGGGGAGAGGGGAGTCAGCAAGTCATCGAAAGAGCAACCCATTGAAGAGTGAAAATCAACTAAAAAACTCAATCGTTCAGGGAAATTGCACTCATCGAAACCTCCTGCATCGAGCAGCCTTAACTGCCTCAATGTTCCAACGAGAAACTAGAAAATATTTAAGATCTGCGCGTTTCAAAACAAATCGTTACCTAAATTTCCGGATCTTATGCTCGTGGCCAAAGTTTGGTAAATAATTGTGACACCTCGAATCCTATAGGAATATGGGTAATAACATGGCCATTCTTCTGCCCGAAGGACGTAGACTCAAACTATACCCAAAAGTCTAGCTCCCAAAAGTCTTCATTGATAAGGCTCTCGCTCAAACGGCCACTACCCGAGGGTCTTGATAAAACGAAAGATGAATGGAATGAGCAATCATGGCCTAGTGAGTAATGTATATCTCTTCTAAACAGATCGAGCATACACTATGCATGTTTATAGAGCTATACCAAAAATCAAGACCCTAAATCCAATATATAGGAAACTTACAAAATCAAATTACAGCATAATTATACTAATAGCATAAATACCATTTTCATCAATAATATCAAAATAGATAATCAATGGTCTAGTTCATTGACTAATCTCATCAAATCACATATCAATGGTTCATTTCATTCCATCAACTAATCTCAAATCACGTATCAATAGTCCATTATATTGACCAAGCTTGTATCACATAACACCTTAAGGCCTTAGAAGTGGCTCTCATGAGACTCATGTCATCTAGCACTTAATCATTAAATAGTAGAAGGCCCTAGAAGTGACTCCGACGAGACTTGCATCACCATATAGCACCTAACTCTTGACTAGCTCATATAAACGATATAAGGCCCTAGAGATGCCTCTCACGAAACTTGCATAACTATGTAGAACTTAGTCCTTGACCTATCACGCCTCGAACCTCTATTGGTCAATTGATTGCAACGTCCTAGGAGGCGTTGCTGACCCAATTCGTAATAACATTAAAGCGCACAAGCGGAAACGTGAGCAAATCTCAAATCATCAAACAACAAGCATAGTTAAAAACATATTTATATATAGAAAAGCGTTACAAGTCAACATCTCATACAACTTGAGTTCGAGGGTTAATCAACTAGCTTCTTCACCTCTGACACACCTAATTGCTTCGCTAAGACCTCCTTCAAAAAGGGTTCGGGGGGTATATCTATGCCTCTAATACTACGAGAGTGGTTCAAAAGTACTAACACCACGTCTACCTAAGCCCCGATGGTCTCCGAGATCTAGGCCTCACTTGGCAATCGGCGCGGGTTGATCTCGGGGTCGGACATCTCCTCATCCAAAACGTCCCCATCCTTGGCATCCTAGTTGATGCCACCCCTAGATCCTTCGGCACCTGGCAGATTGTCAAAGTCACGGATGGGACCATGGATCTCGCCACCTACCCAAAAGTACTAGGCCACGAATCGGTGTGACATGAGGTTAGGCAAACCTCATTGACCCAAATGGTAGAGACATACCATGTACAGTGTGCATCGGCCGCTCCCACCACCGGTACTTTGTCACCTCTTGACTATGCTCGATAGGGAGAACAAAACGAATTTTGATGGAATGGTTAAGCCATTCTTAGGGCATGAAAACATTTCAACAAACAAATATGAGATAAACTCAATGAGTGAACTTTCTAGACCTCACGTAGGGAAGTTGTTCATCTCGAAAGCGCCCTAAGCATACAAATATCTATTGATGGCGAAACATGACAACACACTTTTCGCTTTACTCTCATCAATCTTGTAACAACTCGTCAACCATGCAAGACCATCAATGTAGATGCATAGGTAATTTCATAACATAAACTTCATGTTCTTGAGCCAAGCATATGAATATGCATTATGATCTAAGTCTTGCGCTCATGCCATGCAATAATCTGGACCTCATCACATACAAATCTCATGCACTTCCTATACACATTTGTCCAAATTATTATGGCCACTCAAGACCCAAAGTCAACCCAAAGGTTCGCAAATTATCCAGCGTAATTGGGCATCGTCTCACCCCATCGAGCACGGCAACCCATTGACTTGGGGGTATTCTTGTAAGGAGCTTCATTCCGAAATCCATCCGTGAATGGTATCATGTTGACTTGGAGGCATTCAAACTTAATTGGGCATCGTCCCGCGTAAAATGCCTCAGGATGAGTTCACACCCCACGTAAAATGCATCAGGGTCTTAGGTGATCACACGAGCATACCATCACATACTCCATTTCTTATCTTTCTTATTTAACCCATGTGATGCTCATGCGATATGCAACTTTACTTGTCAAATGCCATCGTTCCATACATGTACATCACTTATGTCACCTACATATGCACCATTCACTTCCCAAACTCATGACACATAATTCACATATCATGTCTAACCACTCATTTACATGGCACATATTCTAATTATTATTTTTAACCATTAATCCACATGTCACATCATCCAAATATCATGTTTAACCCCTAAACCACATGGCACATAACCCAAATAACATAGTTAACCATTAATCCACATGACACATTATCCAAATGACATAGATAATCACTAATCCACATGGTACATCATCCAAACATGTTTAACCCCTAAACCACATGGCACATAACCTAAATAACATGTTTAACCACTAAACCACATGACACATCATCCAAACGACATAGACAATCACTAATCCACATGGCACATCATCCAAACAACATGTTTAACCCCTAAACCACATGACACATAACCTAAATAGCATGTTTAACCACTAATTCACATGACACATCACTTAAATAACATAGATTACCACTAATCTGCCCTAAACTACTCCTTAAATGTAATGAAAGCCCTAATAAAAGACTAGAAAGCCACTTACGGATGACTCGGGCCTCGAAACACATCGGGGGAGAGGACTACAAGACTGGATAGTAGTTGGATGGCGGTTCGATGGTCACATGACCGTGATCTGGCGGCTGTACGATGGAGCAAGAGGGTAGTCCGGCGTCGGGGGTTCAACGGGTGGTCGTCGGCAAGGAAAACAAGAGGAAAAATGGAAGAAACAAGCTTGAAAAAGAGAGAAATGGAAGGGTAGGTTTTAGTGGTGATGAGGGGAGAGAGAGAGTAAGCTTGAGAACAAACAAGTGAGGAAAATGAGAGAGAGAATGAGGGAGAGAGAGAGAGTGCTGGAGTGAGGGGGAGAGAAAGGGAGGGGAGAGAGAGAGAGGTATTGTCTCTCATTAATGCCCTATCACTTCCCTTGTCTCTTGTCCATCAAGGTTGCCTAATTTAGAAGCAAAATCTAACATTAAATGGAAGGATTTGCACTCAAGTGCTTAGGTTAGGTTTAGGTTAGGCTAGGTAGCCTTTTTCCCCTCCTCTTTGATGCCCAATTCAAGTGCCGCCCCTTCCTTGCCCTTTCTTCCATTTTTGTCCTTTTGTCTTTAGTTCATTGGAAGGGCATTTTGGTCCTTTTACCAAGATCTCACACTATTCATGCATTATTAATGTCCTTTAGTGTATTTAATGCCAAGATTGGGTCAAAAATAGCTTGATGGGCTTTGAGAGGCCCATGGGCCTACCTTGGCCGCCCACTTAGGCTCGGGCCCAATAGGTCCTATTCCATGGCCCATTTTCACTTTTTCGTACTCATATGTCCTTACTGATGAAAATCGAGTTTTCGCCCCTAAATGGTCTTTCTTGATGTCCTCATGGTCTATTGATCCTTAAGACACTCTCGTCCAACGATAACTTGTCAAAATAATTTTGTTTTGAAAAACCGGATCGGAACGAAGATGTCACATGACCAGTACATATCAACGATACAAGACCTGGAGGTGAGAGCCAGAAAATTATGTTATCGCATAGTACTCAGTCCTTGACCAACTATACCAATAATATAATGCCTTAGAGGTGGCTCTAACGAACTTATGTTGTCGTGTTACACTTAGACCTTTATCAATCATATCACAATTAATTTCATAAATCAAAACATGGCCTTTCACAAATCAATTATTTTCACAAAAACCAATCCATAATTCGTATCATAAATCGATTTCACATATTGAACCAAATAATCTTTCATAAACCATACTCAAAGTTAACGAGGTATGGATACCTGGAGTGCCAAAACTTGGCACGGAGGGACACTTAAATGTCAACACTTTGAAAAAGGTATATTTAAGTACCAAAATCGGAGTAAAATTGATCACTTAGGTGCCACTCCGGGCAAATTGGTGACGTGATAATTTTTCGACGAGGTGAGTGCAAAACGACGTCGTTTTGCACACTGATGTGGTGAGAAAATGCAAAAACGACGTCATTTTGTGTCTGATGTGTAAATAATTAATATAAAAATTAATTAAATTAAATTTAAACTTAAATTTATTTAAAATATTCTAAAAAATAAAAAACTTAAAATTTAAAAAAAAAAAAAAAAAAAAAAGAAGAAGAAGAAAGGGGGCCGAATGAGGCGGCTAAGGGCCGAGCCCTTGTCGCCGCCGCTAGGGGAAGGGCTAGCGACGGAGAGGGGAGGGTTGGCCAGGGTGGTCGGCCCCTGGCCGACCGGTGGCGAGGGTCGTGACTCTCGCCCTAGATTTGGGCTCGGGCTCGCGAGCCCTCGCTGCCTCCCCGCTATCACTGGGAAGGGCCGACGATAGTGGGGGAGCATCGGCCGAGGTCGCGGGGCCCGGCCGGGGGCCGGTGGCGCCGCCAACCAACGGCGAGGGCTTGCGAGCCCTCGCCGGCCCCCGGCTAGGGCCCGGCAACCCTAGCCGATGCCCACCGTCGCCGGCCCTTCTCGGCGACGGCGAGGAGGTGGCAAGGGCTCAAGCCCTCGCCCAAATCCGGTGAGGGCTCACGGTCGTTGCACCCCGGTGACCCTCCCCTCTTCGTCGCCAACCCTTCCTAGCGGCGATGGGGAGGCGGCGGCGAGGGCTCGGCCCTCGCCCGCCTCCATACGCCCCCTCTTTTAATTTTTAATTTTTTAATTATAAGTTTTTTATTTTTTAGAATATTTTAAATAAATTTAATTTAATTAATTTTTATATTAATTATTTACACATCACACACAAAATAACGTCGTTTTTGCATTTTCTCGCCACGTTAGCGTGCAAAACAACGCCGTTTTGCACTCACCTCGCCAGAAAATTGCTATGTCAGCAATTTGGCCAGAGTGGCATTTAAGTGATCTATTTTACTTTGATTTTTGCACTTAAGTGTATCTTTCCAAAATTTTGGCACTTAAGTGTCATTCTGTGTCAAGTTTTTGCACTTGGAGTGTACTTCTGCCGAAAGTTAACATAATTCTTTTGCAAACGCATAACATATCATCTTTCCCAACTTCGTTCATCATACATAATATATTTCACAATACATTTCTCACACTATTTCGAAATTCATTGATAAACCAGTATAATCTAGAAACGTCTTTCATTAAATGTTTTCCAAATCATTTTAAAACTTATTTCATAAATCAGTTCACAATGTAAAACATGTTTATAAACTTTCACAACACATTCCATAACATATTTCTTAAACCATTCTCAAATAATCAAAAAGGAGTAAATGCCTAATCTAGATTTTTATGCAATAAAAATGTTATTTCAACTTAAACCGACAACATGCGGCTAAACGAACCGACGATCTTGTAATCCTAACAATTTAATGAGAATTAACGTCAAAACTCAATGAAAAATTACCTCAACAACGAAATGGCTATATTAAGCTCAAATGCTTAGCAACTCCTACACGCTAACAAAACAACTCAAACATGTCTAGAAATTGCTTGTCTAAAGTCATCAGTCAAAACCATTCGCAATGCCAAGCTTAAGCGTGGAGCTTGGTTGTGCCATAACTCTCTCCACCGAACTCCATTTTTAAACTATTTCATAGTCAAACAAAAGCCCTTTTGAAACACTAGAAGACCCACAAATCAGCTAACTCAAAATTGTGCTGAAAATTGCCAAAATTCGGCTTGAAATTCATTGGATGTGCAGTGTTCGTCACTCGTAACCTACTTCAAAATTTTGTTTTGAGCAAATCGTATGTCTAAATCGAATTATGTAATATTATACGGCTCCACAATAGCTTAAACTATCATTTATGTATAATATGTAATCCATCAACTCCTTAATTGAAACTTACAGCTTAAAATCGACCTGACTTTGAATTTGTGCCCTAACTTTGAATATTATTTCGATTAGACAAAAAAAATGGTGGGATCACTTATCAGACGTGCGAATAGGAGTTAAATTGGCTTAATAATAATTAACATCTCTATCTAACATTTCAGTTTAGTTTCTTTGTAGACAATGGGAAGGTAACGGGTCCGTCACTGTCCCAAATATGACCGAGCCGTCCTCACCTTTGAACTTTCTCAGGAAACTGGCTAAATTGTGTATCCAATTTCCGGGGAAAACATCCCCTAAATTTTAAAAGAAAGTTAAAAGTTCCACGTGGTGAGATGTTCAAGGTGGCCAAATTTTAAAAGAAAGAAGACACATAGGTGGCCACAAGAAAAAGTAACAGAATAACAACAGAAAAAAAGGAAGACGAACAAAAGAACTAGAGAATGCTTGGCTCGAATCAAATTGTAAGAGTCAATATTATCCATAGTAAACTTTGAAAGCTTGACAATAAAGAGCAGGATTAGAAATAGGAATGCTATGCTCAAGATGAATGACAGAACTTTACATAATATATGAAGCCAAAAAGAAGATTCCACAGGAATATTACATACTAATTTAGAAGAAGCTGCTCATTGGTAAAAGTCCAGAAACGATAAAGCACATTTTTTGGCAAAAGAATGTAATCACCAATTCCAATATTAGCATTTTCATGTGCTAGTAATAAAATGGGCAGGCATTCGCCATATGGTTATCCCCTCCTTTAAGAGACACTTTTTTTAATCGTAGCCTAACTATTTCCCATTTCATAGATGGATATCTAGGGATCAAGTCTAAATTTACACAATTGTAATTTGTACCAGACATAACTCGAGGTTTCCTGGGTGAGGAGGGGCGAAATCCTCTTCTTTCTTTTTCCTTTCTTTTTCCACCCTTTCCTCTCTTTCCTTTTGCGAGCTCCCGGTCTTCCTCCTCTGCGTTGCTTTTCCTTGTAATTGATACGAAGTCCACGCTTTTCTTTTTCTTTTGACTTTTCGACATTTTTTTCTTTCTCCCTTTTGACTGGTCAAAAACCAATATTTACATAATAATTAACATCTCTATCTAACATTTCAGTTTAGTTTCTTTGTAGACAATGGGAAGGTAACGGGTCCGTCACTGTCCCAAATATGACCGAGCCGTCCTCACCTTTTCAATTTCCGCGGGGAAAACATCCCTAAATTTTAAAAGAAAGTTAAAAGTTCCACGTGGTGAGATGTTCATGCTGAGACACATAGGTGGCCACAAGAAAAAGTAACAGAATTTCCGGGGAAAAACAACAGAAAAAAGGAAGACGAACTTAGTAATCAAAACTTGGATATAATCACGGGATGCACTTTCTGGGATTTAGAAAATATCCCAATTTTTCAGATGATCTTGGACTTTTTTTCAATTTAAATGTCGTAAGAACATTTTCTAAGCCATCAAAAAGAATTTGTAAAGGAATTTCTAAGTTTGAAATTATATATATCTTTATCGCTTCAAGGTAATTCAATGTTCCACGGTCTTTTCTTTTCCCTGCTAAAACAGTTTGCTTTTCAGTATTTCTTTGGTTATGGACCTATGATAATCAATATCTCTCGCATTTCCCAGAGTTTTGATTGCCAATTCCTCACAAATGGGAATTTGTGGTACCGTGGCACCGTTTGTCATGGTAGTGGGCTTAATACCTTAAAAAATCTTGAATTAAAGATTTTGTTGCAATTGTGTCCTGAATTCTTTTTTTCCTCCTAAAATAAAAATCACAAATTTTAATTTATGTCTCGTATTAGTCCGCCGTTGTCTTTTCCAATTCAGCAAAAAATCCACGTCAGCTGGCATGCTTACTGTTCATCTTCTTCGGTCTCCGGATTAACAGTAAACATTGGGCCTGCTTTGATTAAAAAAATTTGTTTTTTTTTTCCGAGGGTGTCCTTTACATTTGTGATCTGGGAACGGCTTGAGGGAGTGGTTTGAGGCCAACAAGACCCATGTAACTCGACGAAGAGAGCTTCGCTCGGGTTTTGGTCTTGAGACGTTAGAAAGGAGAATTTATGGCAAAGCCGAAGGTGATGGTGAGCAATTGAGTGGTCTTCTGTGCAGGGAGAGGCTTGCAAAGACGTTCGATGGATGCATGAATTTTTAGGAACTTGGCGAAGATCTCGCGCCTGAAGAAAGAGGAAGAAAGAGGAAGAAAAGGGAGGATAGCGAGGACGGAGATGGACGCAGGGAAGGTGTTCTTAAGAGAGAACAAGTTTTGCTGCGGTGGAGGTGATTGGAGGTGAATGAAGAGGAGGAGAGGATTCCATGTCAAGTTTTGCTGCGGTGCTCTTATCCGTCGGGAGCTGACGTGAGAGTCCACGTAACATATTCTCTTTTATCTTAAAAGCTTTGACCAGTCAAAATGAAAAGGGTAGTGCTGAGAGCTGAGACCTCGTAAAGAAAAGATCACAAGAGATATTGCAATTTACGTCAACGCAATTTCCCGAGCAATCTCAAATATCCTCGATCATGATACATGTTGGAATATAATACACGGAAACGACATAATATTACAATTTACGTCAATGCAAAAATCACCAGAGAACTAAATGAGAAATAATAAGAACACTAGAAATATACGTAGTTCGGTTCGAATATTGGTACCTACGTGCATGGGGAGAGCTAGCAGCAAATAATCCACTATAATCGGAGAATTAGAATTTACAATCGCTCACACACCCGAATATTTCCTACACTTAAATTTAACTCTAAACCCAAAGTGTTTATAAATAAATAACTTACTTTGATATAAACTCACTGCACAAAATCATTACTCGTTCAAGCTCAAAGTAAAACATTCTACGTACGCCAAAATCAAAAACTCCCGCGTTCGTCTTTGATCCGCGTACGTATGGCTTCACGTTTTTGTTCAAGACTTCACACAGCTTCTTGCAGCTCTCAAGTCTTGCGGCTCCACACGTTTTTTTTTCTTCGTGCAGCTTCTGGAAACGTGCAGCTCCTTACGTGGGTAAAAGAAACCTAACCTTTTTACATTGTAAGTCAAAACTTTAACTTTAGGCCCCACCATGGATTCTTTTCTTCAACATGGATTGGCTCCTTCCACACATAAGGGGAACAAAATCTTCCTTTTTCTTCCTTTTTCTTTTATCTCACATATTTCCTCCTTTATCTTATAGTGATATTTTGCACGTCCAAAAGTATGTCCAATAAGAAGAAAGACTTTTTCATCCAATTTGTAATCCACTTGAGAAAATCTTCCTCAACAATTAATAAATCGTTATCCGAATTTAAACTCGAGACATGAATTTAACAATACATATAAAAAAGAACCAAAAATCCAGCCCACCAAGCGAAATCGGTGGTTTTTTGGTCACTTTCTATACCTGTTTCATAACTCAAAAAATTTCTCTGGCCCTTTGTGGTACTAATAAAAAGGACAGTTGTCATTACTGGAAGCTTTCTCTAACCGTTTCTCATCAATGGACCCCCGAAGTATATGAATGAGTCGCGGCCGGCCAAAGGAACCACCCAGGGCGAAGCTCTATACACTTGCTTCTCATAACTTCAACGTTTAGCTCTCCATTTCGGGAACAAAATTAAATGATGCATCTTATCCGATGATTCTGCATGAAAGGGCGGAAATGTCAAAAGTACATGTGGAAAGAAATACCCAAGAAAATGCACGTGTTGATTTGATTAAATCTGGGGTCTCCTGTGCCGGTTTCCTGTTCCTCAACCGCCTTTATCGTGTCGTTGTGTGTACCATCTTAGCTTGATGGATCATTTGACATTTGGAGGATAGGTCTTGCCAACAAGAGCTCTAATAGCTTCGTTACTACCTACATATATTGTTCAGCTTCGTGCAACTTGATCAGAACTAAAATGCGTCATCTCTCACTCGGCATTTGAATTCGCTATAATCGCGTATTACTCCTTATTGAGACCGGAACTAAGAAGAATGGTTGGGCTAACAAACATCCATCTCGCTTGTATTTTGGATACCCATATAACCATCGAAGATTGTTAAAGTGATAAATTCCTGGAATTTAAAGGGCGTGGAGGACAAATAAATTGTTGAAGGTACCATTTTTTTTTTATTATCTAGTGTCAATCCATTTGATGGAAAAAAAGATCTTTTGTTGGAAGGCTGGCTAGAGAATTCTTGTAAAAACACTAGCACCGCTCAGTCAATAATGAGAATATGTTGATCTTTTTTTATTCTATGTATTATTATCATTATGCACATAAGGAGGAGTTGTATGAAGTAAAAATCTCACATATAGTTCTGGAATGGAGATTCTTTCAATCAAACAACAATTGTAACATATGTTGGCTCAATCCGAAGAAAATTATGCGGAAGCTTTACAGAATTATGTGAAGCTATCTGACTAGAAATTGACCCCTATGATCAAAGCTATATACTCTACAAGATAGGCCTTACCCACACAAGTAACGGAGAACATACGAAAGTCTCTTCGGCTCTTCAGCAATGCTTATGCACAATGCTAACCCTTGCTCGCACCAAATGATCATGTACTAACCTCAAGATAAGGCCTTCCGGTTGCACTATTTGCCTATGTTTGTCAAGTGACTATTCCAAGTGCGGGTCTGCAGCCTGGCTTGCTGAAATAATTTTCCTCTAATTACTAACTAATTTGATGTTGTTCTTAAAATTTGATAATTTGTACAAAATTATGAAACTGTATTTTTACTAGACAATATTAGAATCAGAACATCATTTGTGAAACCGTACAAAATTTTTGCTGTTTCATTATATCAAGGCCCAAACAATCACATTATCATCGCTTGTTTTGTTATGACCACATTATCTCGTGCGGCCGCATGACTACTTTAACCAAATGTGCAATGAGAATTGATATCTATAGAGCAAGTTTTTAGGCTGGCATGATATATTGCCCTCATTGGACATCGTACGGTTGTGCTCTCCTCCATTGCTGAATGGAGAGGGGAAAGTTCCTCTAGCTAAATCTTTAATAGGCACACGGATATCATCCACAATTGAATTGAAATAAAAAAAAAAATTATAAATGGGAGTGATATTTATATTTATACCAGTCACATAATTGAACGAGCACTAAAGGAAAATATAACGATGCCGAGTATTTCAAGACGGGGGTGCTAGAATGGGTGTTAACATGGGCTTCATTTCCTCAAACGAATCTGGATAACATGACCGCAGCTGGGTCTCTCTCGTATCTCCATATCTTTTTTGACTTTTCGTGGACTCCACATCACCGCACCGCACGGGTTCTCCACTTTCGGGGAAACGGTCAGCAGCTGCTACGTGTCACGTCCCACCCCCTTCTTTGCGAGAAAGTATTGGGTGGTCCGGGACCGCCACGTCAGCGTGGTCCCGGACCACTCACGCGGCGCCACGCGTGCGTGGAGGGGGACAAAAAACAGAAAGAGGAGAGAGAGCGTCAGAGAGGTGGGTCCGGGTCGGGTTTTTTGTCCCCCTCCATGCACGCGTGGCGCCGCGTGAGTGGTCCGGGACCACGCTGACGTGGCGGTCCCGGACCACCTAATATTTTCTCCTTCTTTGCCCACGGGGAGTAAGGAAATTCGTATTTCGCCATCAAGAAAAAGCGGCGCCCCGCGTGAGGCATTTCTATAAAAGATCCATGGTTATGGCCTCCCAACATCATTCCACAAAATTCAAAAATTCCACTTTTGAGCGGCTAAACCAAACACCAACAACATCAGAGCTTTCCTCTTTGTCTTGCCATTTGCACTGTGCGATACCTCATTGGAGGCCCGGCCATGACCAGCATTCTCCGAGGCGACTACGCCCGCTACGGGGTCTCTCTCGACTTGCCCGCCGCTATGCGCAAGTTTGCCAAGCGATGGCATCTAGCCTTCGTGACCATATATTGCTCCCGAGCCATCACTACCTGCGCGAAGAAAACCAAGAAGTTGTCCCCACGAAAATCTCCTTCCTACACTTCTATTCCCATCCACGATCTCTCTGATCACCGCAGCTCCTTCAACATTGATCAGTCACACCTCACCAAGCTGGTCGAGGACAAGGACCTCGGCCACCTCCAGGAATTCGGCGGGGTCCAGAAAGTCATCTCAGCACTCGAAACTGATGTCTCAACCGGAATAAGCGGTGATCCAGATGACATCTCTCGCCGGCAAAATGCGTTTGGCATCAACTCATACAAGAAGCCGCCTGCCAAGGGCTTCTTCCACTTCGTGGTCGAGGCTTTCAAGGACCTCACAATCATGATTCTTCTTGTTTGCGCCGGGCTTTCGCTCGGGTTCGGGATCAAGGAGGATGGGGTCAAAGAAGGCTGGTATGATGGTGGCAGCATATTCGTTGCGGTGTTCCTGGTGATCGCCATGTCCGCTGGGAGCAATTACCGCCAAAACTGGCAGTTTGAAAAATTATCTCAGGTGAGCGATAATATTCTCATTGATGTGATAAGGAAGGGTCGGCGGCAGCAGATTTCCATATTTGAGATCGTCGTCGGAGACATCGTTTGTTTGAAGACGGGCGATCAAGTTCCGGCAGATGGGCTATTCCTGGACGGGCATTCCTTGCAGGTATGGCTGACAATTGTACTGTTTTGACGCATTAGATTTGCATATTTAACTCAAGTTCAGAAACATACGTAGTATTATTATTACCATTTTCGAGCATGAGTAATTAGTCCAAAAAATTGTAGAAGTGTATCATATTCTGCTTGACTGGGCAGCCTGTCATTTTCAAAATCTTGATTCTGTGACATAAAGGATAAGGAATGGTTTTTATTCGTAGTTCTAGTTATAGTAGAAAAACTTTGTTAAAAAATTCTACTTTTAAAACGTAATCCATTTGTTCTTATTTCCTATTTGTTCACGTTTCATTTTCTTTGCCTCAAGTGAAGACCAGAACGCTTCGTATCGTGTCATCCTAGCGTCCCTAAACCATGTGCGACGTTTGTGTTGTCAATTTAGGTTGATGAATCGAGCATGACTGGGGAGAGTGATCACGTAGAAGTGAACTGCAAGGAAAATCCATTCCTGTTCTCAGGAACAAAGGTTGCTGATGGGTATGCTCAGATGCTGGTTACATCCGTCGGCATGAGCACGACGTGGGGCGAGATGATGAGCTCGATCAGCCGCGATAACAGCGAGCAGACCCCTTTACAGGCTCGGCTCAACAAGCTCACCTCGTCGATTGGCAAAGTAGGCTTGGCGGTCACTTTCCTGGTTCTCGTGGTTCTGCTGATTCGCTATTTCACGGGAAACACACGGGACAAGAATGGGAACCGGGAATTCATTGCAGGCCAAACCACATGTAACAAAATCATAAATTCCGTGGTGAGAACGATCGCAGCTGCAGTGCCCGGGGTAATTCCTGAAGGCTTGCCGCTTGCAGTAACCCTCACTCTTGCTTATTCGATGAAGAGGATGATGGCGGATCAGGCGATGGTGAGGAAGCTTTCGGCCTGCGAAACGATGGGGTCAGCCACCACTATTTGCACCGACAAGACCGGCACTCTCACAATGAACCAGATGAAGGTGATGAAATTCTGGGTCGGCCAAGACTCTGTGGCAGAAAACACCTACTCCTCTGTCTCCAGGTTTGCCTTGGATTTGATTCAGGATGGGGTTGCTTTGAACACCACGAGCTGTGTCTATAGGCCGTCTTCGGGATCAGAGTACAAGTTCTGGGGTAGTCCCACTGAGAAAGCGATTCTTTCCTGGGCGGTTTTACAATTGAGCATGGACATGGAGGAGACAAAGAAGAGCTGTGAAGTCATCCAAGTCGAGGCCTTCAACTCACAGAAGAAGAGAAGCGGTGTCCTAATAAGGAAAAGCTTGGACTATACATTCCATGTGCACTGGAAAGGAGCAGCAGAGATGGTCTTGGCAAAGTGCTCGAGCTTCTACGACGGGTCGGGGATAGTGAAAGATTTGGACAAAGATGAAAGGATGAGATTCGAGCAGATTATTCAGGGGATGGCAGCGAGCAGCCTCAGGTGCATCGCTTTCGCTCATAAACAGGTTTCCGAGGAAGCGATCAATGAAAGAGAAGATGGGAAGAAGATCCAAGAGGACGGCCTGACATTACTAGGACTTGTTGGTATTAAGGACCCATGCCGTCCCGGTGTGAAGAGTGCGGTCCAAGCTTGTCAGGAGGCGGGAGTGAACATCAAGATGATAACAGGAGACAACATCTTCACTGCCAAGGCCATAGCCATGGAGTGCGGGATTCTCAGGCCCGGGGACGATGCCTTCAGTGGAGCCATCGTGGAAGGAGTAGAGTTCCGCAGCTACACACCTGAGGAGAGGCTTCGGAGAGTTGAGAAAATCCAGGTCATGGCGAGATCCTCGCCTTTTGATAAGCTCCTCATGGTCCAATGCCTGAAGCAGAAAGGTCATGTGGTTGCCGTCACAGGGGACGGCACAAACGATGCACCAGCCCTCAGGGAAGCAGACATAGGGCTTTCGATGGGCATCCAAGGCACTGAGGTCGCCAAGGAGAGCTCGGACATCATAATCCTCGACGACAACTTCGCCTCCGTGGCAACGGTGCTGCAGTGGGGTCGATGCGTCTACAATAACATCCAGAAGTTCATCCAATTCCAGCTTACAGCGAACGTCGCTGCCCTCACCATCAACTTTGCGGCCGCCATCTCTCCCTGCGATGTCTCACTGACTCCCGTCCAGCTATTGTGGGTGAACTTGATCATGGACACACTCGGCACCCTTGCCCTGGCCACGGAGCGGCCCGCCAAGGAGCTTATGGAGAAGCCTCCCGTGGGACGGACCGAGCCGCTCATTACCAACGTCATGTGGAGGAACATTGTGTCCCAAGCAACATACCAAATGGCCATCCTCCTCACTCTACAGTTCAAGGGCGAATCAATCTTCGGCGTCGACAAGGCGGTGAAGCAGACCCTGATTTTCAACGCGTTCGTCTTGTGCCAGGTCTTCAACGAGTTCAACGCGAGGAAACTCGAGAAGAGGAACGTGTTCGAGGGCATTCATAAGAACAAGCTGTTCCTCGGGATCATCTTTGTGACAGTGGTCCTCCAGGTGGTGATGGTTGAGTTCCTAAAGCGGTTCGCTGACACGGAGCGGTTGAGCTGGGGACAATGGGGTGCATGTGTCGGGATTGCGGCCGTGTCTTGGCCTATCGGTTGGGTCGTCAAGTGCATCCCGGTCCCTGATATACCAATCTTCAGCTACTTGGAATTGAAAAGCAAGAAGCTCATGAGGAAAATCGTGCGCTGATAACAGTAGCAACTATTGGAGACTGGATTTGATTTGATCCATTTCGATTCTTTTGATTGATTCAGATTGATTTTCGATATGATTTGATTTTGTAATTGATACAGTAAATCATAGATATAGGATATTGTGTATATTCTTTCCGATTCATTTCTTGTACTATAGACATGATTACATTCTGGTACATAGAATATGATGAAATAAATGGAAAATTCTTTTCCTTCATCGTTCCACATTTCTTGTTATGGTATCAGAGCAGTGTCTCTAACCCCTTGTTAATGTATCACAGTATCACAGTATCACAGCAGTGTCTCTAACCCCGCTTCCGCAAAAATACTTCTGAATTACCTTCAATTGTTTGAGTTATCGTTGTTGCACCTGCAAAACAAAGCCAGCACAACAGGTATGTATTCGACTCTGAATATGCAGAATCCACACCGTAGTGAAATCCAAGATTCGACGCTACCTATAATGGAGGAATCACCTGACCAAATTTCGGGACAATCCTCCGCCCCTACTCCAATTGCTCCAGTCGCTCTAGCGGCCCCCTAGTCTCCTCCAGTTCAATGGCCATACATACCATGGGTCCCAATTCAGGGCCCATGGGCCACTGAACCGAATTGGAGGAACCATTGGGTCCACCCAGCAATGGGCCAATTTCGGCCCACCTGGACAACACCCAAATGAGATTTGGATCCATTGTCTTCGGGTCAAAGAACCAAATTGAATCTGGGTGGGGCAGCGACAATTCCTTATGTGATATTCGGATCTTCGTTCGATGAAATCGTGAGCCTCAAGTGTTAGTAGCTATTGCCACGTCATCAAGCTTGCCGTCGGATCATGCCACCGTCTTTTGTCATGCCTCGCCACCGTAAGGACTTGCCACTTTAGTTCGTCCCTGTCACCAACCGTGACACCCCAGCTGGCCACTCGACGCCACCACCGAGTCACCTCAGTCTCACTCGACGACACGTCCACATCACCGAGGCATGGACGCCGTCCCCCAGCTGGCATCACCTTCTGCAGCCACCGCGTCAGCCGCGACGACCGCACGAAGACCAACTCAAGCGGCCGTTCTCCTCTCTTCGTCGCACTCATATCGGTCATCGAGCCAATCAATATCGAGCTATACCTCTGCCGAATCAACCCCAGGAACGCCACAACTTCAACAGCTGGCGTTCCCCCTCGGTTGCTAGCACCATGCGGTGCTAACATGGTCAACAAATAGACCGCAAGAAGACCGGACTTACAATGCAGGAGGTGGGAGAGAAGAAATTGAAGATTAAAATAAGCCAAACCACCATTTTTCTTCCTTAGTTTCCCCCGGCTGGCATCTTCTTGTGTTGCCATAATATGTGGTAATGTGGCATTTAATCAACTGTCAAGACCATGTAGGCGATGGTGAAGGGGGAAACAAAAATATAAATTCAGCAAGCTCCATTCATTTCCATCTCTTCTGCCACTCCACTACCCCAACGTTCCCTTCCGTTCATCCTTTTCTTCATCCGCGCATCATCCCTCCTTCCTGCTCGACGCGGCATGACCCTCACCCTCCCTCGTTTCTTCTCTGTTTCCGCGCAACAACCGTGGCTTCCTCGCCGCCACCTTTGCCAGTGACGCACCCCTCATTCAGCCTACACTCGCACTGCCCCACCGTCCTCAAGCCGCCCCATCGACTAACAAACAGCTGAAACAGGGCTTTCGAGACCTCGCCAGAACGGACACTTGCCCTGTTTATGCTACGTAGGTTAATTCCATACATCGAGGTTGATTTCCTCAAGTTTTAGTCGCCTTCATTAAATTTGTGCTTGATTATGTTCATTGACAGTTTTGGAATATTTGTGCTGCAAGTAGTGTTAATAATTTAGTACCCCGAGTATATTAACATGTTGAAATACTGGTCATTGAGATTTAAGTGCATTTTGAGTTTTTTTTTTTTGGGTTGAAATATCAATCTTTCATTACTAGCCCACTAAAGGGGCAACTTCAGTTGGAATATCTAAGTATACTATTGACATTAAAGGTGGAGGAGGATATGAAAACCAATTACTCGGAAGAGAATTTGCTCGATGAGTTTTAGCTACCCAATCCGCAGCCTTATTTGTTTCCCGGGGCTCATAGATGACCGAAATTCCTTGAAGCTAGGCTAGTAAGGTATTGCATGGTAAAATTTCTATTTCGGTTTCCAATTTCTCTCGTTCCCGGAACAGAAATTGGAGAAATCCGTTTGATAACACAAACTGATTTCTCTATTTCGAAACTGATTTCTGTTTCGAGAAATTGTTTTTGAGGAGAAATGAGAGTTTTAGAAATTGTAGCTTCTTTACGAAGTAGAAATAGAAACTATTTCCGAAGTAGAAATAGAAACTATTTCTCCACTTCTTCCTTCCAGCCTCCTCTCCTCTCCTCACTATCGTGCTTTCCCCATTCCTTCTCCTCACGACGCCGTTTTATTTAAAAAAATTAAAAATTTTAAAAAAAAATTTTAAAAATTTTAAAAAATTTAAAAAAAAAATTAAAAAAAAATTAAAAAAAAAAAAAAAACCTAGAACCTAGTTTAAAACCTCCTTGTTTTATTGAGAAAATAAAATTTGGCGTCCAAACCCGACACTGCATTTATTTTCTATTTTCTTGCCTAACCACCCTTTTTGGAAATAATCTCGCGCAACTTTTTTTTTTTTCTCTAAAGTTTTCGGAAATAAATTTGTACGTGCTCCCGTACTCAAAATTAATCGATCAAACTTTGCACGCACCTAGTTTAAAACCTCCTTGTTTTATTGAGAAAATAAAATTTGGCGTCCAAACCCGACACTGCATTTATTTTCTATTTTCTTGCCTAACCACCCTTTTTGGAAATAATCTCGCGCAACTTTTTTTTTTCTCTAAAGCTTTCGGAAATAAATTCGTACGTGCTCCCGTACTCAAAATTAATCGATTAAACTTTGCACGCACCTAGTTTAAAACATCCTTGTTTTATTGAGAAAATAAAATTTTGCGTTCAACCCGACACCCCATTTATTTTCTATTTTCTTGCCTAACCACCTGTTTGGAAATAATCTTGCGCAACTTTTTTTTTCTAAAGCTTTCGGAAATAAATTCGTACGTGCTCCCGTACAAAATAAATCCGAAAGCTTTAGAGAAAAAAAAAGTTGCGCGAGATTATTTCCAAAAGGGTGGTTAGGCAAGAAAATAGAAAATAAATGCGGTGTCGGGTTTGGACGCCAAATTTTATTTTCTTAATAAAACAAGGAGGTTTTAAACTAGGTTCTAGTTTTTTTTTTTTTTTTAACTTTTAATTTTTTTTTTAAAAATTTTAAATTTTTTTTAATAAAACGGCGTCGTTTTGTTTTCAGGCATCCATGTCGGCGCCGGTCCATCCACGTAGGACAGCCGGCGCTGGCTTTGTATCCACGTAGGCATTTTCCGAGCTAAATTTGCCGGAAGGACTAAATCGGCACCAAATAGAAAGGTTTAGGACTAAATCGGCACCAAAAAAAGGTTTAGGACTAAATCCGCACAAAGACAAAAGGTTTAGGACTTTTTGGGCACTTCTCCCTAAATTAAAGTGATTTACCAACTTTTATCAAATTAAATTACCATTACAAGCACCAAGAAGAGTGAAGTAAAAGGATGGGGACAACATGATTCATAGAAATAGAAATTTTTTTCTGTTATCAAACGGATTTCTATTTCAGAAATAGAAATTTTGAGTCGTTATCAAACAGGTTTCTTTACTCAAAAACTTGGCTGGGGAATAGAAATTGAGAAATTGATTTATGGCCATAAATCAATTTCTGTTTCAGAAATTTTGTCATGCGCTACCTAAATTTCTGCAATCTGCCACAGTGGGCTAGGCTGGCCAAGGAGGCTCTTTGAAGCCTGATAAGCAGCGCATAAGAGGAAAGTGGTCTGTTGATAGGGTCACCCGCAGATCAGCAAAGTTCACGGCTTCCAGATCAGATTTGGTCATGGCTTCCAGATGAAGAGCAGTTCGTGCGTTTTCTTTTCCGTTTCACCCATAACAAGGCTTCCCTCACAGCTAGGGTTTCGGCTACCCAAGCGAACGACGTGTAAATCTTCTTGGTGAATCCCGTAACAAGGAAGCCAGCTTCGTTCCTGCACAAACCAGCCACAGATCCCAACTTGGTCGAAGCGCACCAGGAGCTATCAACGTTGATCTTCAGCTCGCTTCTCCTGGGTGGGTTCCATCTTAGCATTCTATCTGTGCTTTTTGTTGATCCGCACTTTCCGCTCATCCCTTTTGTGGACCATTTCATGAACAGAGCAGCGGCTATTCGGGCTTCTTCTTGGGTAGTTGTCGGCTCCAGTGAAGACCCTTGGAAGATCGCTGAGTTGCGGGTTTTCCAAATCTGCCACAGTAGACTTGCGAAGAGGGCTTTCTGTTCAGATCTTGTTTTTGAGGTAAGATTCTCAAAGATCCATTTATCAATTCGAGTAGTACTTGCTGGGATGTGTCGGCTTCAAAATCAGGGGCTGACCATAGTGTTTTTGTCCAGTCGCATAGAAGGAAGAGGTGTTTTGCTGTCTTTGGTGCATCGCCACAAATTTGCCAAGTTGGATCAAGTATTATATGTCTTTTGTACAGGTTTTCCTTTGTTGGGAGAGAATTGCTGCATATACTCCATAGTAGGAATTGAATTTTTGGTGGGGTAGGGAGTTTCCATACCTTGTTCCAGAGGGATTTAGGAACGTGGTAGGAGGAAGATGGGTTAGGTTGGGTGAGGAATGCTGCTCTATTGTGTAGTTGATTGTAGCCGCTCTTAATTGTGTATAACCTAGAGCTATTGGTTGTCCATGCAAGCTGATCAGGCTGAGGATTTAGGCTCAACGGGTTTGCTAAAATCTCTTGAGCTACTCTTTCATCAAACAATTCATGAATTTCCCTTATATCCCATTCATTAGCTTCATTATCAATTAATTTAGCAACCACTCGTGGCTCATTCCGATTTGGCGGGCCAATTAATCTCCCAGTAGGAAGCCATACATCTTCTCTTATGCGCATTCTTTGTCCATTTCCAACCTTCCATCTTGTGGCATGTTCAATTGTCTCTCTCCCCATCAATAAACTTTGCCAACCCCACGAAGGACGGGATCCTTTGTTTGCTGTCCAGAAGTCACCTTGAGGAAAATAGATACTTTTAAGAACTTGACACCATAGGGCGTCCGATTGTTGAGCCATTCTCCAAGCCTGCTTCCCCAGCATTGCTTTATTAAAATCCACTAAGTCCTTAAAACCTAGGCCTCCACAATCCTTCCTGGTTTTCAGCACATCCCAATTTTTCCAGTGAATACTTCTTCTAACAGCATTCTGTTTCCACCAAAAAACGGTGATTCGCTTCTCAATAGTGCGGCAAATGGAAGTTGGAATTTTGAATATGGACATAGCATATTGAGGTAGGGCTTGGACGACTATCTTGATGAGAATTTCTTTTCCCGCCTTCGATATTAGCCTCTCTTTCCATCCTTCAAGTTTCCTCTCACTTTAGCTAGAATCCATGCAAACATTTGCTTTTTTGTGCGACTCCAATCTAATGGGATTCCAAGTTATTTCCCTATGTTCTCTGAGATAGGAACTCTCAACTCAGTTGCTACATTATGTTTCAAAGTTTTTGGGCAATTTCTCCCAAAGAAAAGGCTTGATTTGTTGAGGTTGATAGCCTGTCCCAACACATAACAATATTGGTTCAATACATTGGCTACATTCTGAGCTTCTCTTATGCATCCATCTAAGAAAAAGATGGCATCATCTGCAAAGAGGAGATGCGAAAGTGTTGGGCATGTTGGGTTTAGGCAAATTCATTTTGTACTACCCTCTAGGACAGCTTTCCTCATAAGGGTAGAGAGGGCATTTGCCATGACAATAAAGAGATAAGGGGAGAGAGGATCCCCTTGCCGAATACCTCTTGTAGGCCTAAAGACAGCAGAAGGTTCACCATTTACTAGGATGCTAAAAGTTACCAAAGAGATGCATTGTTTTATCCAATTGACCCATTTTCCATGGAATCCCAACCTCAGCATATAATCACATAGAAAATCCCATCCAACTCTATCATATACTTTTTTCATATCAAGTTTCAAAATGGCTGGAAATTTATGCTTTCTTCTTCTCACCCTTAGTTGATGGACCATCTCTTGGACTACAAAGATGTTGTCTTGGATCTAGCGATCACTTATAAAGGCAGTTTGCTCCTTTAAGATTATCTTTGGCAGCCAATTTTTTAGCCTATTAGCCAATATCTTCGCAATGATCTTATAATTAAAGTTGTAAAGGCTTATAGGTCTGAATTGGGTAATATTTTCTGGATTTGTTACTTTAGGGATGAGAGTAATATATGTACTATTGAGCTCTTTTTCAAACGTACCTTGGTCGAAAAAAGATTGCACCATGCTGAAGATATCTTCATTTATGATAGGCCAATGATTTTGATAAAACAAACCATTTAGCCCGTCCAGTCCCGGCGCCTTTGTAGCCCCTAGTTGAAAAACAACAGCTTTAACTTCCTCTTTTGTGACTGGTTTTATTAGATCTTCATTCATTTCTTCATTAACCATTGCTTCACATTGATTCAATACAGGTTGGTAATTCCGATCGCCCACCGAAGTAAATAATGATTGGTAGAAGCTTCAGATATGGTGTTTGAGGGTTGAGGGGTCTCTACACCAGGTTTGTTCATCGATTTGCAGCATGGATATTTTATTCCGTTGCCTTTGTTGGACTGTTTTCGCATGAAATACTTGGTGTTTTGGTCCCCCCATTTCAACCAGCTGATTCTTGACCTCATGCACCAATACATTTCTTCTTGCTTCCACAAATTTGCAATTTTCCCAACAATATTGCTAATCTCCTCTCTGTTTTGCTCCCTATTAGTTCTGTTATTCAGCTCCGTAAGCCTGGATTTGAGGGTGAAAAGCTGATTTTGAGGACTTTTGAATTTCCTCCTGCTCCATTTGTTTAATTCAGCAACAACCATCTTTGTCTATGTACCAGACTGATTTATGTCGTTCTATTCTCTTGCCAAGCTCGCTTAATCACCACCTCAAATTCAGGGTCCTCTAACCATAAAGATTCAGCCTAAAGATTCAAATCTGAACATTCTCTTGCTCTTCTTTTCCTTTCGATCGTAAACCCAGAGATTTACGATCCTTTTACTACTTCAGACAAATGGGCAGAAAAGGCACTGATACGTACTCAGAAACCCCAATAGAAGTTCAGTTATACATCCATCACCTCTAGAGTGGAAGACCGAAGGGGCGAAATAAGAAATCCAGCAAAGACAGCCGTCTTATTGACATTGGAAGCATCATCGACGGGAGGAATGCGCCTGGACGAAGATAATCTATCGGGATTTTCACCATATATCACCCACTGGGGGAAGCGAAAATTTGGAGGAAATGCTAAGAAAACCAAAGAAGACCATCGTCGAGAATGAAATCTTGGAAATGCTGACTTAGTCAGGAGGGGTATGCGTGTATTCTGCCATGGGTAGATGGGATTAGGGTTTGTAATTTGGGGATTAGGGTTAGCTATCACCTACTGGGATAGAGAAAAGCTCCAAATCGAGGGAGAGCGAGAGGGGCCTCCTTCACGCAACCAACTTGACGTAAGACGCCTTTTGTCTTGGGGCAAAACTACCTCTATATACATGGTTCACTGTCGTGCGACTTGATTAATTGAAACGTGTCATTTGCCGCTTGGTACTCAAATTCGCTATAATTATTACTCCTTTACGTACTCAAAGTTCATCCAATTCCAGCTTGCGGCGCTCGCCTCAACTCCAGCAATTACCATGGTAGCTGCAGTTTCATCCGGCAGCTTACCGCTAATGGTGGTCCAGTTATTATTGGTGAGCCTAATCGTGCATATATTAGGCGCTGTGGCCCTTAACACTGGTCTACCGACTGATGACCTCTTGCGTAAGCATCCTGTAGGTTGGAATGGTCCGCCTGTAACCAACATTATGTGGAGGAACCTGGTAGCTCAAGCGTCATGCCAGGTAACAGTCCTTTTGATACTGAGTTCAAGGGTGAACTTCTCTACGTGAATCAACAGGTCAGGAACGCATCGATCTTCAGCACTCTCATCCTCTGTCAAGTTTTCAACCTATTCAATTTCAGGAAGCATGAAGAGATCAATGTCTTCAAGGGGACTATCAGACACAACAGATTGCTTTGGGCTGTTTCAGGAGGAATAGTCCTCACTCGGTCACGATGATGGAACTCTCCGCAAGGTTTACAGGCACTGAGAGGTTGAATTGGAAGCAATGGGGGCGTGTGCATCCCATTGGAAGCCATTCGTGGCCTATTTGTTGGGTTGTGAAGTGCATAGCAGTGCCTGAGAGACCATTCAAAAGCTACATGAAGTGGAATTGGTAGAAGCAGGCTTAGCACAGGGGGACCGTATTGTAGTAAATAAGATTTGGGATCAAAGAGCACCTAGTCTATTCCTTCCTTGACCGTATTGTACAATTTACACGTGGGCTCAAGTCCAACAAAGAGCACCTCGCGTTTTGTTCAGGGAGCGACGTTCTTCAAGAGGTAACGCCTTCTGGTTTTTCCTTCCCTTTAGTTCTTCTCTAGATACTCCAATGACGAGATCTCAAACATCTTAAGTTTTTTATTACTAGAATTGAATTCCGTATTGCAGGAAAATAGTTTGGCAAGTCCTGCGTAATTGGCATTGAGTATAGCTCCTCTAAGTAAAGCTCCTTTCAAAAGATGGGATCAACATTGTAACTCGTTTTCACCATAATTAGAGCAAATTCTGATGGTATAAACATTCGGCATCTGTTATCAACGATAGCAACCGACCAAGCATGAACAGAGGCGGCGATTGTCGCGGAAAAAAATTGACCGACAAGACACGGCTACTCTCGCCGAGCCCTGCGAGTATCCCGAGATCCATATGAAGCTCCTGCGAGGGACACCGCCCGCTACTTGCTCCTCTACCCCACAGCCCGAGCAAATATTTCGCCACGTCATTTTTGTATAAATGCACTCGTGAAGGCACGTGTCGTTTGTGGGCCCACCTGTCGGAAACACCGGCTAAGTGGACAAATTTCAAAAAGAACAGCCTTTTCTTTTTCTTTTTCGCTATTTGGCCCGAAAAGGACCTCCTTCTCTCCCTCTCCACCACCTCGGCAGCCGTCGACCACCCTCCACCCCAGGTCGCCCAGGCCTGCGGGGCCACCAGATTCCAAGCTGCCCCTCTCCAAGCACTCCTCCCCTTCCCTCTTCATCATCCTCGCTGCCGTCGCCGCCTCCTCCGATGGCCTCAACGCCGCCCAGTCCATGATCAAGTCCGTCTTCGCCTCGTCCGCCGGCCGCCGCCGTCCACCCAAAAAGAACTGCCTCCAGATCCTTCCCCTGTCGCAGCACCGGATGAGTTCAACGGTGGAGTCGATGCTTTTCCTTTTTTCTTCCTTTCCCTTCTTTTGCTGGGCTCGATTAGTAACAATGTCTTTTTCGGCTACTTTTCCCGGCTGCTCATCGTCACCTCTTGCGTCGCGTCGCGTCGCGTTGCGTTGCGATGGAATGCTTTTCCAGGAAATTAAACCCTCGCGAGCAAGAGAATTTTCCCATCGTTTCCTTTCGAAACAAACAGTCCCCTCTTTATTTTCCTTTGCCCACCACCCCAAAGACCCGCCGAAGTGAAGAGCCACGGAGAGAGAATATGATGGGCTTGAAGTGTTTTCGAAATTTCTTACAGGTGAGCCCAAATTTGACCCGTGGATTTGTGTAAAATGACGTAACACTGTTTGTGTACAAAATATTTTCTCCGCCCAAGTTAGCTGATGATATGTGGTATGATGACTTGGCAGTCTACATAAACAAACATATTCTCATTTTATTTTAATTGAACGAACCATCACGAAAAAACTACTAAATAATTTAGTGTTGTGAAAACAAGCGATCGAACGATAAAATAGATTGAACAAAAAAATGACATGTGGTTTGATCGGACTAACCTAACTACACAAAGGGAACAATCAAGAGTCCCACTTTAGATCGAATGATACAATGAATATTATATTGTCAAAAACACTCTTGATTAGGCGTAATAACTTATATAGTGTTTAATTCCATGATTTCTCACGAAATAATATTATCAAAATATCAAACCCACGTGATTTAATGGCGGCTTTCGGATAAATTTCCTCAGCGATGGCTCCAATTGGATGCGAGAGGAAGAACCCGGAAGTTCCCTCTGTGCGCGTATCAACCGTTGGTCAGAGAGCTCCAACAACTAATCAACTTATGTGAGTCGACCGCATGGTGATCGCATCCAAAGTCAACGCTCTTTCGCAAACACACGTTAGGAATATTGATTTTGTGTGCCTTTCCCATTTCTGCTTTGCTTGGCAACCGCTCTCGCACAATCAAGGAAAACCCCTTCCAAATTCGGTCAGCGACGCTGGAAAGAAGTCTTAAATTTCCATTACACGTGCCTGCGCGTCCACAAACGACGATTCATCTTGGGTCGAATTACCGCGCGTTCAAGCTTAAAGTAAAACGTTTTACGTACACCAAAATCAAAAACTCCAGCGTTCATCTTTGGTCTGCGTATGTATGGCTTTGCATTCTTATTCAAGGCTTCATGCGGCTTCGCGGCTCTCAAGTCTTGCGTCTCCACGTTTTTTTATTCGTGCGGCTTCTGGAAACTTGCGGCTACTCTTACCTGCAAGCTCCTTACGTTGATAAAAGAAACCTTGCCTTTTTATATTGTGTGCCCAAAGTAAAAAATTTGACTTTCGGCCCCACCATGGATTCTTCCCCACCATGGGTTCTTTTCTTCAACATGGATTCGCTCCTTCCGCAGATAAGGGGAAGAAAACCTTCCTTTTTCTTTTATCTCATATATTTCCTCTTTTGTCTTGTAGTGGTATTTTACACGTCCAAAAGTATGTCTAATAAAAAGAAAGATTCTTCATCCGATTTGTAATCCACTTGGGAAAATCTTCCTCAACAAAATTCGATTTAATAAATCATTATCCGAATTCAAACTCAAAACATTAATTTAACAATACATATAAAAAAGAACCAAAAAGTCCGACCCACCAAGCGAAATCGGTGGTTTCTTGGTCACTTTCTATACCTGTTTCATAACTCAAAAATTTCTCTGGCCCTTTGTGGTACTAATAAAAAAGAAGTTGCCGTTACTGGAAGCTTCTCTAACCCCTTCTCATCAATGGACCCCCGAAGTATATGAATGAGTCGCGGCCGGCCAAAGGAACCACCCAAGGCGAAGTTCTATACACTTGCTTCTCATAACTTCAACGTTCAGCTCTCCATTTCGGGAACAAAATTAAGTGATGCATCTTATCCTATTCCTAAACATGTGTAGGTGGAATTTGATCTATCCATACGCTAATGGTAGGGGAGCAAAAGAATGAAAATCCTCCAGCTTAATCTCCCCGGGCTCTCCCCAAAGTCGTACCGTTATGAAAAAAGAATAATTATAGTATTCACATCTCTCCACCGTCTCGTTCTCATTGATCAATACCGATGATTCTGTATGAAAGGGCGGAAATATCAAAAGTACATGTGGAAAGAAATACCCAAGAAAATGCACGCGTTAATTTGATTAAATCTGGAGTCTCCCGTGCCGATATCCTGTTCGTCAACCGCCTTTATTGTGTCGTTGTGTGTACCATCTTAGCTTGATGGATCATTTGACTTTTGGAGGATACGTCTTGCCAACGAGAGCTCTAATAGCTTCGTTACTACCTACATATATTGTTCAGCTTCCTGCAACTTGATCAGAACTAAAACGCGTCATCTCTCACTTGGCATTTGAATTCGCTATTGTAGGAAGAAAGTTGGCGGAAGACGACTTACCTGTTTTCGATGCGTAGTCAACAATTTACCCTGGAACGATCGTTGAATTGCGGATAAATGACGAACAAAATTACTTTACTTTGGTTTGAATGTAGCTACGAGGAAAACATCCGATTTTCACAGCGTAAATGCCAATTGTTCTTATAAAGGAGAAATGAAATGCCTCCTTTTTCTTTGATGGAAATGGGGCAAGAATAGGAGAGGAATTTCTGAGTGTACGTTCTGCCAACCATCTCAATGGTTATTTTCAAAAGAATTTTATATGAGTCCCTCATGCTCTTTCAAAATATGTCTTTCCATCGTAGCGTATCAAAACGAAACAATGCATTTTCATCGCACCCCATCATGAACATACTGATTAAGTACAACGGCTATAATTGCGTATTACTCCTTATTGAGACCGAAACTAAGAAAAATGGTTGGGCTAACAAACATCCATCTTGTTTGTATTTTGGATACCCATATAACCATTGAAGATTGTTAAAGTGATGAATTCTTGGAATTTAAGGGGCGTCGGGGATGAATAAATTGTTGAAGGTACCGTTTTTTTTTATCTAGTGTCAATCCATTTGATGGTAAAAAAGATCTTTTGTTGGAAGGCTGGCTAGAGAATTCTTGTAAAAACACTAGCACCACTCAGTCAATAATGAGAATATGTTGATCTTTTTTGATTCTATGTATTATTATCATTATGCACATAAGGGAATAGCTGTATGAAGTAAAAATCTCACGTATAGTTCTGGAATGGAGATTCTTTCAATCAAACAACAACTGTAACAGATGTCGGCTCAATCCAAAGAAAATTATGCGAAAGCTTTATAGAATTATGTGAAGCTACGCGACTAGAAATTGATCCCTATGATCGAAGCTATATACTCTACAAGATAGGCCTTATTCACACAAGTAACGGAGAACATATGAAAGTCTTTTCGGCTCTTCAGCAATGCTTATGCACAATGCTAACCCTTGCTCGCACCAAATGATCATGTACTAACCTCAAGATAAGGCCTTCCGGTTGCACTATTTGCCTATGTTTGTCAAGTGACTATTCCAAGTGCGGGTCTGCAGCCTGGCTTGCTGAAATTATTTTCCTCTAATTACTAACTAATTTGATATTGTTCTTAAAATTTGATAGTTTGTACAAAATTATGAAACTGTATTTTTAATAAACAATATTAGAATCAGAACAACATTTGTGAAACCATACAAAATTTTTGCTGTTTCATTATACCAAGGCCCAAAAAATCACATTACCATCGCTTGTTTCATTACGACCACATTATCTCGTGCGATCGCATGGCTACTTTAACCAAATGTGCAATGAGAATAGATATCTATAGAGCAAGATTTTAGGCCGGCCTGATATATTGCCCACATTGGACATCGTACGGTTGTGCTCTCCTCCATTCCTGAATGGAGAGGGGAAAGTTCCTCTAGCTAAATCTTTAATAGGCACACGGATATCATCCACAATCGAATTGAAATAAAATAAAATAAAATTATAAATGGGAGTGATATATATATATATATATATATATATATATATATATATATTTATACCAGTCACATAATTGAACGAGCAATAAAGGAAAATATAACGATGCCGAGTATTTCAAGACTGGGGTGCTAGAATGGGTGAACATGGGCTTCATTTCCTCAAACATATCGGGATAACATGAAGTCTTAAAGTTTGGGACTCCACGTCTCCACACGGGTTCCCCACTTCCAGGGAAACGCGTCAGCAGCTGCTACGTGACTACGTCCCACCCCCTTCTTTGCCCACGGGGAGTAAGGAAATTCGTGTTTCACCATTAAGAAAACGCGGCGCCCCGCGTGAGGCATTTCTATAAAAGATCCATGGTTATGGCCTCCCAACATCATTCCACAAAATTCCAAAATTCCACTATTGAGCGGCTAAACCAAATACCAACAACATCAGAGCTTTCCTCTGTGTCTTGCCATTTGCACTGTGCGATACCTCATTGGAGGCCCTGCCATGACCAGCATTCTCCGTGGGGACTACGTCACCTACGAGGTCTCTCTCGACTTGCCCGCCGCTATGCGCAAGTTTGCCAAGCGATGGCATCTAGCCTTCGTGACCATATATTGCTCCCGAGCCATCACTACCTTCGCGAAGAAAACCAAGAAGTTGTCCCCACAAAAATCTCCTTCCTACACTTCTATTCCCATCCACGATCTCTCTGATCACCCCAGCTCCTTCAACATTGATCAGTCACAGCTCACCAAGCTGGTCAAGGACAAGGACCTCGGCCACCTCCAGGAATTCGGCGGGGTCCAGAAAGTCATCTCAGCACTCGAAACTGATGTCTCAACCGGAATAAGTGGTGACCCAGATGACGTCTCTCGCCGGCAAAATGCGTTTGGCATCAACTCATACAAGAAGCCGCCTGCCAAGGGCTTCTTCCACTTCGTGGTCGAGGCTTTCAAGGACCTCACAATCATGATTCTTCTTGTTTGCGCCGGGCTTTCGCTTGGGTTCGGGATCAAGGAGGACGGGGTCAAAGAAGGCTGGTATGATGGTGGCAGCATATTCGTTGCGGTGTTCCTGGTGATCGCCGTGTCCGCTGGGAGCAATTACCGCCAAAACCGGCAGTTTGAAAAATTATCTCAGGTGAGTGACAATATTCTCATTGATGTGATAAGGAAGGGTCGGCGGCAGCAGATTTCCATATTTGAGATCGTCGTCGGAGATGTCGTTTGTTTGAAGACGGGCGATCAAGTTCCGGCAGATGGGCTGTTCCTGGACGGGCATTCCCTGCAGGTATGGCTGACAATTTGTACTGGTTTGACGCATTAGATTTGCATATTTAACTCAAGTTCAGAAACATACGTAGTATTATTATTACCATTTTCGAGCATGAGTAATTAGTCCAAAAAATTGTAGGAGTGTATCATATTCTGCTTGACTGGGCAGCCTGTCATTTTCAAAATCTTGATTCTGTGACAAAAAGGATAAGGAATGGTTTTTATTCGTAGTTCTAGTTATAGTAGAAAAACTTTGTTAAAAAATTCTACTTTTAAAACGTAATCCATTTGTTCTTATTTCCTATTTGTTCACGTTTCATTTTCTTTGCCTCAAGTGAAGACCAGAACGCTTCGTATCGTGTCATCCTAGCGTCCCTAAACCATGTGCGACGTTTGTGTTGTCAATTTAGGTTGATGAATCGAGCATGACCGGGGAGAGTGATCACGTAGAAGTGAACCGCAAGGAGAATCCATTCCTGTTCTCGGGAACAAAGATTGCTGATGGGTTTGCTCGGATGCTGGTTACATCCGTGGGCATGAGCACGACATGGGGCGAGATGATGAGCTCAATCAGCCGCGACAACAGCGAGCAGACCCCTTTACAGGCTCGGCTCAACAAGCTTACCTCGTCGATTGGCAAAGTAGGCTTGGCAGTTGCTTTCCTGGTTCTCGTGGTCCTGCTGATTCGCTATTTCACTGGAAACACACAGGACGAGAACGGGAACCGGGAATTCATTGCAGGCCAAACTACAGGTAACGATATCATGAACTCCGTGGTGGGCATCATTGCAGCTGCAGTGACAATCGTGGTGGTCGCGATTCCCGAAGGCTTGCCACTTGCGGTAACCCTCACTCTTGCTTATTCGATGAAGAGGATGATGGCGGATCAGGCAATGGTGAGGAAGCTTTCGGCCTGCGAAACGATGGGGTCAGCCACCACTATTTGCACCGACAAGACCGGCACTCTCACAATGAACCAGATGAAGGTGACAAAATTCTGGGTAGGCCAAGACTCTGTGGCAGAAAACACCTTCTCCTCTGTCTCCAGGTTTGTCTTGGATTTGATTCAGGATGGGGTTGCTCTGAACACCACGGGCAGTGTCTGCAGGTCGTCTTTGGGATCGGAGTACGAGTTCTCAGGTAGTCCCACTGAGAAAGCGATTCTCTCTTGGGCGGTTTTGCAATTGAGCATGGACATGGAGGAGACAAAGAAGAGCTGTGAAGTCATCCAAGTCGAAGCCTTCAACTCACAGAAGAAAAGAAGTGGTGTCCTAATAAGGAAGAGCTTGGACAACACACTCCGTGTGCACTGGAAAGGTGCGGCAGAGATGGTCTTGGCAAAATGCTCGAGCTTCTACGACGGGTCGGGGATAGTGAAAGATTTGGATGAAGATGAAAGGGCGAGATTCGAGCAGATTATTCAGGGGATGGCAGCGAGTAGCCTTAGGTGCATCGCTCTAGCTCATAAACAAGTCTCCGAGGAAGCTATCCTGACAAGAGAAGACGGGAAGAAGATTGAAGAGGACGGCCTGACATTACTGGGACTTGTCGGTATTAAGGACCCATGCCGTCCCGGTGTGAAGAGTGCGATCCAAGCTTGTCAGGACGCAGGAGTGAACATCAAGATGATAACGGGAGACAACATCTTCACCGCAAAGGCCATAGCCGCGGAGTGTGGGATTCTCAGGCCTGGGGACGATGCCTTCAGTGGAGCCATCGTGGAAGGATCGGAGTTTCGCAGCTACACACCTGAGGAGAGGCTTCGGAGAGTTGAGAAAATCCGAGTAATGGCAAGATCCTCGCCTTTCGATAAGCTCCTCATGGTTCAATGCCTGAAGCAGAAAGGCCATGTGGTCGCCGTCACTGGGGACGGCACGAATGATGCACCAGCCCTCAAGGAAGCAGACATCGGACTTTGAATGGGCATCCAAGGCACTGAGGTCGCCAAAGAGAGCTCGGACATCGTAATTCTCGACGACAACTTTGCCTCCGTGGCAACGGTGCTGCAGTGGGGTCGATGTGTCTACAATAACATCCAGAAGTTCATCCAATTCCAGCTCACGGTAAACGTCGCTGCCCTCGTGATCAACTTTGTGGCTGCCGTCTCTTCCGGCGATGTCCCCCTGACGGCTGTCCAGCTCTTGTGGGTGAACCTGATCATGGATACACTTGGCGCCCTCGCCCTGGCCACGGAGCGGCCCACTAGGGAGCTCATGGAGAAGCCCCCCGTGGGACGGACTAAGCCGCTCATAACCAATGTCATGTGGAGGAACATTGTTGCCCAAGCAACGTACCAAATGGCCGTCCTCCTCACTCTACAGTTCAAGGGTGAATCGATCTTCGGTGTGGATGAGGCGGTGAAGCGGACGCTCATATTCAACGCGTTTGTCCTGTGCCAGGTCTTCAACGAGTTCAACGCGAGGAAGCTTGAGAAGAGGAACGTGTTCAAGGGCATACACAAGAACAAGCTGTTCCTTGGGATCATTTTCGTGACGGTGGTCCTCCAGGTGGTGATGGTCGAGTTCCTAAAGCGGTTCGCCGACACGGAGCGGTTGAGCTGGGGACAATGGGGCGCATGTGTCTGGATTGCGGCCGCGTCTTGGCCTATTGGTTGGGTCGTCAAGTGCATCCATGTCCCTGATACACCAATCTTCAGCTACTTGGGATTGAAAAGCAAGAAGCTCGTGAGGAAAATTGGGCACAGAGAACAACAGCAACACTGAGTTTAACTCGATTATTTTTGTTGTTCAGGTATATCGAATCCATTATTGATGCAGCGTGATTTTTTTGTTTTTGTTGGAGATATGCGAGGATCGATTTGTATCAGTCTTTATTCTTTCATTGGTTGTATATCCATTGTATTATAAATAGGAGCATTCTCTCAATTTCTTCCTTAGTTGTATATCCATTATATTATAAATAGGAGCATTCTCTCAATTTCTTCCTTCCTTTCTTTTTGTGAACGAACCTTATCGTGGAGTACCTTCGGCTTGTGCAATCTTTAGCCCCATCACTGTCCGAGGTAAGCATGCAACTTCTGATAAGAGGAAGAAGGAGGACGGATTCCAGGAGACGCGTGACCTTATTACATCCAAGAACGTGAAGAACAAAATCATGAGAAAAATGTGCAGCACAAGAGGGCTCAATCGGTATGAATCACGTAGATCGACTATGTCAAGGCAAGGAACAATTCCCTCTTCGGTCATATTTCTAACTAACTCGAATCAAGTCGGGCCTTATTCTTATTTCGTCCTTCATTCGAGGTCTTTTTGGAGGATGAATATTGCCATCGAGAGCTCTGGTAGCTTGGATAATACCTACATCAATGGTTCATCCTTCAGACTTCATCCAGCCTAAAACGTGCCATATGCCACGAGGCATTCTAGTTCGTAATAGTCGCCTACTCCTCCTTTCTTGTCCTCTCTATTTCACGAACCCCTACATCTTCAAATTTTAAGACACACTTTAAATATACCGGACTTGTCAATACACAACGCTAAATCTTCAATAACTTTGCAACTACAAAAGGTGACGTTGGAATTCTCAGTCTTAAACTCAATAGCATGACGTCACTATTAGGCCCTCTAAATGACGGTGACTTTATGATCGCAGATTCTCGATCTTAGCTAATTGGCAACCGGAACATAAGACCAAGACACAACCTTTCAAATATTAGTATATGTTGCCAAAAATGCCCTTAGAGCAATTCTCGATTATCGAAAAGGAATGACTAGAAGAGTTTAAATTCGTTGAGATAAATTTTTTCTCTTATAATAGTTGACTTATGATTTCGTTGTTTATTCATTGGGATATTTTGATGTGTTTAGTTCAATTTTCCCAAAAGACTTTCGGCCAAATACTGACTTTGGGAAAGCTAAAAATTAGCGTTAGACTTTTAGCATTTGGCCAAATGTTAAGGCTCCGTTCGTTTCACGGAAAAAATTTCCGGGAAAACGTTTTCCAGATTTTCGACGTTTGTTTCACGGAAAATGAATTAATTGGGGAAAATGTTTTTCATCAAAGAAAAAAAAGTCTTCTAAAGTATTTTGAAAAGTGGAAAACATTTTTCTTACTCGATCTTTTTATCTCACACTTCAGCAAATCCCCACTGCCTCTTCTCATTTTTTATTCGAATTATTTTTAAATTTTCTTTTTCTTTTTTAATTCGAATTATTTTTAATTTTAATTTTCTTTTTTTTTTTTTTTTTTTTCTTTGTTTCCCACCTTCTTCTTTTTTGTCTAGTCGTCGGACCAGGTGAACCTTAAGCTTGTCGATCTCAAACTCGCACTTGTCGATCTGGTGAGCCTTGATTGACGCTCACGCTTGTCAATTTGGGGAGCAGAAAATATTTTCCTTACCGAACACCGGAAAATATTTTCCGAAATATTTTTAGATTTTAGCCAAATATCAGAAAATATTGTTATTTTCCTAGAAAATGACTTCTAGGAAAATATTTTCCCGAAATGGCCAATTTTTCGAGAAATGAATGGGCCCTAAAATTAGACTTTTTTCCCAAAACTATCCTCACCAATTTGTTAGTTCTCTGATTTTGCCCCTTGTGTAATTGTTCATCTTCTTTGTGCGACGGTGGCCGATGAAGCCAGATCTTGCTAGCAAGGGGCTAGTGAAGGTTGTTCGACCTAGGCGACCTCCGCCAGAGGTCGCATGGCTTGAGTCTTGCGACCTTCGACAACCTCGCTCGAGGTTGTGCAACCCATGCGAGGGCTGCTTAAGGTCACGTGACCTTAGTCGATGGCCGTTGGTGCCAAATCTAGCTTGCCGGCAACCGTTGCCCTTCGCTGGCTCGAGCGAAGTGTTTATTTATTTATTTTAATAAAAAAAATATAAAAGCTATAGCTAAAGCTCATTGTAAAAGGTTTTTTTGCCAAACATTCATTGAATTCAAAGTCCATTTGCAAAGAGTTTTTACCAAACATAATTTGCATTAACTCAAAGGGCTTTGGCTTTTAGCATTTGCATTACAGTCAAAGCCCATTTGCAAAGTTGAATCAAATGTGCTCTTAGTAGCGGAACAAATTTATCATATGCTAAAGACAATAGTTGGATTAATCAACTCTTCAAGTAAAAAGTAATTTTTGTGGGTCTCCTTTTTAGAATAGATAACATCATTGGTGAACTTTACGGGTGACATGTTTCATTGGAGTAAAATAGATATAAATGATTCATAATGCTAAAAATTTAAAAGTATTTACCTTATTAATTAAGAAATTAAGAAAATTTAATTCTGCTCATTATAGTGTTTTTTTTTTTTTTTTTTTTTTGGCACTGGGGGTGGGCACTGTGGGTGTGTTCACACCAAAAATGAATTTATTAATACTGAAGATATCCGTGGATGGAATAGAAATTATTATAAGTCGAATTTGTATTTAAAGAAATACTCACGAATTACCGATATTGCTCTACATCTTTTTTTGTGATTGATCACTAGTGCATACGCAATTCAAAGCTTTTACCTTGAAACCGGATGAGCGAGTCATCCACTTTTCAAGTAAATATGCGTGGGCCACATGGATGGCTCTGTCTCTTTCAACAAAATAATAGAGCATTCTCCTTTTCACAGAGACGCGAGGAAAGTTCCTACCAAGTTCCTGGAATTACCAAAACAACAGAGCCATTGCCTCTTTCCATTATAGCCGTAATAGCTCCAACATGGCTGCTCTGACCATTAACATAACCACACGTGTCGTGAGAATGGAAATCTACACAGCAGTTCTCAGCGGGACATAACAATCACTTCGCTCACTCTATAAGAATAGCGTTCCCGCTCCATTGGCGCATTATAGACATGGACATCGCCTGCGAACATGCTTCATAAGATATATACGTGAGCAGTATTTGTATTTATTAGCTACGGCTGATCGATTGAAGGAGAAATGGAAGAAAATACGACGGTAGACCATGTGTTCGAGATGGTGGACTAAAATGTCCAAACATAGGATTCCCTTTCCTTAGAGGAATGGCATTGACGACGTCAAATTTGGACCATCTTGATGATGTCGTGGTAGCTTAATTGTGTATAATAAACATCTCATTGGATCTCCAACAGGCTCTCTGAAAACTTTAGTTCGAAATGGGAAACCTCCAAATAGTCAGAGTCAGTACAAAGAACTAGAGATTCAGTACAAAGAACCAGAGATGCTGATGCAATTCCCAAAATATTGCCAACCACCACAACCACAACAATTATTTATTTTTTAAAATTTTAATTTTATTTCTTAAAATCTTTTAAGCTATCATTTAAACTTCAATATTCTTGGAATGAAAGTGCCTCAACTCAATGCCTTTCTTAGTACTGTTGTGCTACCAACATCACGTTTATGTAAAGGCAAGAGAGCAATGGCACTTTGTCTCGTTCCTCGCTACTTAAACAGGCAACCTGCCTGTTAACCTCTCTTCGGAGCCGATGTGGGACTGAGCTCTCTATAGCTGTCACACATTTAGTCCCTGTCTCCCTCTCTCTCTTTTCCTCTTGCAGATCCAAGGCAAATTACTATATGCCCCGCTGGAAAATGATGGTAGTGAATAAAACCTAATAGAGACAAGCCACTCCAAGAGTCCCACATCAAACAAACACAAAGAGCGCAAGAGAGATTGTGAACAAAATCCAAGCCAGGCAACTACATTAATCATGCTTTCTTTTGCCTCTTAGCTAAGGTCAAGTGTTCTACTTGTATAGTGTGGTTGATGTTCACACAAACCCTGAAGTTTGTTTGATTTTTTGGCACGTGCGAACATGTGTCAACCATCGGTTCCTTTGAACCGAACTACCTAGGAATAGAAATGGATCGACTAATCCGATCCTATTTGGTTCTAGGCTCCTTCCGTTCCTATTCGGTTCTAGGCTCCTTCGGTCCAGTGGATGGTAATCGAGATTCTATTCGGTTCTAGGCTCCTTCAGTCCAGTGCGTGGGAATCGGTTTGCCTAGGAATTGATCACCCCCACCAAATAAGAAGCACAATTGAAACTTTCTTACGACATTCACCAAATTCGGACCATGACACCGAAAAGAAGTTTGGATTCCATCACATATATTTGGGCATTCAAAAATAACAATTTATCGCAAGTCAAATTTCTATACATGGGCTTAAACTCAAGATATAATTTCGATATTTGGGGTGCGCATGACAATCATTCTATTTTTGCTTAGATCTATTTTTCTATTTTAGGGAACACGTTTGGAACTTAAATCTGTTTGATAATGCAATTTCATTATTCTATTTATGGAAAAAAAAATTAGTCCAAAAATAGGTCTATTCCAAAAATAGAAAAGTAAAAAAAAAAAATTACTTTTCAACTCGCCCTTGTTACTAGCCGCTCGCCCATCTGCCTCCTCTCACCGAGCACCGGGTGCCAGTCGTTGTCTGCCATCCTCCACCATCCTTTGCCACACACTGCCCAATTGGAAGGGAGAAATTTTGTGAAATTCTATTTAGGAACGTAAAATTTATATTGTTATTAAACGTGTATTTTTACTTAAATACTCATTCGAAGAATCAAAATAGAAAACCTGTATTTTGGACCAGAAATTGTGTCAAAAAACATAATAGTTATTATTCACTTTCTTAATTGTCCATTCGTGAGCAAAATTTAAATGATGCTTCTAATCCTATTCCTAAAAATGTGTCGGTGGAATTTGATCTATACGCTATTTTATTATTATTATTATTATTATTATTATTATTATTATTATTATTATTATTATTATTATTATTATTATTATTATTATTGTAATCTATACGCTGATTGGTAGGGGGAAAATGACTGAAAACCCTTCACTAAAATGTTCCCGGGCTCTCCCCCAAAGTCGTACCATTATGGAAGAGACTAATAGTATGCACGTCTTTCGACATTAGTGTTCTCATTAATGAACACAGATGTTTCTGTATGAAAGAAGGAAAATGTCAGAAGTACGTGTGGACAGAAAAATCCAAGAAAATGCACGTGTTGATTTAACTAAGTCTACATTATCTCTCGTAGCGATATCCTATTCATTGACTGCCTTCATGGTCTCGTTATCTTAGTTCGAAGGATCATTTGACTTTTGGAGGATGGGTCTTACCGTCGAGAGCCCTATATATATATTTATGTGTGTGTGTGTCACGACCTCTTTTTTCCGTCTAGGAAAAAAGGAAGAAGGCTTAGAGGCATTTGTCTAAAGAGGCGGGCCAATGGCCCTAAATTAGGCGTGGGCTCTCCCAAGTCCATAGCTCGCGCAACGTTGAATTTTTTTTTTTTTTTATTTGTTAACAACCTGTATAATTCTAGGAGTCGCGCACTAGCCTATTGAAGTCGGCTAGAAACCAATCAAGACGTGAGAGCGTTGTCTCGATTCCTACGCAACCAGAGATTTCTAGGAACGGGAACTTGTTTACGCCAATGTTTCTATTTGCGCCATTGCGGTACCACTAACTTGGATGGTTATTTATCTAAATGGCCACACAATCTTGATTACCAATTATAATTCTTATAAAACCGCTAAATATACATACAAATGTTTTTGTAAGGTTGCTTTCCTTAATGTCTAGACTAATCCTAACATAATTTAGAATAGAAATTTGCACTCAAATTAATGAAAAGCGGTGCGTCAGTAAACATTCAAGAAATTGAAATGACTTGAAAATAAATGCGAAAAAGGAAAACCCGATACAAGTCGACTAAATAATATTACATGGCCTTGTTATCACGCCCGAGATAGGACCCCTATGAGCAAAATGAGAATTTAAATATGCATGAAATTACTCTAATTAATTTTAATCTACGCAAAATAGATTATTTACAAAAATGGTTATAAAATACCAAAAATATTATTAAATTAAGAAAATGACCTTTTAAAATTAGGAAAATTTCCTAGATGTCATTTCTATCATAATTTGATATCATCCATCGTTTTTTTTTTTTTTTTTTTAAATTTTCATATTTTTCATATTTTTTAATTTTTTATTTAAAATTAATTCCCTAAACCGCTATATGCCGATTTACACTAATATGGGACTACCCAGTATATGAATATAACAAGAACCAAATTCAAATCGACCGTTTCAAGATCGAAACTTGGTTTGCGCATTTCATCGAACACTTGGCGTGCATTAAATCACCCCAAAACAACTTCGCCGAATCATGTTTGCGGCCTTCAATCTCAACCCATGAGCAATCTTATGTGGAACTAAAGTATCAAGATTATACTACCACATGTATGGAGCAAGATTAGATAGAAATAATAACTTAAAACACACAAGAACTAGGTTGAAATCGGTCTCAAATATGCAAGTTTGAACTGATTTTACAAATCTGGGTTTAAACCCAAGTCAAATAAACAAGTTGCATGCTCATATTCAAGTCTCGACACTTATCACATGCAAGATCTAAGAGAAACATTACTTGATTCGAGTGAAAGTAGGTAACATGAGCTTTCAAATATAATGAGCATTACAAAGAATGACCGAACGAACGCATCAAAACGGCCTCTCCAAGAAGCACACATGCAAAACTCTTGAAGAGGTTTCAACACCTAGAAAAATTCCAGCCTCAGAAATCAGTTTTCTGAGCTGGTTATCCTCTTGATTTTTCACTATTTAAACACGTTCAAACTCAAACAAAAATACATCTGAGATACTTACCTTGCTTCCTAATTTCTTTTTCAAGTGGTTATTTGCCGAGGAAACCAAGAAATTATCCTCGGGAGGCACGTGGAAGTTGGCTTCTTCAACTGGAAAACAAGATCTACAAAGAAAGAACTGATAACGAAGGTTTTCATTGACCTTCAAAATCAAGCTTCATAACCTATTTTGTTGGCCAAATTCAAACAAAAACAAACTATATGTATTCTAGTTTGCTTGTAGGCCATGGCCTTCCTCATTTGTCTCTAATCTTGTTCAAAAAACACTCCCTTTCCTTCACTTGTGACCAACCAGGCTCAACACATAAAAAATTTTCAGACTTTCTTGGCCCGCTAGAAGGGTGGTTTTCGGGGGGCTTTAGGAGGTCTTCCCGATCTCCATTTGGGACGTGCGACCTATGGTTGGAAAGATTTTTGAGTGAATTTTCACTCTCTAGTTGAAGGTTTTGGCTAATTTTGGCTGCAAGTTTGTGAAAATTGCACTTTTCTCTCCGAAGGTTGATTTGGAATTTATGGGTTTACTTTTCTGGAGTTGCTTTTGGAGGTGTTTTTGGAGGACGACCGTAAGCTCTCCCCTCTCCTTCTCGTCTCCTCTCTCTCATGACTTGAAAGAGCTCGCTTCATAGATGTTATCCACTGTATTCATCAATCTCTTGGTCGGCTTTTTGTCCACCTACCAAGCCTACCAACTGAGTTGTCCACCCACTTTCTGACTTAGCCAGATTTTCAATTTCTGTAGATGTTGAATGTCCGGATTTGGTGCGATTTTCCCATGCCTTCAGAAGCTTATCTCTGACCAATGTTTGTCCACTTGCAGTACCAATAATGGTCTTCCATCACGTGCAGAGATCGGGCTGGTTGGCTAGCTAAGGAGGATATGGTGGGGCCACCAAGTTGCTTACTCAGCAACTCCGAAATCGGACCAACTTGTGGACTGAGATTTGTCAGCTGGTTTTGGTGCTTTAATCCATCAATTTGGTTGTGATTTTTGATCAATTAGCAAGCTCATGCATAGTAGTTTAAAATCTCGACCAGATTTTGCAATTTTGCCCACCCAATTTTGCAAGAAAGTCCCTCAAAGTTGGCAATTTTCTTGTTCGAAAATGCCAAATTCAATACAAATTTGGTCTTTTTAGCTCGATTTGATTGATTCGACTTGGTCCAAATTCAATTTCAACTTAATTTGTGACCAAGACGATGATTTGCGGGCTCGGGCGAAATTTTGCAAAATTTGCAAATTGGTCCCTCAACTTTTGGAAATTACATTCTGGCCCCAACTTGCCATTTGAATTCCAATCTGACCTCCTGGGTTTGGCTAGTCACATTTAGATCATTGGCCCCAACTTTTTTTCTTACTTTTTTTTTCTTTTTTGTTTAATCTTTTATATATTTTTTCATTTTTTTTTAAAGTAAAAACATCTTCCATTTAAAACACTATATTAAATGCCTAGATAATCTATATGCAAGAATTTAACTTGAAATATTTTTATGGAAAAACAAGTTCCCATTTTTTTGGAAATGATTTTTAGGCAAAAATTTAGGTGTCAACAATATATATATATATATATATAGAGTTCACTTTTGTGTGACTTGATCAACTGAGACGCGTCATCTGTCTTTTGGTATTCAAATTCGCTATAATCACGTATTACTCTTTTACATCCTCTCCATTTCAACCCAATCTCTTCGGCATTGCTCGTGCATAGTGCTAACCCTCGCTCGCACCAAATGATCACGTACTAACCTCAAGATAAGGCCTTCCGGTCACAATATTTGCCTATGCATATCAAGTGACTATTCCGAATGTGGGTCCAACAATATGGCTCGCCAAAACAATTTCCGTCTAACTACTATCTAATTTCATATTATTTCATAAAATTTGATAGTTTGTATGAAATTATGAAACTGATTTGTTAATAAACACTATTAGAATCGTAACATCATTTATGAAGTAATAAAGTTTTGCTGTTTCATTATTCTAAAGCCTAAAGAAACACATTACCATTGTCTATTTAGATGTGACCACATTATCTCATGCATGGCTGCTTTAACCAAACGCGCAATGAGAATTGACATCTATAGAGGAAGTTTTAGGTGGGCCCGATATATTGCCCTCACTTAAAGACGTGTACTTTGTACGGTGGTGAGAGGAAAAGTTCCTCTAGCTTAATCTTTAATTTTAAATACGACCATCATTGGCAATTATATTGAAAAAAAAATTGAATGCGAGTAGTATTTATATTTGTAATTTACCAATCACATGATTGAACGAGGAATAAAGGAAAATATATAAAGATACCGCGTATTCAAAATCGGTGGGGGCTAAAAGCGTCAACGTAGCCTCCCTTTCCTCAAACGAATGGGAGTAACACCGTGCCTAAGAAGAAACACCGCAGCATTCCGCTTCTCTTGTATCTCCATATCTTTTTGACTTTTGGTTGACTCCACGTCACCAGCTTGAAAAATATTACATAGAGCTCGTGTAGCTAGGGGTGATCGGGTCCAGGGTGGGTAGGGTCTAGACCTGGACCGCACTCCGACCCCGTTATAACCGGTTCTCTTTTCCGGACCCGTTCCCGACCCCTGTTTGCATTAGACCCTGTTCCCGACCCACCCTGTTTTTCCGGTCCGAGAACGGGGTTAACCCCGTTTATATTGGAACCTGTTTTGCATAAAAATTGCTGTATCTTTATATTAACCTTAGAGAAGCATGAGGACTCGATGTCTGAAATCGCATTGACTCTTTCTTTCTCCAAATGCCCGACCAATATCTGCACATGATTTATTATACAAGCATGCAGCCCTCTGCTGTGTGCCCCTCGAACCCCGCTCAAAAGAAAGTGGATTTGAAAAAAGGAGAACGAGAAGTAAATGAAAGGTACCTCACCTACGATAAATTACAACAGCATAAATGAAAAAGAATTGCCGGCATTGTGAGCCATTCCAGAATGATGATACATCTGGAATTTTTTTTTTTTCATTTTTCCCTCGTGGCTCCGCTTCCCATTACTCAACTTTGGTAACTCTAGCTGTCGAACCATGAAAATCCCATCTTCAAGAGGACAAAAGAATAACTATCTACCAAAAAAGGATTGACTCGACTAGCGGATTGGATGGTGCGAGCCGATATCCTCTTGGGAGGCAACTTCCGTAAGATAAAGAGGACTAAAGTTGAAGGTAGGATCTCAACCAGCTGTTATTTGAGCAACAGACATTTGAAGGATATAAACAATCAGTTATGGAGCAAATTAACGAACCCAAGGATGAAGTGGGATAAGAAAGTACCAGGTAATATATCAAACTTAGAATCGGGTGATTCAAAACGTCGAGGGATGCGTCTGAATCGAATGCAGATAAAAGGACCTGCATAGTGGAAGCAAATTTAGGGCTCTTGAAACAAACTGCAACCCTGACTAGATCGATATAATGGTGATGAATGTACAGGATCTTATTTCTCCTCCCCTTAAAAGCATTTTCAGTTGCAGCTCAACACGCGCACAATGAGTTTTGCTCAAACAAGCGGGACCACATCTCTTCAAAGAAGAGGTATTAGCTAGAAGACACTAAATGCCTACTCGCTACTGAAAAAATGAAATCCTTGATACAAGCAAAGAACTCTCACTTGGTTTTCCAAAGACAGTAACAAATCATATCTATAATAGGTGTTTCGAATAACAGCCTGAAGTTGATATAGTAAAAGCACGAAAAAATGAGGCTTTTCTTTTCTGGAAAGTTGTAAACTCAAGTACAAACTTTGCATATCTGGAAGAGACTAAAGAGGGAAAAGAGGGAAGTAGGTGCTTACCACAAAACTTCTGATAAGGAAGCAGGTGAAGCATATAGCTGTGACAGATCCAACCTGCCAAAAAGGTGCACACCCCATTTCGTAGTCAAGAAAATCAATCCAAAAGCTACATTTGGTTTGGCTTTTCGCATACACATCCAATACAATAGCATTTGGCAGGGTGGATGATCCTTGAAAACTTTCATAAGTCATATCATAAACACCCAATATAAAAGTACCAAGACCTGCTTGAAAGTTGGATAAATTGGATATGTATCCAGTCAAACGAAGAAACTTTCACCAGAACCAAGAAAAAGGGAAAAAGGAAAAAAAGGAAGATGTCCCAGTGCTTGTGAGAATTGATAGAACAGAGAACTTCACTTACAAACAACTACAGCCTGATCCCAAAAATATCCAGTTTCTAACAAAGATATTAGTGACAGCACCAAGCACCACCACCAGCAATACAGTTCATATTTTCACTTTAACTCCAAAGTAATAATTACAGATGTGCACAATAATTAAAATATGTCTCTTAAACAAAGGCAAGAAGCAGAAAGAAGTGACAAGACTAAGTTCTGATTTAAAATGAAAGGAAAAGTACCTCATGGAGCTTCTTCCTTCTTCCTTTAGATTCAATAGGAAAGCGCCTTAGCATGAAAAACAACCTGGAATTATTTGACAACCACATTGATCACAAGGAGAAAATCAAACCACGCAAAGTAAGCAGAACATAAAAGTTCCAGATGCTCTGAGTAGTAAACCAGCACATTAACTTCTAATAATTACCTTCCTCCATAAAGCAAGAAGCCCAATGCAGCTAATATTGACACAACCGTGAGAAACAAGAGGGAGTTAACAGAATGACATACAACATTGCAGTCAACTCGAAAAACCATCAGTTAATAGAATGACATGTTACATCGACACAAGAAGAATACCATGAGGCGCTAATTTAAGTGCTAATTGACAAGCCCCATTTTCACTGCATATAAAAAGGAAATGGGATTGAAAGTCGTTTGCACTAAATGAAAAGCTAATTCAAGCTCGTGAACTAGAATATGCGCCTCCGAATCCACCTTTATGACCAACAGCAAAAGATAGAGCATTTTCCTAGAAAGCAACTCCCACAAGCACAATCACTTGAAAATGTGATTCCTCGAAATCTGGGAGTCCCAAGCAACTACTCCAGCAATTCTCATCTAAATCCAGCAATGGCCGAATGTGGAAAAAATCTAATTCGAACGCGACGAAATGCGCAAACTACACAGGTCGCGGCAACGCAATTCGAACGAGAAACCCTCGGCTGTCCTGGTGCAGAAGCCCGAAAGGGGGACTCACTTTGAGCGGGAGGTTGAGGATGTCGAGGCAAATCCTGCCGCCGTTGTCGATGTTGGGGTGGTAAATCGGCGTCTGGAACGTCACGCTCGGCGGCTGAAACAGTAGCGAGAGATTCCACAACAACGACCCCGAAATCAAAACTCAACAACAAAGACAACTCTCTCATCTCACGAACCAAAACCAAACCCCTAAAAAAAAAAAAAAAAAAAAAATTGAAAACGCACCGTTCGGAACGGATCTTGAGCTTAAAGACGCCGCCGGCGTACACGGACTCTTCGAGGCCTTCGATTTCTAGAACGAACGACACCCGACACGATCAGCGATTCGGCGGCGAAAACCAACAAAAATTAGGGGGGCGCGGAGCAGGGAGAGGCGGAGTGGCGACGTCGGAATCTCACCGGCTGCGGGTGTCGCGGGAGGAAGGCGACGGTGGGCGAGCGGAAGCAGCATCAACGCTCGGATGGATCGGCGGAGGTCGCGAGCTCGGGGAAGTTTACGGGTGTGAGAGGCTGAGAGTAAAGATAGAAACAAATTAGGGTTTTTGGGCTGCCTTAAAAACCGGTTCCCGAACCGGTCCGGTCGATCCGGTTCCCGGGTGGGTAATCCCTCGGAACCGGTTCCCGGACCGGTTCAAACAGGGTCTAAACTTTGGGAACCGGTTCCCGGACCGGTTTCAACCGGAACCGGTTCCCGACCCTGTTTTCCGGGTGGGCCGATCCGGGAACCGGGTTGACCCGGTCCGGTTGCACACCCCTACGTGTAGCTACCTCAGTAATACACAAGAAGTCCATTCGGAGAAACCCGTGATCAGCTGGCCCACCATCCCGTCGTCCCTCAATTTCTCTGTAAATCTGACGGCGACTCAAGATATAATAACACGAAAAAAAGCATGAAGTCAATTCGCGTACCGCCGTCATCGTCAAGAAACGCGAAGATACAAAAGCAAAAAAAAAAAAAAAGACGCGCCGCGTAAGGAAAGAAAAGTCGCTTAATCCCTTACGCAAATGACGTCAACCTCTAGTCTAGTCCTATAATCTTTTTTGGTCAGAAAACAATTACATAATTCAGTGGACACAGTTTTTGAGGAAAAAAATTCTTAGCTAAATATTTCCAATGTGTCCCCAAAAGTTGAAGCATCATTGAAAGAGAGTAAATAGACTTGCACATCTCTCAACTTGAACGTTCTCATTGATCAATAAATTACCGAAAATTAAATTCATTGAGACACAATCTGCAAATGTTAAAATGAATTACCAAAAATACTCTCAGAGGGATTCTCGGTTATCAAAAAGGAATAACCAAAACAAATAAATTCACTGAGATGACTAAGATTTTTCTTTTACTCAGAATTTCAATTTTTATTTATTTGCATATTAGCTATTATGATAAGACAATAGTTGTATTAATTGACTATTCGAGTACAAAGTAATTTGTGGGTCTCCTTTTCAAAACAAATAGTATCATTATTTAATTTACTTGTGACATGCTTCATGTGAGTAATATAAAGATAGAATGATTCGCATTGGTAAAACTATAAGGTAATCGTCCTTATGTTCATGTCAAAAATGCATCATTGTTAGGGGATTTTCCAAGTAATAACTAATGTAACATAACAAGTCCGATATTAATCGGTGCAATGAATTGAGAACTTGAAGAGAAATTGTGATGAACAATTACTCAAAATGAGTAACCTCTTTAGGCATCATCACACTTGAAGCTTCCTAAACATCACTTCTATGGTTTCTTAAGCATCACACTTGAGAAAAAAAAATTATCATACAATCTCTTTCATGGAAGAACACAAAAGGATGCTTCAATCGAAATACAAGTAGCAAAAAATGAAAGTAAAATCGAAACCACACGAGACATAAAGATATATATGGAAATCCAAATCGGGCAAAAACCACGGGGAGATAGAGGACTTTCATTATCTTCAACAACAAATATAAGAGTAAAATCCAAAAACTCAAAAAAGCCACTTGGTAAACCACAAAATCTAAAGATCTAGTAAGAAGATAGAAAGAACAAAGAATGGAGATAATGTGGAGACTAGGGTAGAGATGTGTTGTTAAACACATCACTTTTATAGTCTCACCACTTGCAAGTAGGGGTATAAATGGTTCGGTTCGGTTCAATTTTTCAAAAAAAGCAAACCGAACTAAACCGAACTGGAAGTTTATTGAATTGAACCGAAATTCGATCCGAACCGAATCAAGATTCCGATTTAGTTTAGTTTGATTTTTGGTTTTTACTTTTATTTTTGTTTTCATTTTGTTTTTTTTTCCCTATATGCATTCCTTTTGACAAATTTTTAAATTATTTTTACTCTTTTTCTTTTACAAATTTTTTAAATTATTTTTACTCTTTTTCTTTTACAAATTTTTTAAATTATTTTTACTCTTTTTCTTTTTCTTTCTTGTTCTTCTTCTTCTTCTTCATTGGCCGGTTGTCGGCCGCTACCGGCAAAAGGTGAGCTGAAGCCTTGTTTGATCGGCGAGGTCGAGCTTGTGCAACTCCGACAAGTTGGGCGAGGCTCAAGCTCATCGACATCGAGCGAGCTTGATCTCGCCCGATCGGCGAGGCTCCAACTCGCCTTTAGCTAGTCGCCGATTGTCACCATGGTCGATGACCGGCCAATGAAGAAGAAGAAGAAAAAAAAAAACAAAGAAAGGAAAAAAAAAATAAAAATATTATTTAAAAAAATAAAATGAATTTTTTTTTAGATTTTATCGGTTTTGTGATTAACCGAACTGATAAAAACCAAACCAGTTAAAAATTTTTGGTTTTTAATGAAAACTAAACCGAATGAGAACCAAATTGAAAAAAACCGAACTTTTCAATTCCGTTCCGTTTTTTACATCCCTACTTGCAAGTAACACCTTGTGAATAGGATAATCAAATCTTCATTCTAAACGCACATTCAATATGCGGACGTTCAAATATTGAAAAATAACAGAAAATTTTTATTTTCATCTTCCATTTTCATCAAAACGAGAGAGTAAGAAATTGCCCACGAACCAAAGGGCCCTAATTTCTCTTTAGTTTCCATCTAAATTTCTCACACACTAGATGCGCGGACCCCTAGAGTGCCATAACTTGGTACAAAGAGACACTTAAGTGCCATAACTTACGAATGTGACACTTAAGTGCCAAAATCAGAGAGAAATAGATCACTTAAGTGCCACTTCTGCTAAAATGCTGACGTATCAATTTTCCAGCAAAGCGAGTGCAAAACGACGTTGTTTTAGTGCTAACGTGGTAAAATATTTAATATAAAAATTAATTAGATTTAATTTAAAACTAAATTTATTTAAAACATTTAAAATATTTAAAAATAAAAATTTAAAAATGTTTTAAAAAAAAAAAGGGAGGCGGCCGAGGGTTGAGCCCTTAGCCATCACCGCCGGGAAGGGCCGGCGACGGAGGAGGGAGGGTCGGCGAGGGTTGTAGCCCTTGCCTAGATACGGTGAGGGTCGCCGGCCCTCCGGCCGGCCAGGGTTGCTTGCCCGCCGAGGTGACCCCGCCGGGCAACGGCCCTTGGCTCGATCGGCGAGGGCCGCCGACCCTCCTCGAACTGCAGGCGAGGGTTGCGACCCTCGCCCAAAGTCGACGAGGGCTCGCGGGCCCTTCGTTAGTCGGCCGGGTCGCCGGCCCCTAGCTAGGGCCCGGCAACCTCGGTCGACCCTTCCCCTCCGTTGCCCGCCCTTCTTGGCAGCAGCAGGAGGCGGCGGCGGCTTAGGCCGAGCCCTCACCGCCTCCCCCTTTTTTTTTTAATATTAAAAATTTTTATTTTTAAATGTTTTTAATAAATTTAATTTAATTATTTTTATATTATTTTTTTACCACGTCGGCACCAAAATGACATCGTTTTTGTATTGTCACGGCTAGTTCAGCATGCAAAATGATGTCGTTTTGTACTCACTTCGTCGGAAAATTGACACATTAGTGTTTTGGCCAGAGTGGCACTTAAGGCACTATTTGGTAACCATCTAAACAATGCATGATTCTGATTTTTTGTTTCCAGAATCATTTTGGGAACGAGAATCGCGTTTGGTAAAATTTTTGTCCAAAATTGATTCCGAGAACAAATTTGTTCCTAGAATCAATTTTGGACAAGAATTGAGAATAAAAAAAAAATGATTCTCGATCTAAGAATCAAAAAAGAATCAAGTCTTATTCTTCCCTTTCACCATCCTGCGAACGCCATCCACCACCGCTTGCTGCCGCCTGCCGCTGTCGATCGTTGTCCGTCGGAGGCTCGCCAAGCCAAGGTGAGGTTGGACGAGGGTCGGTCTTGCCGAGGGCTAGCGATGCTCCGGTGGGGTCACCGGCCCTCGTGCCCGGCCGTCGCCGAACCGGTGATCGGCCACAAGAAGAAAAAGAAGAATAGGAGAAAAAGGCAAAAAAAAAAAAAAGGAAAGAAAAAAAGGAAAAAAAAAGAAAAAAGGAAAAAAGAGAAGAAAAAAAGGAAAAAAGGAAAAAATAAAAGAATAAAAAGGAAAAAAGTAAAAAAAAATTATTTAAAAATTAAAAGAAATTGATTTGGAACAGAATCAATGAGCACGGTACCAAACGCAATTCTATTCCAGAATTAGAAATTTTGGATAGTTATCAAACGAGTTCTTTTATTCAGAATCAGTTCCCAGGAATAGAAAAAAAAATCATTTCTGATTAAAATCTACTCTCGGGAACAGAATCGTTACCAAACACACTCTAATTGATCAATTTCTCTCCGATTTTGGAATTTAAGTGTCACTTTTGTAAGTTATGGCATTTAAGTGTCCATTTATACAAAGTTATGGTACTTGAAGCGATCTTTTGCCCACACACTACTTTTTAAGATTCCATCTCTTTGGAGGGAATCACTTTTGCCTAGCCAATCTGTCCATTTCACGGCTCTTTCCATTTCACTTTGTCTTTCGCAGAGCCTAAGGAAAGTTCCTGGCAAGTACGTGGGGATTCCTGGAACCATTGCCCCAATACTTTGAAGTAGGAATCGATAGGTTTCCAGCGGAGAAAAAAAGGTTTCATTTAAATGGAGAATAACAAATGTTTAAATGATAATTTTTAATTTATTATGAGAATAACAATCTCTACCCATTAATTGATTGAAGGAGATATGGGAGAAAATACGACGTTAACCATGTTTTTGGGACGGTGGGACTTAAAGGCCAGGGTATCGGATTCCTCTTTAGCAAAAGAATGATAACGATGATATCTGGCATGGGATGCTCCCGATGGCGTCGGAGAAATAATTGCAGAGCGTCTACGAGAAACTACGCGGCGTCGGAGGTTCGTTTCGGGGAAACCCGTCAGCAGATAACACCTTCCTCCATCGTCCCTCGATTTCGAAGACCATAAAGCAGACGGAGCTGTAGGTCCCCGCGTCAGGTAAAAGAAAAACGCATACCTTACAACATCGCACAAATGACGATGCCCACTTTTTCAGCTCCCGGGTGTGTATAAAAAAGCATACCTTACAATGAAATCCATGATCTTTGTATCCATCACCACTCCACACGAATTCGAACGCTGCACTTTTCGCGGCCGACACAACGCCAAACTAACAGAGTTTTTTTTTCCTCGTCTTTGCCATTGCATTGTGCTTGCACCCTGTCTCGTAACAGGACCACGAGCCGCTAATGCTAAAGTTTCTGAAACAAAAATTGTAAATATCCAATATCTTTTATTTTTATTTTATTATTATTATTATTATTATTATTATTTTATTTTTTTTTTATATTCCTGAATAGAAATCTGTGCCAGAAATAAAAATCAAATTACGACGCAAATGGATTTGACATTCCAAACCGTTCCGAGGAATGGCGCCGCACTTAAATAGAAAAATAAAAATTTTATCGGTGCACTCAAACCTCCCCCCAGGACCCGAGATCGCTAATGCTAGCCCAAACCAATGTGCTCACAGCGAAGTGGGTCCAATATCATATTATTCATCATTTATTTCTCTAATATTTCGCATTGACTTATTTATAAGGTCATGTTGCTTCATTTAACCACGTTAATATTACATTATTGTGTAGACCCATCAAAATGGGTCATAAATTTATTTCTTAATCCATATAACTATGTTTGGCCATTTGGATTTTTAATCAGAATAGAATTTGGTCAACTAAACAATAATTTGTGGATCTTTTTTTTTAAAACAAATAGCATCATTGATGAAATTACTTTTGACATGTTTTGTGCGATCAATAAAAAGAATTTACTTCCTGACCAAAAAAAAAAAGAATTTACTTTATTATTTAAGAAAAAAAGACAACGTAGTTCCACTCGTTGTAGTGTGTTTTTTTAGCATCGTGCGTACGTTCACATCAATCAAGATGAGAAAAGATATCGTTAGACGGGGTGAAATTTCTTTGGCTGAAAATATTTGTTAGTTGAATTTGTATTTGAAGAAAATACTCGCTATTTACCAATGTTACTCAACATCTTCTTCTTTTTTTTTTGCAATTGATGGCTGGTGCATTCAATGTAGATCTTTTATAATGGAAAGATAAGAACTCAAGACCTATATTTCAGACATTATGAAAGATTTCATGTGACCGCCACTAATTATTTGAACAATTAAAGTCATTAAATTTAGGTGTGGTTTAATATTGAAATATTTTAAGAAGGGGAATTTAAGAAAAGCTATCGACCACATCAAATCAGACTGGTGGGTAGTTGATAAAAGGCCAAATGATAATGAGACATGAATGACCGAATAATTTAGAACTATTTCTGAGGCGAAACTTCCCTCAGCCTTTCCATCTTTTACACTCTTATGCTGTATCTCCTTGGCAAAGAACATTTTGAATGGCCCACCCGCACGCAATTCTGGATTCTTTGCCCAATCTTTAGCAAACACCGGTCACTGTTCAGCCGCCGACGAGGTTCCTTCGTCGTTATCACTCATAGGTTTTGCCGGGGTCGTACCTTTGATCTTGAATCATGACGGGCGACTTTCCATGTGCTTCATCCCCGACCGTCCTCCATTGGTTTCATTTGAAAATGATATCGTTTAGGATAACCAAATATCATTTCTAAACGCTTTTTCAGGTATTGAATTAGAGTTTCGTTTTTACCTGAAATGAAAAAAAAAAAAAAAATCCCTCGAACCGAAGAGACTCCCAACTTTAAAGATTTCATAGATTTCCCTAGGCTAGTCATTCTTTTCTTCACGCCATTTTTCCATTTTAACTCGTCTTTACACTCATGATTCCCAAAATGATTCGTCCAAGATATCAACTATTTCATCACTTTGAAGTATCATCTCACATATCAATAAAACAAAAAAAATATTATCTCACATTACTTGATAACGTGATTCAAAATGCTCTTTATATTCATGCCATCTCCCTCCATTTATTAATTTAAGTTTTTGAGTTAGGTTTGTTAATACGGCATTAGAGTCCGTGTTATCCATTATGTGAAAGTGCGGTCATCCCCATTAATAAAAGAAAAAAAAATCACGTGGCATCGAGGAGCGACCTCAGCGTACTTTCACAATGGAAAGCATCTCATCAACTGTGTCTTCTTATCACAAAGGGAAAAAGAGAGAGAGGACGATCTAGACGTGCGATATCACATATCAAACCTAATCATCTTTCATAAACCATAAATTATTTTTCATCAACCATACTTAAATTTAATGTAATTCTTTTGCAAAGTGGTTTCGCAAACCCATAATATATCATCTTCCCTAACTCCATTCATCAGAGAAAATATATTTCGCAAGACATTTCTGACGCTATTTTGGAATTCATTTGATAAACTAGTAATATTTCCTAACATCTGTCATTAAATGTCTCCCAAATCATTTTAAAACCCATTCCATAAATCAGTTCACAATGTGATACATATTTATAAATTTTCACAACACCTTCCATAACATATTTCTCAAACTAGTGTAGTAAATGCCTGATAGAGTTAACGATCTCGCAATTCTAGTAATTAAATGAGAATCGACATCAAAACTCAATAAAATATTACCTCAACAAAAAAATGGCTATATTAAACTTAAATACTAACAAAGCGACTTGTATACGCTAACAAAACAACTCAAATGTGTCCAAAAATCGCTTGTCTGAAGTCATCATTCAAAATCATTTGCAATGCCGAGCCTGAGCACGGAGATTGGTCATGCCATAACTCTTTCTACTGAACTTTGTTTTCAAACGAATTCATAGTCAAACAGAAGCCCTTTCAAAACACTAGAAGACCCACAACTCGGCTAACTCAAAATTGTGCTGAAAACTATCAAAATTCGACTTGATAGTCACTAGATGTGCACTGTTCATCACTTGCAGCCAACTTCAAAATTTTCTTTTGGGTAATTCGTATGTCCAAATTGAGTTGTAAAATTTTATGACTTCACAATAGCCTAAACTATCATTTATGGGGAAAAGTGCCAAAAAAGTCATAAACCTTTTGTCTTTGTACCGATTTAGTCCTAAAGCTTTTTTTTTTTATGCTGATTTAGTCCTAAACATTTTTACGTTGTGCCAATTCAGTCCTTTCCGGCTAATTTTGGTCAGATTTTGCTAACTAGACGCTCGGCCGGCGATGTGGCCCGATTGGCGCTAACGTTGACAACTTTTAATAAAATTTTAATATTTTTGAATTTTTTCTTTTTCTTTTTATGTTTTTCTTTTTTTCTTCTCCTCTTCTTCCTCCAGCTGGTCGCCGAACCTTGGCGACCAGCCAGAGGCGACAGCCGGCGAGGGACCTCGCTAGCCACCTCGCCAATGGCCGCGAGGGTGGCCTTGTGCTGGGCAGTGAGGGCGAGCCCTGCCAACTCGACGCGAGGCCAGGCCTCGAGATGAGCATCCTGGGGTACCTCTTGACAACGGACGAGACTTGTGTTGGCGACAGGCCTCGATTCCGTAAGACCTCAAGGACCGAATCCGACCGCCTCCTCGCGTTCAAGCTAGCGAGGCTCACCCTCGCCGGCCATGGGCGAGGCTCGACCCTCGCCAGATCCGGCGAGGGCAAGCCTCGCCGCCCAGGCCTCGAGGGCGGCCTCGCGCCGGGCAGGTGAGGCTCGCCCTCGCCGACCATGGGGAGCCTCACCGCCCAACGCGAGGCCGCCCTCACGGCCATTGGCGAGGTGGCCGACGAGGTCGAGGTCGACCTCGCTAGTCGTCGCCTCTGGCTGGTTGCCGAACCTCGGGGACCGGCTGGAGGAAGAAGAGGAGAAGAAAAAAAGAAAAAGAAATAGGAAATAACATAAATAAATAAATAGAAAAAGATTCAAAAATATTAAAATATTATTAAAAGTTGTCCACGTCGGTGCCGATCGGGCCACGTCGGCCCGACCGACATCAAATCAGCAAAATCCGGCCAAAATTAGTCAGAAATGACTGAATTGGCATAACGTAAAAATGTTTAGGATTAAATCGGCACCAAAAAATGGTCTAGGACTAAATCGGCAAAAGACAAAAGGTTTAGGAATTTTTTGGCACTTTTCCTGTCATTTATGTATATATACGTAATCCAACAACTCCTCAATTGAAACTTGCAGCTCAGAATTGACCTAATTTCGAATTTATACCCTAACTTTGAATATTATTTTGATTAACGAAAAAATAGTGGGATCACTTACTAGTAGAGGTGGCAAAATGGGTCATAGATCAATTTTGCACCCATATTTTTCACAAATGGGTCGAATGTGGGTTATGAAGTTGTAATGGGCCATAACCCACATTCGACGCATTTTAAGTTCAGTTTTATATGGGTCGAAAATGGGTCACACGTTCTGACCCATTTTTGACCCATTTTTAAAACCCAAAATTAATAACCCATTTAGACCTATTTTCAATCCATGGGCTATGGCCTTCTTTAATTTTATAAAATATTTTTTTAATAAAAAATTGAAATTATAATTATTTTTTATATTTCAATTTTTTTCTTTTTCTTTTTCTTTTTCTTTTTCTTTCTTTTTTCATCCCTTAGCCGATGGCCGGTAGGGCGACAGGCCAGGCGAGGCTCGAGCTCACCGGCCTCGGCCAGGTCGCCGACGATTGGCCAGGCCAAGCCTTGTCGGATCTCGGCGAGATCGAGCTCGCCGGTGTCGGGCGAGGCTTGATCTCGCCGATCTAGCGAGGCCGAGGCCCCGCTCGTCCCCGGCAAGCTCGAGCCTCGACAGATCTAGCGAGGCTCGCCGACGCCGGCGAGACTCGAGCTTGCCGACGTCGGGCGACACCTTGGCCTTGCCGAACATTGAGCCTCGTCCGACGCCGGCGAGCTCGATCTCGCCTCGTGGCTGATCGCCGGCTGTCGTCATGGTCGGCGGCTGGTCGAAGAACAAGAAAAAGAAAAGAGAAAAAGAAAAAAATTATTATTAAAAATTTAAAAGTATATTTTAAAAAAAAAAATAATTAAAAATTATAATTAAAAATTAAAAATCGATTTTTTTTTTAATATTTTAAAAAGAATTATACAAAAATTTCATTAAATTTGTATTGCATAAAAATTGTTAAAAATTTATATTGCATAAAAATGTTTTAACAATACTTTTTTTTTTTTTAAAAAAAATCATAAAAATAAGCTTTTTAGGTTTAGTTAAAATATTTTCATGTTACGTTTTTAGTTATTCAATGGTATGTTCACTTCAAATAAGAGAAGCATGTGCATAATCTAATTCTTTATAAATATTTTAATTTATAGGTTTTTTTTTTTTAAATTTATTTATTTTATTTACTATTTTTAATTTAATTTGAAGTTTTAATCCAATTAACATATAGTAGAAGTGAGATTTCCTATAATATTAATAGGTTTTAGCAATACGGGTCAGGTCGGGTATGGGTCAAGTATGGATCGGGTCGGGTATGGGTTACTACAAAAATATGGGTCAAAACGGGTTAAATTGATCAAATATAGGTCGACCCATTTTTGACCCGACCAACCCATTTGTCACCTTTACTTACCAGACGTGCGAATAGGAGTTAAATTGGCTTATCGAGGTTTCCATGATGAGGAGGGGCGAAACCCTCCTTTCTTTTCCTTTCTTTTTCTCCCGTTCCAACTCTTTCCTTTTGGGAGCTCTCGGTCTTCTTTCTCTGCGTTGCTTTTCCTTGTAATTGAGCCGAAGTCCACACTTTTCTTTTTCTGTTGACTTTTCAACGTTTTTTTTTCTTCTCCCTTTTGACCTGGTCAAAATAAAAATTAACATCTTTCTCTAACATTTCAGTTTAGTTTCTTTGTAGAAAATGGGAAGGTAACGGGTCCGTCACTGTCCCAAATATGACCGAGCCGTCTCCACCTTCAATATTTCTCAGGAAACCGGCTAACTTGTGTATCCAATTTTCCGGGGAAAACATCCCTTAAGTTTTAAAGGAAAGTTAAAAGTTCCCACGTGGTGAGATGTTCAAGGTGGCCGAGCTTTTAAAAGAAAGAAGACACATAGTTGGCCACAAGAAAATGTAACAGAATAACAACAGAAAAAAGGAAGACGAAATTAGTAATCAAAACTTGGATATAATTACGGGATGCACTTTTTGGGATTTAGAAAATATCCCGATTTTTCAGATGATCTCGGGACATTTTTTTAATTTGGATGTCGTTTCAACATTTTCAATGCCATCAAAAAGAATTTGTGAAGGAATTTCTAAATTTGAGATTTGAAAATATATATTTATGTCACTTTAAGGCAATTCAATGTTCCACGGTCTTTTCTTTTCCTCTAAAACAATTCGCTTTTCATTATTTTTTTGGTTATGGACCTATGATAATCAATGTCTCTCTGATATAGCAAAGCTTCGATTGCCAAATGGGAATTTGTGGTAACATGACTTCGTTTGTCATGTTAGCATGCCTAATACCTTAAAAAAATCTTGAATTATAGATTTTATTGAATTATGTCCTGAATTCTTCCCCCAAAAATAAATGCCACAAACTTTCACTTATGTCTCATATCTGTCCGCCGTTGTCATTTCCAATTCAGCAATAAATCCATATCAGCTGGATTTTAGCACTGTTTCATGCTTACTGTTCATCTTCTTCAATATTCACATTAACAGTAAACTCTGGGCTGCTTTGATGAAAAGATAATTTGTTATTTTTTCGTGGGTGTCCTTTGCATATGTGATCTGGGAACGGCTTGAGGGAGTGATTTGCGGCCAACAAGACCCATGTAACTCGACGAAGAGAGCCTCGCTCGGTTTTCAGAATTCCCGCTCTCGAGCGGGAGAGCGGTCTTGAGACGTTAGAAGGAGAATTTATGGGAAAAAGCCGAGGGTGATGGCGAGCAATCGGGCGGTCTTCTGTGCAGGGAGAGGCTTGCGAAGACGTTCGATTCGCAAGGTTGCATGAATTTCTAGGAACTTGGCCAAGAACTCGCGCCCGAAGAAAGAGGAAGAGAAGGGAGGATAATGAGAACGGAGATGGACACAGGGAAGGTGTTCCTTTTCTGTTTTTTTCGGTCATGGAAGGTGTTCTTAAGAGGGAGTAAATTTGTGGGAGGCGATTGGAGATGAATGAAGAGGAGGACAGGATTCCAAGTCAGCTGCTTATCCGTCGGAAGCTGACGTGACAGTCTACACGTAACATATTCTCTTTTATCTAAAAAGCTTTGACCGGTCAAAAAGAGAAAATGGCAAGTGCTGAGATCTTGTGAAGGAAAGAGCCCTGCATCAAAGGGAAGAAAAGAAGAAGAAAAAATAATGGGAAGGGAAAGATGAGAGAGCGCTTACAGGTCACAAGTTAGTTGAGTTGGTACATATATTTATTTGTTAATGTGATTTCATTATTCTATTTTTTTGTGTTCTAAAGAACAGATTTGGAATATAAATTTATTTGGTAATATAATTGCATTGTTCATTTATGAAAAAAAAAATTAATCCAAAAATAGGTCTATTCCAAAAATAGAAAAGTAAAATGTTTTTATTTTTTAACTCGGCCTTGCCACTAGCCGCTTGCCTACCCACCTACACCTCGCCGGCTATTGTTGTCCTCCACCATCCATCGCCGCCCACTTCCCACTTGGAAGGAAGAAATTTTGTGAATTCCCGTTCAAGGAATAAAAAGTTTATGTTATTATCAAATACATATTTTTACTTAAAACTTGTTTGGAGCTAGAAATTATGTACAAAAACATAATATTTATCATTCACATATTTAATTGTCCCTTTGCAAACAAAATTTAAATGATGCATCTAATCCTATTCCTAAAAATTTGTCCATGGAATTTGATCTTTACACTAATTTTCTTTTTGATTGTAATCTATACCCTAATGGTAGGGGGGAAATGAATGAAAACCCTTAGCTAAAGTATTCCAGGGCTCTCCCCTAAAGTCGTACCATTATAAAAGAGACTAATAGTAATTGTGGACAGAAAAATCCAATAAAATGCACCTGTTGATTTAATTTAATCTACATTCTCTCTCGTGGCCATATCCTATTCATTGACTACTTTTATGTCTCATTATCCTAGTTCGATGGATCATTTGACTTTTGGAGGATGGATCTTGCCATCGAGAGCTCTAATAGCTTGATTACTGCCTCAATATACATGGTTCACCCTCGTGCAACTTGATTAATTGAGATGTGTCATATGCTGCTTGGTACTCAAATTCCCTATAATTGTGTATTATTCCTTTATGTCCTCTATATTCATCCCGGCCTCTTCAGCATTGCTCGTGCAGAATGCTAACCCTTGCTCACACCAAATGAGTACTTAATAACCTCGAGATAAGGTCTTCTAGTCACGATATTTTCCTATGCTTGTCAAGTGACTATTCTGAGTGTGGGTCCCGCAACATTTCTAGCTTGAAAAAGTTCCGTCTGATTACTATCTAATTTGATATTAATTCATAAAATTTGATAGTTTGTGCGAAACCATGAAACTGTTTAATTAATAAACACTATCAGAATCATAACATTATCTGTGAAAATAATTGGCCATTTCATCATACCAAAGCCCTAATTGGAGAGAGGAAAGTTCTCCTACCTAAATCTTTAATTGGCGCATTATAAATACGGACATTATCCACAATCAAATTAAACAAAAAAAAAGAAAAAAGAATGAGTGTGGGTGGTATTTATATTTATAATCTACCAATCACCTGATCAAACGAGGAATAAAGGAAAATGAAACGAGCAACGAAGGAAAGCTCCTCAAACGAACGAGAATAACGATGTCTAAAGTTACAGAGACCAATATGATGTCGGAGGACTTAATTGCAAACCGACTAAAAGGAACAAACGCAGAATTGGGCATCCCGTACCTGTAATTTTTTGACCTTTGGTCGACTCAGAAACGCGGGTCCTCCACTTTCGTGGGAACCCGTCGGCAGCTGCCGGGTCCCACGCCCCTCAATTTCGCCGTAAATCTGACGGCGACCTCCGACAAAAAAGCAAGAAGTCAATTCGTGTTTTGTTTCGACCGAAAAAAAGAAAGTAAAATCAAAATTATGTTTCGTGTGGTCCAACTCATGACCTTAAATTGAGTCGTTTATCGAAGTCAACCCCAAACGTAAAATGGGGTAATGATAACCGGGGAGAAATTTCACCAAATATGGTTAATTCCCCCCGCCTGATCCTGGCGATGCCTTCCCCGGGTAACCAATCCTGGGTGTGGTACAAGGAAATGATGGCGGCAACAAAATACAAAAAGAAAACAGCGTGCCGCGTAAAAGAAAGAATCGCTTAAATGGCCCGCGCAAATGACGTCAGCCGGCCTTTAGCTCAGGATGTTTATAAGATGTGCGATCCACGGGTATTGTGGGAGACATCAATCCACAAAAACTCCAAAATTGCTACATTTGAGCGGCTAAACCAAACACCAACAACATCAGATCTTTTCCTCTCCTCTTGTCATTTGCATTGTGCGACCATACATCGTTGGAGGATCACTAGAGCCAGTGTGTCTCTTCCCAGCGATGACGAGCATCCTCCGTGGTGACGTCTGCTATGAGCTCTCTCTCGACTTGCCCGCCGCTATGCGCCAGTTTGCCAAGCGATGGCATCTGGCCTTCGTGACCATATATTGCTCCCGAGCCATCACTACCTTCGCAAAGAAAAACAAGAAGTTGTCCCCACGAAAATCTCCTTCCTACACTTCTATTCCGATCCACGTTCACCCCAGCTCCTTCAATATTGATCAGTCACAGCTCACCAAGCTGGTCAAGGACAAGGACCTCTGCCACCTCCAGGAATTCGGTGGGGTCGAGAAAGTCGCCTCAGCACTCGAAACTAATGTCTCAATTGGAATAAGCGGGGACCCAGAGGACGTCTCTCGCCGGCAACATGCGTTTGGCATCAACTCATACAAGAAGCCGCCTGCCAAGGGCTTCTTCCACTTCGTGGTCGAGGCTTTCAAGGACCTCACAATCATGATTCTTCTTGTTTGTGCCGGGCTTTCGCTCGGGTTCGGTATCAAGGAGAATGGGGTCAAGGAAGGCTGGTATGATGGTGGCAGCATATTCGTGGCGGTGTTCCTTGTGATCGCCGTGTCCGCTGGGAGCAATTACCGCCAAAACCGGCAGTTTGAAAAATTATCTCGGGTGAGCGATAATATTCTCATTGATGTGATAAGGAAGGGTTGGCGGCAGCAAATTTCCATATTTGAGATCATCGTCGGAGACGTTGTTTGTTTGAAGACCGGCGATCAAGTTCCAGCAGATGGGCTGTTCCTGGACGGGCATTCCTTGCAGGTATGGCTGACAATTTGTACTGGTTTGACGCATTAGATTTGCATATTAACTCATGTTCAGAAACATACGTAGTATTATTGTTACCATTTTCGAGCATGAGTAATTAGTCCAAAAAATTGTAGAAGTGTATCATATTCTGCTTGACTTGGCAGTCCGTCATTTTCAAAATCTTGATTCTATGACAAAAAGGAAAAGGAATGGTTTTTATTCGTAGTTCCACTTATAGTAGAAAACTCTGTTAAAAAATTCTACTGTTAAAGCGTAATTCATTTGTTCTTATTTCCTATTTGTTCACTTTTCATTTTCTTTGCCTCAAGTGAGGACCAGAACGCTTCGTATCGTGTCATCCTAGCGTCCCTAAACCATGTGCGACGTTTGTGTTGTCAATTTAGGTTGATGAATCGAGCATGACCGGGGAGAGTGATCACGTAGAAGTGAACCGCAAGGAGAATCCATTCCTGTTCTCGGGAACAAAGATTGCTGATGGGTTTGCTCGGATGCTGGTTACATCCGTGGGCATGAGCACGACATGGGGCGAGATGATGAGCTCAATCAGCCGCGACAACAGCGAGCAGACCCCTTTACAGGCTCGGCTCAACAAGCTTACCTCGTCGATTGGCAAAGTAGGCTTGGCAGTTGCTTTCCTGGTTCTCGTGGTCCTGCTGATTCGCTATTTCACTGGAAACACACAAGACGAGAACGGGAACCGGGAATTCATTGCAGGCCAAACTACAGGTAACGATATCATGAACTCCGTGGTGGCCATCATTGCAGCTGCAGTGACAATTGTGGTGGTCGCGATTCCCGAAGGCTTGCCACTAGCGGTAACCCTCACTCTTGCTTATTCGATGAAGAGGATGATGGCGGATCAGGCGATGGTGAGGAAGCTTTCGGCCTGCAAAACGATGGGGTCAGCCACCACTATTTGCACCGACAAGACCGGCACTCTCACAATGAACCAGATGAAGGTGACAAAATTCTGGGTAGGCCAAGACTCTGTGGCAGAAAACACCTGCTCCTCTGTCTCCAGGTTTGTCTTGGATTTGATTCAGGATGGGGTTGCTCTGAACACCACGGGCAGTGTCTGCAGGTCGTCTTTGGGATCGGAGTACGAGTTCTCAGGTAGTCCCACTGAGAAAGCGATTCTCTCTTGGGCGGTTTTGCAATTGAGCATGGACATGGAGGAGACAAAGAAGAGCTGTGAAGCCATCCAAGTCGAACCCTTCAACTCACAGAAGAAGAGAAGTGGTGTCCTAATAAGGAAGAGCTTGGACAACACACTCCATGTGCACTGGAAAGGTGCAGCAGAGATGGTCTTGGCAAAATGCTCGAGCTTCTATGACGGATCGGGGATAGTGAAAGATTTGGATGAAGATGAAAGGGCAAGATTCGAGCAGATTATTCAGGGGATGGCAGCGAGCAGCCTTAGGTGCATCGCTCTAGCTCATAAACAAGTCTCCGAGGAAGCTATCCTGACAAGAGAAGACGGGAAGAAGATTGAAGAGGACGGCTTGACATTACTGGGACTTGTCGGTATTAAGGACCCATGCCGTCCCGGTGTGAAGAGTGCGATCCAAGCTTGTCAGGACGCAGGAGTGAACATCAAGATGATAACGGGAGACAACATCTTCACCGCAAAGGTCATAGCCGCGGAGTGTGGGATTCTCAGGCCCGGGGACGATGCCTTCAGTGGAGCCATCGTGGAAGGAGCGGAATTTCGCAGCTCCACACCTGAGGAGAGGCTTCGGAGAGTTGAGAAAATCCGAGTAATGGCAAGATCCTCGCCTTTCGATAAGCTCCTCATGGTTCAATGCCTGAAGCAGAAAGGCCATGTGGTCGCCGTCACTGGGGACGGCACGAATGATGCACCAGCCCTCAAGGAAGCAGACATCGGGCTTTCAATGGGCATCCAAGGCACTGAGGTCGCCAAAGAGAGCTCGGACATCGTAATTCTCGACGACAACTTTGCCTCCGTGGCAACGGTGCTGCAGTGGGGTCGATGTGTCTACAATAACATCCAGAAGTTCATCCAATTCCAGCTCACGGTGAACGTCGCTGCCCTCGTGATCAACTTTGTGGCCGCCGTCTCTTCCGGCGATGTCCCCCTGACGGCTGTCCAGCTCTTGTGGGTGAACTTGATCATGGATACACTTGGCGCCCTCGCCCTGGCCACAGAGCGGCCCACTAGGGAGCTCATGGAGAAGCCCCCCGTGGGACGGACTGAGCCGCTCATAACCAATATCATGTGGAGGAACATTGTTGCCCAAGCAACGTACCAAATGGCCGTCCTTCTCACTCTACAGTTCAAGGGCGAATCGATCTTCGGCGTGGATGAGGCGGTGAAGCGGACGCTCATATTCAACGCGTTTGTCCTGTGCCAAGTCTTCAACGAGTTCAACGCGAGGAAGCTTGAGAAGAGGAATGTCTTCGAGGGCATACACAAGAACAAGCTGTTCCTTGGGATCATTTTCGTGACGGTGGTCCTCCAGGTGGTGATGGTCGAGTTCCTAAAGCGGTTCGCCGACACGGAGCGGTTGAGCTGGGGACAATGGGGCGCATGTGTCTGGATTGCGGCCGCGTCTTGGCCTATTGGTTGGGTCGTCAAGTGCATCCCTGTCCCTAATACACCAATCTTCAGCTACTTGGGATTGAAAAGCAAGAAGCTCGTGAGGAAAATTGGGCACAGAGAACAATAGCAACACTGAGTTTAACTCGATTCTTTTTGTTGTTCAGGTATATTGAATCCATTATTGATGCAACGTGATTTTTTTGTTTTTGTTGGAGATATGCGAGGATCGATCTGTATCAGTCTTTATTCTTTCATTGGTTGTATATCCATTGTATTATAAATAGGAGCATTCTCTCAATTTCTTTCCTTAGTTGTATATCCATTATATTATAAATAAAAGCATTTTCTCAATTTCTTCCCTCCTTTCTTTTTGTGAACGGACCTTATCGTGGAGTACCTTCGGCTTGTGCAATCTTTAGCCCCATCACTGTCCGAGGTAAGCATGCAACTTCTGATAAGAGGAAGAAGAAGGACGAATTCCAGGAGACGCGTGACCTTATTACATCCAAGGATGTGAAGAACAAAATCATGAGAAAAATAGCACAAGAGGGCTCAATCGGTATGCACGTAGATCGACTATGTCAAGGCAAGGAACAATTCCCTCTTCGGTCATATTTCTAACTAACTCGAATCAAGTCAGGCCTTATTCTTATTTCGTCCTTCATTCGAGGACTTTTTGGAGGATGAATATTGCCATCGAGAACTCTGGTAGCTTGGATAATACCTACATCAATGGTTCATCCTTCGACTTTATCCAGCCTAAAACGTGCCATATGCCACGAGGCATTCTAGTTCGTAATAGTAGCCTAATCCTCCTTTCCTCTCTATTTCACGAACCCCTACATCTTCAAATTTTTAGACACACTTTGAACATACCGGACTTGTCAATACACAACGCTAAATCTTCAATAACTTTGCAACTACAAAAGGTGACGTTGGAATTCTCAGTCTTAAACTCAATAGCATGACGTCACTATTAGGCCCTCTAAATGACGGTGACTTTATGATCGCAGATTCTCAATCTTAGCTAATTGGCAACCGGAACATAAGACCAAGACACAACCTGTCAAATATTAGTATATGTTGCCAAAAATGCCCTCAGAACAATTCTCGATTATCGAAAAGGAATGACTAGAAGAGTTTAAATTCGTTGAGATAGATTTTTTCTCTTATAATAGTTGACTTATGATTTTGTTGTTTATTCATTGGGATATTTTGATGTGTTTGGTTCAGTTTTTCCAAAAGACTTTCGACCAAATACTGACTTTGGGAAAGCTAAAAATTAGTGTTAGAACTTTTAGCATTTGGCCAAATGTTAAGGCTCCAATTGTTTTGCGGAAAATAATTTCCGGGAAAACGTTTTCCGATTTTCAACGTTCGTTTCACGAAAAATGAATTCCTTGGGGAAAATGTTTTTCATCAAAGGAAAAAAAAGTCTTCTAAAGTAGGGGAAATTTTTTTTTCCACTTTTGAAAAGTGGAAAACATTTTTCTTACTCAATCTTTCTTATCTCACACCTCAGCAAATCCTCACTTCCTCTTCTCATTTTTTTTTTTCGAATTATTTTTAAATTTTCTTTTTCTTTTTTAATTCGAATTATTTTTAATTTTAATTTTCTTTTTTTTTCTTTGTTTCCCATCTTCTTCCTTTTTGGCTAGTCGTTGGACCAAGTGAACCTTAAGCTCGTCGATCTCAAACTCGCACTCGTCGATCTGGTGAGCCTTGATTGACGCTCACGCTCGCCAATATGGGGAGTGGAAAATATTTTCCTTACCGAACACCGGAAAATATTTTCTGAAATATTTTTAGGTTTTAGCCAAACACTAGAAAATATTGTTATTTTCCTAGAAAATGACTTTTGGGAAAATATTTTCCCGAAATGGCCAATTTTTCGCGAAATGAACGGGCCCTAAAATTACTTTTTCCCAAAACAATCCTCACCAATTTTTAGTTCTCTAATTTTGCCCCTTGTGTAATTGTTCATCTTCTTTGTGTGACGGTGGCCGACGAAGCCAGATCTTGCTAGCAAGGGGCCGGTGAAGGTTGTTTGACCTAGGCGACCTCCGCTAGAGGTCGCATGGCTTGAGTCTTGCGACCTTCAACAACCTCGCTTGAGGTTGTGCAACCCATGTGAGGGCTGCTTAAGGTCACGTGACCTTAGTCGATGACCGTTGGTGCCAAATCTAGCTTGCCGGCAACCATTGCCCTTCGCTGGCTCGGGCGAAGTGTTTATTTATTTATTTATTTTAATAAAAAAATATAAAAGCTATAGCTAAAGCTCATTGTAAAAGGTTTTTTTGCCAAACATTCATTGAATTCAAAGTCCATTTGCAAAGAGTTTTTACCAAACATAATTTGCATTACCTCAAAGGGCTTTGGCTTTTAGCATTTGCATTACAGTCAAAGCCCATTTGCAAAGTTGAATCAAACGTGTTCTTAGTAGCGGAACAAAATTATCATATGCTAAAGACAATAGTTGGATTAATCAACTCTTCAAGTAAAAAGTAATTTTTGTGGGTCTCCTTTTTAGAATAGATAACATCATTGGTGAACTTTATGGGTGACATGTTTCATTGGAGTAAAATAGATATAAAATGATTCATAATGCTAAAAATTTAAAAGTATTTACCTTATTAATTAAGAAATTAAGAAAATTTAAGTCTGCTCATTATAATGTTTTTTTTTTTTTTGGCACTTGGGGTGGGCACTGTGGGTGTATTCACACCAAAATGAATTTATTAATGCTGAAGATATCCGTGGATGGAATGGAAATTATTATAAGTCGAATTTGTATTTAAAGAAATACTCACGAATTACCGATATTGCTCAACATCTTTTTTTGTGATTGATCACTAGTGCATACGCAATTCAAAGCTTTTACCTTGAAACCGGATGAACGAGTCATCCACTTTTCAAGTAAATATGCGTGGACCACATAGATGGCTCTGTCTCTTTCAACAAAATAATAGAGCATTCTCCTTTTCACAGAGATCGCAAGGAAAGTTCCTACCAAGTTCCTGGAATTACCAAAACAACATAGCCATTGCCTCTTTCCATTATAGCCGTAATAGCTCCAACATGGCTGCTTTGACCATTACCATAACCACACGTGTCATGAAAATGGATATCTACACAGCGGTTCTCAGCGGGACATAACAATCACTTCGCTCACTCTATAAGAATAACGTTCCCGCTCCATTGGCGCATTATAGACCTGGACATCGCCTGCGAACATGCTTCATAAGATATATACGTGAGCAGTATTTGTATTTATTAGCTACGGGCTGATCGATTGAAGGAGAAATGGAAGAAAATACGACGGTAGACCATGCGTTCAGAGACGGTGGACTAAAATATCCGAACATAGGATTCCTTTTTCTTAGAGGAATGGCATTGACCACGTCAAGTTTGGACTATCTTGATGATGTCGTGGTAGCTTAATTGTGTATAATAAACAACATCTCATTGGGTCTCTAAGGGGTGCATGACAAATCAAAATTTTTGTTCCAGAAATAATTTTTCTATTCCAGACCTGTTTCTGGAATAGAAATCCGTTTGATAAACTTATTCCATTTTTCTATTTCTATTCCAGAAATCATAAGTAGAATTTTTCTACTTCTCTATTTCTGGAACAGAAATGAGAAATAAAATTTTTTATCATCGTTCGTCAACCGGTCCTTCATCCGTTGCCGCCGACTACCGTCCGTCGATCACCGGCCGCCCGCCGGCCCCCGCCACCACTGCCGCCGCCGCCGTTCGAAAGAAAGAAATTTTGTGTCGTTATCAAACGAATTTCTATTTTTAGAGTAAAAATGAGAAACCTCCAAATAGTCAAAGTCAATAGAAAGAACTGGAAATGCTTATGCAATTCCCGAAATATTACCAACCACCCAAACTGCACCAATTATTTATTTTTTAAAATTTTAATTTTATTTCTAAAAATCTTTTAAGCTATCATTTAAACTTAAATATTCATGGAATGAAAGTGCCTCAACTCAATGCCTTTCTTAGTGCTGTTGTGCTACCAACATCACGTTTGAGTAAAGCCAAGAGAGGAATGGCACCTTTTCTCGTTCCTCGATGCTTAAACAGGCAACCTGCCCGTTAACCTCTCTTAGCAGCCGATGTGGGACTGAGGATGCGTTTGGGAACCACTTCCCAAAGCTCCCCTTGGGCCAAATAAGGGGTGTTTGGCAAAAAAATTTGAACCCCCATTCTCCAAATGCCAGCCTTGTGGAGGCGGAAAGCCCAAGGCGGTGACGACCTGCCTTAGGCTTTCAGCTTTTTCGGCATGCCCACGCGGACATTGTTCATATATATATATATATATATATATTCTGAAATTGTCCTTACGAACTTTTTGTTTTGTCGTCTTTTGCCCTTGTGAGGACACTGTTCATTTTCTCCATTGGTTCTTCCTAACTATGAGGGGCCGGAAATGGCTAGAGGGATGCCGACGTGATCGTGACAACCTAGGGGGTCATCGTCGGAGAGTCAGGCGACCTCCGTGAGTCGCGGTGACTCAACGACCATGGCAAGGGGCCGCCCTGGCGAGTCGCGGCGACCCAGATCCGGGTCCTCATGGCTCGGATCCGAGTCGGCGACGGCTGATCGGGGTCGGGGGACCTCAGCGAGGGTCGCACCTGGGTTGCCGGAGGTCGAGGCGAGCTCGCGTGCGGGGTCGCCGGAGGTCGAGGCGGTGTCGTGCGACCTCGCCACCCCAGATCTGGGGTCGCCGGAGGTCGCGACGGCGTCGCCCAACCTCGTTCGACCTTGCCGCCCCAATTCCGGGGTCGCCAGAGGTCGCGACGGCGTCGCACGACCTCACCGCCCTAGATCCAGGGGCGCTGGAGGTCACCGAAGGTTGCCGGCGGTCACCGGCAGCCGCTTGCCCTTGCCAGTCAAATTTTTTTATTTTTCTTTTGGTAATTTTTTTTAATCACAAAAGCCTTTTGTCCCCCAAACACCATTTTGCTCAAAGGTACTTCACAAAGGGCTTTCAAACTACAATTTAACAAACACAGTTTGCATTTTGGAAAACACCTTTAACTCAAAGGTCTTTGCATTTTTCCAAAAACTTTCCCCAAAAGTCTTCCTAAACGCACCCTGAGCTCTCTATATAGCTGTCGCACATTTAGTCCCTGTCTTTCTCTCTCTTTTCCTCTTGTAGATCCAAGGCAAATTACTATATGCCCCGCTGGAAAATGATGGTAGTTGATGGATTTTATTGATGGGCCTAAGCTGGCCCGGCCACGATGGGCCTAAAGGCCCGGCCCACGGGAATTAGGCCCGTGGAAATGGCAACCTATAAAAGGGATGAGAGAGAAGGAGATGACACCTTTGGCATTTTTGCAAGAACGCTCTCCATTCTCTTCTAGGATTCTCTGTCTCTCCAAGGCCAAGAGCGACGCCGTCTCCTATTCAACGGCGAATTTTCGACATCGGATCGAACGGATCGAATCCTCTTCCTCAATACGGCGTCGGTGTCTAATGTGGCCAACAAGGTACGCTCGAATCCGTGGTGTGCTTTTGATCGGTGATACGTTAGATTCCCGGGCTTATCTTCCGCATATGATTTAGGGGTTCGGTTTAAGTGCCGAATCCGGTTTTTCGGGATCCAACCGATCCCAACATTGGTATCAGAGCCCGTGTTAGCGTTTTCCCGACTTGTATGATGTTTTATGATGTTGTATGATGTTTCATAATTGATTTTTTTTTCGCAAATGAACTTCGGCCGTATGGATTGGGGCAAGGAATCCCGACACCCGAGTGTTGTTCGCCCAATTTTTCGATTTTTCGTAAGTCGAAATGAAAATCTGAAGGCACAGGGAGGAAGGCGACGTCGAGACGAGTCCGGCGATGTGTCGTGCGCCAACGGGGGACGCCGCACGCGCCCAGACGCGCTGGTTCGTCCAGCGCGTGCGGCACACGCCCGGTGACGAACCGGCGCTGCAACCGCCGGGCGGACGCCAAGACACGCGCCGGCCCACGGACCGCGCGTGGTGACGTCGGCATGACGTCACCCAACGGTCGGTAACCGCCGGGTGACGTCATAGCTGACGTCAGCATCGCTTGGTTTGGCCGGACGGTCGCCGGCCGGCGACCCGACCCGACCGACCCGCGGACGCGCGGGCACGCGCGCGCACGTGCCGGGCCGACGCTCGCGTGACGTCGGCCCATGCACGCGCGCGGCACGTGCGGTCGTCGGTCCGACCGGTCCGACCGGCGCGACCGGTCCGACCGGGTGACCGGCCCGACCGTCTGACCGGCCCGACCGTTGACCGTTGACTTGACCGTTGACCGGACCGTTGACTTGACCGTTGACCGTTGACCGCGACCGTTGACCGTTGACTTGACCGTTGACCGGCGTTGACCGTTGACCCGAAAAAAAAAAAAAAAAAAAAAAAAAAAAAAAGGAAAAGAATTTGTTTCTTTTTCAATTATGTCTATGTGGATTATATGTAATCCATTTTTTTTGTTCTCGCATTTGTTGCGGGGAGCAATCAATGCCTCTCCGAAAGCCACGCGCATTCGTGCGCACAATGTCAAATGAACAAAGGAAAGGCTTTGAGGTTGATAACCGATTTGAGTGGTTATCGATGGGAGAGTGACGACATAATTGATCATGTCATAGAGGTCAACAACAAAATTCAGGAAGTCATTTGGAACGGTTATCCAATGCGAGATATTCGGATGATGCGATTCTTTATGAACACTCTTCCACAAGGATGGCAAGGAGTGTTGAATCGCCTACGGGAGGTCAAAGGATTTACTAGCTATAAGGCGCTAGTAATGGAATTCGTAGATGAATACCATCGGGTTGGAGCCACAAAGACTGCGACCCAAGGAATGACTTCGATTGGGCCGGGATCGAATGTGCGAAGGAGAAATCCTAAGGGATATCCGTCTGTTTTTCCGTGGCGTCAAGAATGCCCGAGAATTTTAGAGGAAAAGAAAAAGAAATTGGATCATGTATTTGCTTTCCCTATTAGTTGTATGATGCCTCGTTTATAGATGTTATGGCTTGTTTTTATTTAGTGTTCTTTGTGAACATCTTATGTAATGTTAGCTACCCGATTGTTGTTGACATAGCAACCTATTTGTTAGCAATATTGAATGAAAGCATTATTATTATATTGTATGTCAATTATCTGCTGCTTTCTGTGATTCTTTGGTTCTTTGTGGGTAGTTAGTTGTGGGTAGTAATAGAAGTTTTGTAGCTTCATAGAATTGATTTTGCATATGACAATCATATTAATGATAGTTTTAAGTTAGGATTTTGGAGGATGATTGGAAACATAGTGACCTTTTGATTCGAAACCTTACTTAAAATTATTAATTAATATGATGGGTTTGTGCAAAATGGGTGCATAAATGATAGGCATTAATAACTCGTGCATATATGTACGATGTGTTGATTAATGGCTTGACCACAAATAGCATAGTTGCCGAGCTGAACAAAGGTGAAAAGCTCAATATTGACAACTATGAAATTTGGCAAATGAAAATTCAATGTGTCTTTGGAAAAGCAAAAGGCACTAAAAGCTCTTGACTATGTTTTGGAAGATCTAGAGGATCTTTGTGCGCCACCTTGAGCTAGCGAGATCATCGCCTCGAGGCATTAGAGCAGAAACAGATATTTTTACGTGTTGCTTTAAGCTCGAAGGGGCTTCATGCTCTAAGCGCAAGCGCATTGATTCGTTCAATGTGTGGAAATGCAAGGGATCAAGTCCGCTTGCAAGAAACCAAGAATTAACCAACAAAAAGAGAGGAAAGCGTCCTCATGTGAAGAATATCTCAAGGGTGAAATGTTACAATTGTGACCGAAGGGTCACTATGCCCGCGATTGTCGCGAGCCAAAGAAGGTACACACCCTTTGTACAATTGGGAACTTTGCATATGTGTCAAGTTTTGTATTCTTGACTGAATCTAATCCTCTGTGGAGTGTTGATTCAGGAGCAACAGACCATGTAGCGAAGGATAGAGAATCCTTCGTGGAATTCCGACAAGTACCAACTGGAACTAAGTGGATCTATGTGGGAAACAACTCCAGAGCTGAAGTGAAAGGAATTGGCACATGCCAACTAAATATGCGTGGTGGACGCACTTTGTTCCTTCATAATGTATTGTATGCTCCGGAGATTCGTCGGAATTTAGTGTCTGTTTTAGTGTTGGTTAAATTAGGTTTTAATGTGAACTTCCATAATAGAGGTGTAGATTTGTATTTGGATACAAACTACTATGGTCATGGTTATTTTCTGGATGGTTTCATTGTATTAAATATTGATTATGTTAATACAAATGTTTGTTATTCCCTTCTCACGTCTCCTAATTCATATGATAATGATGTGAAAGTATGGCATGCTAGACTTGGTCACATTGGCCAACAAATATGAAAAGACTGGCCAAAGAGGGCTTGTTAGGCAATATTGAAAAAGTCGATTTGCCCATCTGTAAGCATTGCCTAGAAGGGAAAACGACAAGGAAACCATTTGGAAAAGGTAAAAGAGCTGCATTTCCTCTACATTTAATCCATTCGATGTCGTGGTCCAATGAATGTGAGAGGAAGGCATGGGGCTGTTTATTTCATCACTTTCATAGATGATTATACTCGATTCGGATATGTCTATTTGATTTCTCACAAATCTGAAGCAATAAGTTGTTTCAAAGGTTTATGAACCTGATAGAGAATCAATTAGACAAGAAAATAAAAGTATTGAGATCCGATCGAGGACGAGAATATTTATCTGATGAGTTCAGAACATTATGTGATGAAAAAGGAATAGAAAGACAGTTATCTATTCCATATACTCCTCAACAAAATGGTGTCGCAGAGAGAAGAAATAGAACCCTACTAGAAATGGTTAGGTTCATAATGGCACATGCTAACTTGCCTATCACCTTTTGGAGTGATGCGTTGTTATCTGCTGCCTATATACTTAACCGTGTGCCTTCCAAATCAGTTGCTTCCACTCCATATGAGTTATGGACAGGTAGAAAACCGGACTTAAGTTTTCTTAAGCCATGGGGTTGTGCTGCCTATACACATGAGTCCTCTCACAAGTTTGGGAAATTGGGTCCCGAGAGGCAAAAAGAGTATTTTCATAAGATACTCGAACACTCAAAAGGGTATGTGTTCATAGGTGAGCGGGAAAGTGGGAGTATAACTGAATTTGAATCACGAGATGTCACATTCTTAGAGGATGAATTTCCTAAGAAGGGCGAAATAGGGGAAGACAACACCCTATTTGAAACCTCGGATCAAGATAATGATCTTAGTGGAGTTCGTCCAAGTGGGAGTAATATGAGAAGTGATGAATTGAATTCGACTCATTCTCAATTGCAACCACATGATGAGACGACATCATTATCTAATCCCGATGGGAGCATAATGGGGAATGATGTGCAAAGAGCACAAACTCCCATACGGCGAACAAGTCGCCAAAGTATTCCCCGTCGACGTTTTGACATTGAAGGGGAAACTTTTATGGTTGCTCCACAAGATGAGGATGAGCCTAGAAATATTAATGAGGCTCGAATTGCCCTAGTAAGGAAAAATGGATTCATGCAATGGAAGAGGAAATGGAGTCAATGAAATCAAACCAAGTCTGGGAACTGGTTGATCTTCCAAAAGGACGCAGAGCTATTGCGAACAAGTGTGTTCTCAAAATAAAGCGAAAGGTTGATGGCTCGATAGAAAGGCATAAGGCTCGCCTTGTTGCGAAGGGGTATAATCAACAGGAATGAATCGATTATGAAGATACGTTTTCTCCTGTAGTGAGATTTACCTCGATTCGCATTATTCTGGCAATAGTATCTAGTATGGATCTTGAGTTACATCGATGGATGTAAAGACTGCTTTCCTCAATGGAGAATTAGAGGAAGAAATCTACATGGAACAATCTACGGTTTCATAGTGAAAGGCCAAGAAGAAAAGGTATGTCGACTTTTGAGATCGATATACGGCCTTAAGCGATCATCGAGACAATGGTATATACGTTTTCATAATGGCATAATGGCATATGATTTTACAATGATTGATGAGGATCATTGCGTATATATCAAAAAAATCCAAGGATCAATTTGTGATCATATCATTATATGTTGATGATATACTGATTGCCGGAAGCAATATGGAGTTTGTTCATACTGTCAAGAGTTGGTTGTCTTCCAACTTTGAGATGAAGGATATGGGTGAGGCTGCATACATTCTTGGAGTTAAGATTTCAAGAGATCGTTCGAAGAGATCGTTGTCTCTTTCGCTAGAAACATATATAAATAAAGTTCTTGAACGATTTCGTATGCAAGATTGTAAACCCATAGACACTTCTATTGCAAAAGGTGAAGGATTGAGCCATAGACTGTGTCCGAGAACTCCACGAGAAAAGGAACAAATGAAACATGTTCCTTATGCAAGTGCAGTTGGGAGCTTGATGTACGCTATGATGTGTACAAGACCCGACATATGTTTTGCAGTTGGAATGGTGAGTAGATATCAATCCAATCCAGTCCAAAGACATTGGAAAGCCGTTAAGAGAATACCGAGGTATCTAAAGGGAACTGCTGATTATACGATGAGTTATTAAGGAAAGGATCTGCGACTCACAGGCTATTCTGAAACTGATTAGGGAGGAGGTGTAGACAAAAGGAGATCTACCTCTAGGTTTGTTTTCTTAATGAATACTGGCACCATATGTTGGAGCAGTAAGAAACAAACATGTATAGCCTTGTCCACGATGGAAGCTGAGTTCGTGGCATTATCAGCAGTAATACAAGAAGGAGTTTGGCTTAAGAGATTTTTGGATCATTTAGGTGTTATTGAGAAAGCTGCAAATCCATTATTAGTTAATTGTGATAGCCAAGCAGCTATAGCGTACACTAAAGATCCAAAATATCATGGCAAAACCAAACATATAGATACCAAGTATAACTTTGTAAAATATATGGTTGCACGAAAGGATGTGAACTTGCAGTACATATCTACGCATAGAATGGTAGCAGATCCTATGACAAAGCCAATACCTAGAGATGTGTTTTGTGGTCATGTGAAATCTCTAGGATTGCGTAGAGTTTGATGTACTGGATTGTAATTTCCCTAAGTTGTTCACATGTATGAACTAGTGTTGTTTCATTATTAATGCCTATGAATTTTTTGTATGATCTTTATGCATCTTAATGCTTAGTGCATTATATTATGTTGAGAAAGTATGTCGAACAGATAAGAGATTAGCCCTCTCACACGGGTAATCGCCTCTATTTACTATATGATAAATAGAGATGAGACAATTTTTAAGCTTATTATCTAGGTGATAATCGAGAGCTAAAGCTTAAAATACGAATGTCGCCTTAACGAGTGTTAAGATGAGGACATAATACTTACAATGTCCGAAAGTAAAATAACCCACATATTTTACTTTATCTGTCTGAGATGCCAGATGTGAGTTTTGATGAATTTTGTGAATGAGTAAATACGTGAACTCAAGTTAGACATTGGGTATGTCTGAACTATCATCTGTACGGTATTGAAGATGTAGACATACGCTCCATGGGAAATGAGTTAATACCGTAATACGTATTTCATACTACGTATGCATGAGACGACCTATAAGAGTGACAAAAGTTTGATCTCAACTTTTATGACGTGTGAGACTCTTGAGGAATAGAGTTCCTCAATTTTTTAGTGCCCTCATGACTCTTACTTATTCTCAAGATTTCTATTTAGTGTTTGCTATCTTAGAATGTTGCCAATGGTCATGAGATGATTCGATCTAATGGGACATTTCTAGAAAAGCAAGTTGAACTGAAATTGAGAGTTTGAAGGAAAGAGGAAGATCGGATTTGTAGAATCACATTGTGGTTTTGTATTCACGTGTCGACCAATTATGACTGTCTTTGGGATAATCATAATTGTGAATACAATGAATATATCTTTGTTCAAATGAGATTAAAGAAAGATATAAATGTGATCGATCGATCTAAGGTACTGCATACTAAATTTACTCGGAAAATGATGCCCAATATGAGCTGCTATATATTCCTAACAGATGTATAGCAACGAGCTCTCAAAGTATCTGGTCGCACGGATTATTCACCGGTATGAATGTTGAAAGAGGAAAAGAGGATTTTCAGTTGATGGGCCTAAGTTGGGCCTATCCGCCCATGCTGGTTTTTGACCCACCATGTGCGAGTGGGAGATGATGGATTTTATTGATGGGCCTAAGCTGGCCCGGCCACGATGGGCCTAAAGGCCCGGCCCACGGGAATTAGGCCCGTGGAAATGGCAACCTATAAAAGGGATGAGAGAGAAGGAGATGACACCTTTTGGCATTTTTTGCAAGAACGCTCTCCATTCTCTTCTAGGATTCTCTGTCTCTCCAAGGCCAAGAAGCGACGCCGTCTCCTATTCAACGGCGAATTTTCGACATCGGATCGAACGGGACTGAATCCTCTTCCTCAATATGGCGTCGGTGTCTAATCTGTGGCCAACAAGGTACGCTCGAATCCGTGGTGTGCTTTTGATCGGTGATACGTTAGATTCCCGGGCTTATCTTCCGCATATGATTTAGGGGTTCGGTTTAAGTGCCGAATCCGGTTTTTCGGGATCCAACCGATCCCAACAGTAGTGAATAAAACCTAATAGAGAAAAGCCACTCCAAGAGTCCCACATCAAACAAACACAGAGCGCAAGAGAGATTGTGAACAAAACCCAAGCCAGGCAACTTCATTAATCATGCTTTCTTTTGCCTTTAAGCTAAGGTCAAGTGTGCTACTTGTATAGTGTGGTTGATGTTCACACAAACCCTGAAGTTGTTTGATTTTTTGGCACGTGCGAACATGTGTCTACCATCGGTTCCTTTGAACCGAACTACCTGGGAACAGAAATGGATCGACTAATCCGATCCTATTCGGTTCTAGGCTCCTTCGGTCCAGTGGGTGGTAATCGAGATTCTGTTCGGTTCTAGGCTCCTTCGGTCCAGTGGGTGGGAACCGGTTTGCCCAGGAATTGATCACCCCCACCAAATAAGAAGCACAATTGAAACTTTCTTACGACATTCACCAAATTCAGACCATGACACTGAAAAGAAGTTTGGATTCCATCGCATATATTTGGGCATTCAAAAATAACAATTTATCGCAAGTCAAATTTCTATACATGGGCTTAAACTCAAGATATAATTTCGATATTTGGGGTGCGCATGACAATCATTCTATTTCTGCTTAGATCTATTTTTCTGTTTTAGGGAACACGTTTGGAACTTAAATCTATTTGATAATGTAATCTCATTATTCTATTTATAGAAAAAAATTAGTCCAAAAATAGGTCTATTCCAAAAATAGAAAAGTAAAAAAAAATTACTTTTCAACTCGCCCTTGTTACTAGCTGCTTGTCCATCTGCCTCCCCTCACCGAGCGCCGAGCGCCGGTCGCTGTCTGCCATCCTCCATCATCCTTTGCCACACACTGCCCAATTGGAAGGGAGAAATTTTGTGAATTTCTATTTAGGAACGTAAAATTTGTGTTGTTATTAAACATGTATTTTTACTTAAATACTCATTCGCAGAATCAAAATAGAAAACCAGTATTTTGGACCAGAAATTGTGTCAAAAAACAGAATAATTATTATTCACTTTCTTAATTGTCCATTCGCGAGCAAAATTTAAATGATGCTTCTAATCCTATTCCTAAAAATGTGTCGGTGGAATTTGATCTATACGCTATTATTATTATTATTATTGTTATTATTATTATTATCATCATCATCATCTATACGCTGATTGGTAGGGGGAAAATGACTGAAAACCCTTCGCTAAAATGTTCCCGGGCTCCCAAAGTCGTACCATTATGAAAGAGACTAATAGTATGCACATCTTTCGACATGAGCGTTCTCATTAATGAACACAGATGTTTTTTTTTTTTCTTTTTGGCAAAGTTAATGAAGACAGATGTTTCTGTATGAAAGAAGGAAAATGTCAGAAGTACGTGTGGACAGAAAAATCCAAGAAAATGCACGTGTTGATTTAACTAAATCTAGATTATCTCTCGTAGCGATATCCTATTCATTAACTGCCTTCATGGTCTCGTTATCTTAGTTCGAAGGATCAGTTGACTTTTAGAGGATGGGTCTTACCGTCGAGAGCCCTGATAACTTGTTTACTACCTATACATACATATATATATATATATATATATATGTATATATATGTATATATGGTTTACTTTCGTGTGACTTAATCAATTGAGACGCATTATCTGTCTTTTAGTATTCAAATTCGTTATAATCACATATTACTCCTTTATGTCCTCTCTATTTCAACCCGATCTCTTTGGCATTGCTCGTGCATGGTGCTAACCCTCGCTCGCACCAAATGATCACATACTAACCTCAAGATAAGGCCTTCCGGTCACAATATTTGCCTATGCATATCAAGTGACTTTTCCAAATGTGGTTCCAACAATATGGCTCGCCAAAACAATATCCATCTAATTACTATCTAATTTAATATTATTTCATAAAATTTGATAGTTTGTATGAAATTATGAAACTGATATGTTAATAAACACTATTAGAATCGTAACATCATTTATGAAGTAATAAATTTTTGCTGTTTCATTATACTAAAGCCTAAACAAACACATTACCATTGTCTATTTAGATATGACCACATTATCTCATGGATGGCTGCTTTAACCAAATGCACAATGAGAATTGACATCTATAGAGCAAGTTTTAGGTGGGCCTCATATATTGCCCTCACTTTAAGACGTGTACTTTGTACGGTGGTGAGAGGAAAAGTTCCTCTAGCTAAATCTCTAATCGGCGCATTTTAAATACAACCAGGCAATCAAATTGAAAAAAAAAAAAATGAATGTGAGTAGTATTTATATTTGTAATTTACCAATCACATGATTGAACAAGGAATAAAGGAAAATATATAAAGATACCGCGTATTCAAAATCGGTGGGGGCTAAAAGGGTCAACATAGCCTCCCTTTCCTCAAACGAATGAGAGTAACACCGTGTCTAAGAAGAAACACCGCAGCATTCCGCTCTCTTGTATCTCCATATCTTTTTGACTTTTCGTTGACTTCACGTCACCAGCTTAAAAATTATTACATAGAGGTCGTGTAGCCACCTCAGTAATACACAAGAAGTTCATTCGGAGAAACCCGTGAGCAGCTGGCCCACCATCCCGTCGTCCCTCAATTTCTCTGTAAATCTGACGGCGACTCAAGCTATAATAACACGAAAAAAAGCATGAATGACCAAAAAAAAAAAAAAAAAAAAATTCACATGCCGCCGTCATCGTCAAGAAAAGCGAAGATACAAAAGCCAAAAAAAAATAAAAAAAATCGACGCGCCGCGTAAGGAAAGAAAAGTTGCTTAATCCCTTGCGCAAATGACGAAAAATCTAGTCCTAGTCCTATAATCTTTTTTGGTCGGAAAACAATTACACAATTCAGTGGACACAGTTTTCGAGGAAAAAAAAATTCTTAGCTAAGGGCCCGTTCGTTTCGCGGAAAATATCACATTCCGGAAAATATTTTCCGAAAGTCATTTTCCAGGGAAAATGACTCTATTTTCCGGTGTTTGGCTAAAACCTAAAATTTGAGTGGAAAATATTTTCCATCGTTCGTTAGCTCATTTAATTGTTTGAGAAAAATTATCAAAATTTGAATTTTAATATTTTTAATTGACCAAGTATTTTTCAAAAATGAATTTTTAATTATTTATATTTTTATAAAATCGAAATTTTTATTATTTTTATTTTTTAAAATTTTCTTTCTTTTTCTTTTATTTATTTTATTTTTCTTTCTTTTTCTTTTTATTTTTTTTCTTCTCCTTCCTCCTTCCTCCTTCCTCCTCCTTCTCCTTCCTCCGCCGCCGCCTCCTTCCTCCTCCTTCGCTACCGCTTGTCTCCTTCCCCGCCCGACGATGGCCGGCGACGGTGGCCGTGATCCGGCGAGCTCGAGGCTCGGCCGATCTCGCCCGAGCTCGCCGCGACCTTAGCCGGGCTCGGCGAGCCGCGAGCTCGCCGGATCCGGCGAGCTTGGGCGAGGCCCGAGCCCCGCCCCGGCCACCGGATCCTGGGCGAGCCGCGAGCTCCGCCTGGCCGGCGAGCTCCGCCTCGCCCGATCGGGCGAGGCTCGATCTCGGCTTCGCCGATCGGGCTAGGCGGAGCCTCGCCGGCTGGGGCGAGGCCGGCGAGGTCGCTTGGTTGGCTTGCGGCCGGCCGCCCCGCGGCCGGTCGCCGGACGCCGCAGTGGCCGGTCGGGCCAAAGAAGAAGATGAATAGGAAAAGAAAAGAAAAAAATGAAAAGAAAAGGAATTAAAAATTCGATTTAAAAAAAAAAGAGAAAAAAAGAAAGCATAAAAGTAAAATGAAAATGTATTAATAAAAAGAAGTAAGAAGGAAGAAGTCATGGAAAACGTTTTCCATTTTTCAAAAATGGAAAACGTTTTCCTCACTTTAAAGGTTGTTTTTTCCAATGATGGAAAACATTTTCCTTGACTAGTTTATTTTCCGTGAAACGAACACCGGAAAATCCGGAAAACATTTTCCCGGAAGTCATTTTCCGCGAAACGAACGGACCCTAAGTATTTCCAATCTGTCCCCAAAAGTTGAAGCATCACGGAAAGAGAGTAATAATCTTGCACATCCCTCAACTTGAACGTTCTCATTGATCAATAAATTGCCGAAAATTAAATTCATTGAGACACAATCTGCAAATGTTAAAATGAATTACTAAAAATACTCTCAAAGGGATTCTTGTTTATCAAAAAGGAATAACTAAAACAAATAAATTCACTAAGGGTCCGTTCGTTTCGCGAAAAATAATTTCCAGGAAAAGGTTTTCCGGATTTTTAGCGTTCGTTTCACGGAAAATGAATTCCTTGAGGAAAATGTTTTCCATCAAAGGAAAAAAGTCTTCTAAAGTAGGGGAAAATATTTTCCACTTTTGAAAAACATTTTCCTCACTTGATCTCTCTTATCTCACACTTTTACAAATCCGACTTCCTCCTCTACTTTATTTTTTCATTCGAATTATTTTTTAATTTTCTTTTTCTTTTTTAATTCTAATTATTTTTAATTTCCTTTTTTCTTTCCTTTTTTTTTTTTTGTTTCCCATCTTCTTCTTTCTTGGCTAGTCGTCTAACAAAGTGAATCTCGTGCTCGTCGATCTAGCGAGCCTCAAGCTTGACACTCACGCTCGCTAATCTGGTGTGGATAGAAAATATTTTCCTTACCGAACACCGGAAAATATTTTCCAAAACATTTTCAAGTTTTAGCCGAACACCAGAAAATATTGTCATTTTCCTGAAAATGACTTCTGGGAAAATATTTTCCGGAAATGGCTCATTTTTCACGAAACGAACGGACCCTAAGATGACTAAGATTTTTCTCTTACTTAGAATTTCAATTTTTATTTATTTGCATATTAGCTATTATGATAAGACAATAGTTGTATTAATTGACTATTTGAGTACAAAGTAATTTATGGGTCTCCTTTTCAAAACAAATAGTATCATTACTTAATTTACTTGTGACATGCTTCGTGTGAGTACTATAAAGATAGTATGATTCACATTGGTAAAACTATAAAGTAATCATCCTTATGTTCATGTCAAAAATGCATCATTGTTAGGGAATTTTCCAAGTAATAACTAATGTAACGTAACAAGTCCGATATTAATCAGCACAATCAACTGAGAACTTGAAGAGAAATTGTGATGAACAATTACTCGAGATGAGTAAACTCTTTAGGCATCACACTTGAAGCTTCCTAAACATCACTTCTATGGTTTCTTAAGCATCACACTTAAGAAAAAAAATTATTATACAATCTCTTTTGTAGAACAACACAAAAAGATGCTTCAATCAAAGTGCAAGTAGCAAAAAAAGTAGCAAAAAATCAAAGTAAAATTGAAACCACACAAGACATATAGATATACGTGGATATCCAAATTAGGCAAAAACCATGAGGAGATAGAGGACTTTCATTATCTTCAACAACAAATACAAGAGTAAAAAAAAAAAACTCCAAAAAGCCACTTGGTAAAACACAAGATCTAAAGATCTAGTAAAAATATAGAAAGAACAAAGAATGGAGATAATGTGAAGACGAGGGTTAGAGATGTGTTGTTAAACACATCACTTTTATAGTCTCCCTTCAAAAAAACCTTAAAACAAATGTGCATTGTTCAAAATGCCCTTAACACTAATTTGAAAGTCAAAACTTAACAATCCCCAAGCAAGAAATTGTCATCTCCAATTAGTAATTACTCAATAATTTTATAGAGGAAAAAAATTACAATGCTATATATAGACTCCCTAAGAGTTCTTTGAAATAGGAAACCTCCAAACAAGAAGCACGATTGAAACTTTCTTATAATGTTTAATGAAGCCATAAAAATAAGCTATCGGGTATGGATTTGATTTAACTCCTTGGGGGGCATAAAGGCATTTATTGCACGATTTCTTTTAAAAGTGGAATATGTATTTAAAGGTAAAACTCACGAATTACCAATCTCGCTCAGCATTTTTTTTGGCAATCGATTGGTAGTGTACATGCAATGTAGAGCTCTTACCTTGAAACTGGATAAACGAGTCATCTAGATTTTATGTAAAATTGCGTGGCCTGGATTGTTCTTTCTTTCATCAAAATAATAGAGCGTCACCTAAATATATCCCCACTTGTAAGCAAGGGTGTAAACGGCTCAGCTCGGTTCAATTTTTAAAAAAACCGAACTGAACTGAACCAATAAGAAAGTTTATTAAACCAAATCAAAATTTGATCTGAATCGAACTGCACTGAAATTCCGGTAGTTCAATTCGGTTTTTTGGTTTTTACTTTTATTTTTGTTTTCTTTCCCCACATGCATTCCTTTTGAATTTTTTTTTTTTTTGTCTTTTAAAATATCAAATTTAAAATTATTTTTATTCTTATTCTTTTTCTTTCCTTTTCTTGTTCGCTTCATTGGCCGGTCGCCGACCATGGTGGCAAGGCGGCGATTGGCCAGAGGCGAGCTGGCGAGACTCAAGCTCATCGGCATTGAGCAAGCTCAGTCTTGCTTGATCAAGCAAGGCTCCAGCTCGCCTCTAGCCCGTCGCCGATCGCCATCGTGGCTGGTGACTAGCCAATAAAGAAGAACAAGAAAAAGAAAAAGAAAGGAAATAATAAAAATTCAAAAAAGAATTTTTTAAAAATAAAATGATGTGGGATCCATTCTTTCAAGAAACAAATGCATCATCTACCCATTAATTGATTGAAGGAGATATGGGAGAAAATATGACGTTAACGGTGTTTTTGGGACAGTAGGACTTAAAGGCCAGGGTGTCGGATTCCTCTTTAGCAAAAGAATGATAACGATGATATCTGGCATTGGATGCCCCCGGTGGCGTCGGAGAAATAATTGCAGAGCGTCAACGAGAAACTACGCGGCGTCGGGGGTTCGTTTCGGGGAAACCCGTCAGCAGATAACACCTTCCTCCATCGTCCCTCGATTTCGAAGACCATAAAGCGGACAGAGCTGTAGGTCCCCGCGTCAGGTAAAAGAAAAACGCATACCTTACAACATCGCACAAATGACGACGCCCTCTTTTTCAGCTCCCGGGTGTGTATAAAAAAGCATACCTTACAATGAAATCCATGATCTTTGTATCCATCACCACTCCACACGAATTCGAACGCTGCACTTTTCGCGGCCGTGTAAAGAGATACCCAAGAAAATGCACTTATTGATTGGAATAAATCTAGATTCTCCCGTATCGATCTCCCGTTCGTTAACCGCCTTAATCGTCTCATTGTGTGTATCGTCTTAGCTCGATGGATCATATTTGACTTTTGGAGGATGGGTCTTGCCAACAAGAGCTCTAATAGCTTTGTTATATATTGTTCATCCTCGTAAAACTTGATCCAACCTTAAATGCATCATTTGTCACTTGGCATTCGAATTCGCTATAATCACGACTCTTTTATGTCTCTCCATTTCATCCAGATATCTTCGACGTTGCTCATGTGCAATGCCAATCCTCGCTCGCACCAAATGATCAATTACTAACCTCGAGATGAGGCCTTCCAATCATGATATATACCTACGTTTGTCGAATGACAATTCCCACTGTGGGGCTCACAACATTGCTTGCCAGCAAAATTTCCAATTACTATCTAATTTGATATTATTTCATAAAATTTTATAGTTTGCACAAAATTATGGAACTGTTTAATTAATAAAAACTATTTGAACTGTAACATCATTTGTGAAAATATTGGCCATTTCATCGTACCAAAGCCCCAAAAAACACATTACCATCATTTGTTCCGTTATGACCACATTATCTCGTAGATATATCATATACTATAATTAAACGTGGAATAAGAATTTATATCTACAGAGCAAGTTTCAGCTGGCCCAATATACCGTGCTCACTATAAGACGTGTGACGTGCATCATACAGCCTTGCTTTCCTCCATCCCGGATTGGAGAGAGGAAAGTTCCTCTAGCAAAATATTTAATCCGCGCAATATAAATACGGACATCATCCACAATCAAATTGAAAGAAAAAAGAAAAAAGAATTGAGTGTGGGTGATATTTATATTTATAATCTACCAATCACATGATGGAACAAGGAATCAAGGTAAATGAAACAAGTAACAAAGGAAAGTTCCTCGAACGATGTCCGAAGTTTCGGAGAACAAGATGATGTCGGAGGACTTAGGCCTCGTTTGGTTCAGCATTCCCAAGGGGCTTTCAGCCCCGAAAGCTCATTGGGGAAAATTTTACCTGTTTGGTTCAAAGATTCATAGGATCCTTGGCCAAATGCTAGCATTTGGAATGCTCGAACGCCGAAAGCCCAAAGTAGGTCCGGACTGCTTTGGGCAAAGATTTTAAATGCAAGTCCACCTTTATTATTCATCCATTGACCTTTTTTTTAAACCGATTATCTTCCCCACACCTCAACCGCCGTTAATCGCCAACGGAGTTTCACCGTATTTTATTTTTATAAAATCCTTTGCAAATGTTGGGTTCACCTTTTTTTTTTTGTCATTTTTATCTTTTGACAATCAATAGCCAACTTTTTAAAAATACACTAAAATGATCATTAATTAACGAATATGATTAATACTACAATAATTAAAAAAAAAAATTCAAAGTTGAAAACAAACCTAAAATAACCCTAGGCCAAAAGTTGAGCATTGCATCTAATCTATAATAAAATTCTTTTAATATAATTTTTAAATAAATTTACTAATATATCTTTTATATTACTCTCAACATGAAAATGTAAAAGGTTATATAGTTATTTTTTTTTTTTTTTTACAATTTTAAAAATACTAAAACTAAAAACTTAATTTGGTTACACTAAAGGGCTTTTTAAATATATGTTTACCAAACATTCTCGCATTTCCCTAAAACACTTTTCAGTTATAGGGCCACAAACAATCAAGTATTTCGGAAAAACCCCTTTATCTCAAAGCGTATTTGTATTCTCCCAAGGCGCATTTCCCAAAGTTCGAACCAAACGCCCTAAAAGGAGCAAACGCAGCATTGGGCATCCGGACCTGCATATCTTTTGACCTTTGGTTGACTCCACGTCACCAGAAACGTGGTTCTCCACTTTCGCAGAAACCCGTCAGCAGCATCCCCGTCCCACGGCCCTCAATTTCGCTGTAAATCTGACGACGGCTCCCGGGATATAATAAGACGAAAAAGCACGAAGTCAATTCGTGTTTCGTCATCGCCAAAAAACGCGACGGCGCGCCGCGTAAGTAAATAAACGTCGCTTAATTCCTTGCGCAAATGAGATCAACCTCTAGTCCTATAAAGATATGCGATCGACGGGCATTATCTCCCAATATCACTTCACAAATTCCAAAATTGCCCTTCTGAGCGGATAAACCAAACACCAACGACATCAGAGCTTTTCCCGTGTCTTGCCATTTGCACAGTGCGATACCTCATTGGAGGACTCACCAGAGCCCGAGTGTCCCTTCCCAGCCATGACCAGCATTCTCCGTGGCGACTATGTCCGCTACGAGGTCTCTCTCAACTTGCCTGGCGCTATGCGAAAGATTGCCGAGCGATGGCGTCTAGCCTTCGTGACCATATATTGCTCCCGAGCCATCACTACCTCCGCAAAGAAAACCAACAAGTTGTCCCCACGAAAATCTCCTTCTCACACTTCGATTCCCATCCACGATTTCTCTGATCACCCCAGCTCCTTCAACATTGATCAGTCACAGCTCACCAGGCTGGTCAAGGACAAGGACCTCTGCCACCTCCAGGAATTCGGCGGGGTCCAGGAAGTGGCCTTGGCACTTGAAACTGATGTCTCGGCTGGAATAAGCGGCAACCCAGATGACATCTCTCGCCGGCAAAATGCGTTTGGCATCAACTCATACAAGAAGCCGCCTGCCAAGGGCTTCTTCCACTTCGTGGTCGAGGTTTTCAAGGACCTCACAATCCTGATTCTTCTTGTTTGTGCCGGGCTTTCACTCGGGTTCGGTATCAAGGAGAATGGGGTCAAGGAAGGCTGGTATGATGGTGGCAGCATATTCGTGGCGGTGTTCCTTGTGATCGCTGTGTCCGCTGGGAGCAATTACTGCCAAAACCAGCAGTTTGAAAAATTATCTCGGGTGAGCGATAATATTCTCATTGATGTGATAAGGAAGGGTCGGCGGCAACAGATTTCCATATATGAGATCGTCGTCGGAGACGTTGTTTGTTTGAATACTGGCGATCAAGTTCCAGCAGATGGGCTGTTCCTGGACGGGCATTCCTTGCAGGTATGGCTGACACTTTGTACAGGTTTGACGCATTAAATTTGCATATTAACTCATGTTCAGAAACATACGTAGTATTATTATTACCATTTTCGAGCATGAGTAATTAGTCCAAAAAATTGTAGAAGTGTATCATATTCTGCTTGACTGGGCAGTATTTCATTTTCAAAATCTTGATTCTATGACAAAAATGATAAGGAATGGTTTTTATTAGTAGTTCTAGTTATAGTAGAAAAACTCTGCTAAAAAATTCTACTGTTAAAACGTAATTCATTTGTTCTTATTACCTATTTGTTCACTTTTCATTTTCTTTGCCTCAAGTGAAGACCAGAACGCTTCGTATCGTGTCATCCTAGCGTCCCTAAACCATGTGCGACGTTTGTGTTGTCAATTTAGGTTGATGAATCGAGCATGACCGGGGAGAGTGATCACGTAGAAGTGAACCGCAAGGAGAAACCATTCCTGTTCTCGGGAACAAAGATTGCTGATGGGTTTGCTCGGATGCTGGTTACATCGGTGGGCATGGGCATGACATGGGGCGAGATGATGAGCTCAATCAGCCGCGACAACAGCGAGCAGACCCCTTTACAGGCTCGGCTCAACAAGCTTACCTCGTCGATTGGCAAAGTAGGCTTGGCAGTCGCTTTCCTGGTTCTCGTGGTCCTGCTGATTCGCTATTTCACTGGAAACACACAGGACGAGAACGGGAACCGGGAATTCATTGCAGGCCAAACTACAGGTAACGATATCATGAACTCCGTGGTGGGCATCATTGCAACTGCAGTGACAATCGTGGTGGTCGCAATTCCTGAAGGCTTGCCACTTGCGGTAACCCTCACTCTTGCTTATTCGATGAAGAGGATGATGGCGGATCAGGCGATGGTGAGGAAGCTTTCGGCCTGCGAAACGATGGGGTCAGCCACCACTATTTGCACCGACAAGACCGGCACTCTCACTATGAACCAGATGAAGGTGACAAAATTCTGGGTCGGTCAAGACTCTGTGGCAGAAAACACCTGCTCCTCTGTCTCCAGGTTTGTCCTGGATTTGATTCACGATGGGGTTGCTCTGAACACCACGGGCAGTGTCTACAGGTCGTCTTTGGGATCGGAGTACGAGTTCTCTGGTAGTCCCACTGAGAAAGCGATTCTCTCTTGGGCAGTTTCGCAATTGAGCATGGACATGGAGGAGACAAAGAAGAGCTGTGAAGTCATCCAAGTCGAAGCCTTCAACTCACAGAAGAAGAGAAGTGGTATCCTAATAAGGAAGAGCTTGGACAACACACTCCATGTGCACTGGAAAGGTGCGGCAGAGATGGTCTTGGCAAAATGCTCGAGCTTCTACAACGGGTCGGGGATAGTGAAAGATTTGGATGAAGATGAAAGGGCGAGATTCGAGCAGATTATTCAGGGGATGGCAGCGAGCAGCCTTAGGTGCATCGCTCTAGCTCATAAACAAGTCTCCGAGGAAGCTGTCCTGACAAGAGATGGGAAGAAGATTGAAGAGGACGGCCTGACATTACTGGGACTTGTCGGTATTAAGGACCCATGCCGTCCCGGTGTGAAGAGTGCGATCCAAGCTTGTCAGGACGCAGGAGTGAACATCAAGATGATAACGGGAGACAACATCTTCACCGCAAAGGCCATAGCCGCGGAGTGTGGGATTCTCAGGCCCGGGGACGATGCCTTCAGTGGAGCCATCGTGGAAGGAGCGGAGTTTCGCAGCTACACACCTGAGGAGAGGCTTCGGAGAGTTGAGAAAATCCGAGTAATGGCAAGATCCTCGCCTTTCGATAAGCTCCTCATGGTTCAATGCCTGAAGCAGAAAGGACATGTGGTCGCCGTCACTGGGGACGGCACGAATGATGCACCAGCCCTCAAGGAAGCAGACATCGGGCTTTCAATGGGCATCCAAGGCACTGAGGTCGCCAAAGAGAGCTCGGACATCGTAATTCTCGACGACAACTTTGCCTCCGTGGCAACGGTGCTGCAGTGGGGTCGATGTGTCTACAATAATATCCAGAAGTTCATCCAATTCCAGCTCACGGTGAACGTCGCTGCCCTCGTGATCAACTTTGTGGCTGCCGTCTCTTCCGGGGATGTCCCCCTGACGGCTGTCCAGCTCTTGTGGGTGAACCTGATCATGGACACACTCGGCGCCCTCGCTCTGGCCACGGAGCGGCCCACCAGGGAGCTCATGGAGATGCCCCCCGTGGGACGGACCGAGCCGCTCATAACCAACGTCATGTGGAGGAACATTGTGGCCCAAGCAACATACCAAATGGCCATCCTCCTCACTCTACAGTTCAAGGGCGAATCGATCTTCGGCGTGGACGAGGCGGTGAAGCGGACCCTGATATTCAACGCGTTCGTCTTGTGCCAGGTCTTCAACGAGTTCAACGCAAGGAAACTCGAGAAGAGGAACGTGTTCAAGGGCATTCACAAGAACAAGCTGTTCCTCGGGATCATCTTCGTGACAGTGGTCCTCCAGGTGGTGATGGTTGAGTTCCTAAAGCGGTTCGCTGACACGGAGCGGTTGAGTTGGGGACAATGGGGTGCATGTGTCGGGATTGCAGCCGCGTCTTGGCCTATCGGTTGGGTCGTCAAGTGCATCCCGGTTCCTGATATGCCAATCTTCAGCTACTTGGAATTGAAAAGCAAGAAGCTCATGAGGAAAATTGTGCGCTGATAACAGTAGCAACACTAATTGAGTTTAAGTCGATTCTTTTTGTTGTATGGGCATATTGAATTCATTATTGATGCGGCGTTCATTATTGATAACGCGTGATTTTTTTATTTTCCCTAGAAAAATAAGGAATTTGTAATCCATCGATCTTTTGGTCGCATCAATATGTAGGCACAGCCTTGTTAAAGAAATAATTTTTTATTTGTTGCATGACTCATATTTCCAGAGGTAAGCACGCAACTTCTGATATGAGGAAGGAGGACAAAGTCCATAAGACGAGTGACCCTGTTTACAGTCAAGAATGTGAAGAACAAACGAGTATCATCTAGAAATTTGGAATAATCTAGCATGGGGTATGGGTTGATACATGTCAATTTCCGAGTGATTTATTGTATCATCTTATATGACATATTAAATGCACTTAATATTTTCTTGCGAGAGTTGTAAAAAAAAGAAAAAAATTTAGTGTTGAGAAAACAAGTAATCGAATGATAACATTAATAGAACAAGAAAATGAATTGAATGCTCAATTGACATGATTTGATTGGGGCGACTTACGTCCACGAAAAGAGTAGTAAAAAGTCATACTATATATTAAACGATAAATGAATATTACACCGTTAGTATTTCCTAGCTCCCACTTATACCTAATGACTTATATGATGTTTAGTTTCATAATTTTTCACGAAATAATTTAATCCTATAAAAGAATTAAAAAAAATCTTAACCCACGCGATTTAAAAGCAGCTTACAACACTTGCTCCCTACGATAAAGTTCCTTAGCGATAGCTCCGATTGGGATGCGCAAGGAAGAAGCCGGAAGTTCCCTCCGTGCGCGTATTAACCGTTGGTTAAAGAGCTCCAACAACCAGACAACATATGGGAGTCGACCGCGTCATGGTCACATTAAAAAGTCCGCGCCGGACTTTCCGCTTTCAGCCAAAGGCTCCTCCAGCACGCGTTAAGGAATATTGATTTTGTGTGCATTTCCCCATTTCTGCTTTGCTTGGCGACCACTCTCGCACAAACAAGGAAACCCTTCTCCAAAATTTGGACTACGGCACCGGAAAGAAGTCTTGGATTTCCACTACCATGTGCCTGGGCGTCCACAAATGATAATTTGTCTCAGTTCAAATTTCTGTTCACGGATTTAAACTCGAGACATAATCTCAACGTTTAGCTGTCCATCGCAAGTAAAAATTGAAACGGCACATCTCATCTTATCCCTAAACATGTGTACGTGGAATTCTATAACGACTGATGTTTCTTCTCGTGCATAAGAAGAATCCAAGTAAATGTACGTTGCCATGTGGGTATGAACACAAGGAACATGACATATTGGTCAACGACGCAACTCTTACGTGGAGTATCCAAAGCTCCTTACGCAAGAAGGAAGAACAAGGAATTAAAAATATTGTGGGTGCGGCATGATCGTCGACCTTCGATCCCGATCTAATTGAATCGACTTGATCTAATCCATTTAATACTTTTAAATGACTTCATGTCAATCCGTGCTCTTATGATACATAAGAATCCCCATTTCACCTCGCGTTTTAGTCGATATCCTCATGATACATGATTCTTCCATGGCGATATCCTTTTCATTAATTGCCTTAATCGTCTCGTTGTTTGTACCATCTTAGTTCGATGGATCATTTGCCTTTTTGGAGGATGGGCCTTGCCATTGAGAGCTCTGACAGCTTGGTTACTAGTTACTACCACCATATATGGGTCGCCCTCGTGCAACTTAATCGAATCTCAAATTAGAGGTGTCGAAAAACCGAACCAAACCGAACCAAAAAATTCAATTTTTTCGGTTTGGTTCTTATTCAGTTTGATCCTCATTAAAAACCACATTTTTTTAATCGTTTAGTTTTTATCGATTCGTTTAACTGAATCAAATCGATAAAATCAAAAAATTTTCATTTTTCATTATTTTATTTTATTTTTAAAAATCATTTTTTTTTTTTCTTTTTCTTCTTCTTCTTCATTGGTTGGTCGTTGGCCCCGATGGCGAGCAAGCGATCGGCTAGAGACGAGCTCGAGCCTCGCCACAAGTCGGCAAGCCGTCGGGACATCCGGCGACCTTCGGTGAGGCTCAAGCCTCGCCCGGCTTGCCGAATCTATCGGGCTTGAGCTCGCCGGTGAGCTCGGCCTTGCTAGATTAGGCAAGGCGAAGCCTCATCGCAAGCCGGTCAGCTCAAGCTCGCCAAAAGCTGGTGAGCTTGAGCCTTGCTAGCCTATGGTGAGGCTCGAGCTTGCCTCTAGCTAGTTGTGAGCTGTCACTGTGGCCGACGACTAGCCAACGATGGAGAAGAAAAAGAAAGAAAAGGAAAAATAAGAAAAGAAAAAGAATAAAAATAATTAAAAAATCGATTTTTAAAAAAATAAAAAATTTGTAGAAAGCAGTATATGTAGAGAGAAAAGACAAACACAAAAATAAAACTGAACCAAATTTAATTAAAACGAACCGGGATTTTGGTTCGGTTTTTCAAAAACCGAACCAAATCGAACCATTTACACCTCTATCTCAAATGTGTCATTGGCCACTTGGCATTCAAATTCGCTATAATTGCATATTACTCCTTCACGTCCTCTCTATTTCATCTCGGACTTTCCAGTTTGCTAGTGCTCGATGCTGACCCTTGCTAGCACTAGAGAATCTCATACTAACCTCGTGAGCAAAGCCTTCCGATTGTGCTATTTGCCTATGCTTGTCAAGTGACTGTTCCGAGCATGGGTCCACAATATGGCTTGCTGAAATAATTTTCCTCTAATTACTATCTAATTTGATATTGTTTTATAAAATTTGATAGTTTACACAAAATTATGAAACGGTATTAGTAAACACTATTAAAATTGTGACATCATTCAGGAAACCGTGCAAAATATTGGCTATTTCCTTATACCACTGCCCGAACAAACGCATTACCATTATTCGTTTTGTCATGACCATAATATCTCACACATGGCTGTGTTAACCTATACATTAACCAAATGTGCGATAAGAATTGATGTCTACATAGGAAGTATTAGTGGGGCCCAATGTACCGCGCTCGCTTTAAGACGCATGGATCACACACTCGTGCTTTCCTCCACCCTGGATTGGAGAGAGGAACTCTAGCCAATTCTTTAAGCAGCACATTAGAAACACGGCCATCATCCAAGATCAAATTCAACAAAAAGAAAATGAATGCGAATGATATTTATATTTATGATCTACCGACCACATGATTGAACGAGAGATAAAGGAAGATATAGCGGTACCGCGTATTTCAAGACGGAGGGACTAAAAAGGGTGAATATGGGCTTTTTTTCCTCAAACGAATAAGAATAACTCGATGTCTAAAAGCCTCGGATGCCTTGATGATGTCAGGGGAAATTAACGGCAACACGTCTAAAAGAAACGGCGCAGCATTGGGCCCTCTCTCGTATCTCCATACCTGTTGACTTCTCGTTGACTTGCACGTCATCAGCGGAGCTAGTGAAGACCGACACGCGATACGTCATTTCAAAAATAGAATTCCGACACGTTGCGACACGTCGTATATTAAATGAATATTTGTATTTTTAATTAATTTCATTCAAATTGACCTATAATAAATACACTAATAATATTAATAAATCAATTCATTAGAAATTCGGAAAATATATTTATAGTTAATGCGAAACATGTTTTTACCTTTAACAAAAGTTATTGATGAAACTAATAATTAATAAAAAAAAATTAGAATCAATTTATTTATATAAATCCATAATTTTCTATAATAATCAAAATTTATCATTATTCAAAATTCAATACTTTTATTTTTTGAAATTATTTGTTAATCTCATTTATTTGATTTTCTCATTAAAAAAACAAATCCCCAAAATCCACCCTCCACCCCAAATTTATTTTACATTCCGCCCCCGCCCCCAATGACAGACAAGCTATCAACTTGTCACTTCCCCTCCCCCAAAACTCAAAAGTCACGCCACTTCCTTCGTCCATTTCCCTCCATCGTCCCCTTCTTTTTATTACTTTTTATTCCCTCATAAAAACCCTAGCAAACTTTTCCTCCTCCTCCTCGGCGAACTTTTCCTCCTCCTTCTCGCCGCTCACCGCGAGCCTTCTCGCCGCTCGCCGCTCGCCGCACGCTGCACGACCACCTTCCTCTCCTCTTCCTCTTGATCCTTCTCCTCCTCCTCGTTGCTGATCCATCGCAACAGTGGCGGCTGCTCTCTCTCGCCGTCTCTCGCCGTCGCGATGGTCCGTTGCTTGGCTTCGTCTCGCCGGCGGGAGTTTACTTTCTCTCTCTTCTTTCTCTTTGTTCGGCTCTTTCTCTAGCCGTCTCTCGCCGTCGCTCGCGGCCTCTACTCCCTCGCCCTCCCTGGCCTCCACCCTCCGTCAGTCTTCCGGACACGCGTGTCGACGCGTGTCGAAAAATGTTGACCGCATGTCGGAAAGTCGAACACGCGGTCAACGCGTGTCCAACCGTGTCCGAGCGTGTCGACATGTCCGACACACTCCGACACGCTCCGACATGTGTCGGACACGACACGGAAGCATAGAAAGGCGTGGAGCACGCTCAACCAAACGCGGGTTTTCCACTTTCGGTGAAACCCGAGAGCAGCTGCCCGTTCCCACCGCCCTCAATTTCGCAGCACAAATCTGAATCTAATACTTCGTGTCTCGTCATGTTCAAGGAACGGGAAGATGCGGCGCGCCGCGGAAGCCAAATAAAAGTCGCTCTAATCCATCGCGCGAACCGACTTCAACCTTGGGATGTTATATAATGCCATCCATGGGTATTGTCTCCCAACATCACTCCTCCCACAAATTCGAGAATTGCTACTTTTCAGCGCCTAAACCAAACACCAACAACGTCAGAGCTTTTCCTCTTCTCGTCATTTGCATTGTGCGACCCCACCTCACTGGAGGATCACTAGAGCCCGTGTCCCTCTTCCCAGCGATGACGAGCATCCTCTGTGGCGACTATGTCCACTATAAGGTCTCTCTCGAGTTGCCCGCCGCTTTCTCTAACAGTTGCACTGAACTACACTTTCTGTCGTTAACCTAAATTACTGTACTTGCATACATTCAGTTCATTATCAGTATAGCCGTATAACATATTTATTTCACTTAAAACCTTCAAGCTTCTCTCATTAGTGTATCCCAAATGCATAATCCACAATTCAAACTCTCGAACAAATGCATCCGACGTCGCTAGAGTGAAATCTATCATAGTCTTACCTTGAAGTTAATATAAACCATTGTGCTCGATTCCTTCCATTATCACCAATGCGCCTAGAACAATTTTCAGAATTCCATATTCTGAAATATCTAGACACCCAACTGAATTTAGGATACATAAGGAAATTAAGTTTTTCTATACTCCGAAACATGCCTTACTTTAGTCAATATCCTTATAGGATTATCCATTATGATTCTAACATTGCCAACATCGAGAACATCGCATTCAACGTTGTTCCCCAACTACACTTTACTATTATTTGTACATTGATAAGAAGTAAACCGGTTTCTATTTAATGTAGCATAAAAAGAACAATCAGAATCCATAATCCATCCATTAAACGATGAATTATTAATGACAGACAAGACAAAATTAATATTATCCGAATTACCATCAGGTACAATTGCAACATCATCTACAAAATCAACTATAATTCACTTATCCTTCTCAATTTGAGTCAATTCCTTCTATGATGCCCCTTCTTGCCACAATTCCAATAGATAGCACCATTAGTTCTAGATTAAATCTATTCATATATTATACTATTCTTGCTAACATGTGCACTAATTCTTCTTCTATTTTCATTAGTAGCTGTAAATATAGGTTCGCCAGATTCTCATTTACGGATATCTTCACTTAGAATTAAATCTTGAACCCCATCAAACATCAGCCTTGTTGACCCATAGGAATTACTAACATCAGTAATAGTGGTATTCCAACTATTAGGCATTGAGGATAAAAATCAAAGCACGTACGTCATTTTTAAAGTCAATTTTAGCTGAACTCAATTGATTAACAATCACATTAAATTCATCGATATAATTTGCAATTGACACACATTTGCTCAACTTTAAATTAAAGAGACGTTGCATCAAATAGACCTTATTGATCGCAGAGGGCTTCTTGTACAAATCCGACAGGACTTTCATAAACCTATAATAGTTTTTTTCTTCATAATGTTAAACGTGACGTTACGAACCAACATCAGCCGAATAACACCTATAGCTCGTCTATTCAACAAATCTCAATCAGCTTGCTTCATTGTCTCTAGTTTCTCTCCACACAAGGGCAAGTGCAGTTTCTTATAGTAGAGATAATCTTCCATTTGTATCTTCTAGAAACCAAAATCTTTCTTATCAAATATGTTGATTTTTACTTTTCCTTCTTTTGTTGCCATCGATTCACTTCAACTTAGCCAAGTCTGGCTCCGATACTAATTGTTGTGGAAATCGAACAATCGGACAATAAAATAGATAGAACAAGAAAATAAATCGGACAACAGATTTACGTGATTTGATCGTAGTGACCTATATCGATGGGGAGAGCAACGACGAATTTCACTATAGATTAAGTGATACAATAGAGATTACACATTCGAGTCATTCAAACACTTTCAGTGTTTTCCAAGCCCTAATTTCAGTTAATAACGCACATAGTGTTCAACCCCACAAATTCTCGCGAAATAATCTCTCAATATCACAAATGAATTAACAAATCTTGAATTCACAAGATTCAATTGGCTTGAACACTAAATATTTTTGGATGTAATTCATGAACAAACCCCTAAAGATAGCTCGCTGTCCAAGCACTTGAAACGGCGCTTCAAGACGTCTTTATACGTCAACCGCAGCACGAAGACCGCCTTCGCGAAGAAGCACTCACGGCATATCAACAACCGCGTGCTCAAATTGCAACAACAATTCAGCCCGTATTTATAATATACAAAAGAAACAAAGCCCTTCATGAAACCGAGTCCCACGTGGAAAGGCAATCCACGGTCAACTCCCCTCAAATTTATTTTCCTTGCCGACTTCAACGTAGAAACTAACTCGTGCATATATATATTTTTCTCTTTCTTCGCCGACTGCAGCTCGCAAAGGAAATAAATCACGGTCAAGATCGCGACACCAATACGGATGAGATTTCCGCATTACGCAATATCCAATCTTGAACTTTGATCTATCGAGTTAACACACAATAAACTTAGGTCGGATTTATTCAATAGGCTTAAACTTGAGACATATTTTAATAATTGTCATGAGCTTGAGGCCAAGCTTGAAACTCGAGCGACCAAGGCTACCCAAGCTCTGGGTTTGAGGTCAAGCTTCATGGCCAAAGCAGCCATGGCTATGAGACTCGTCCATGGTGGATGGGAAAAAATGAAACCCAGGGATAAATAGCATACCTGAATGAGGCCAGCAACGGCCATAGATGAGCGTTGACATGCTCATGAGCAAGTCGTCATTGTTGGCCGGTGACGCTGCAATCCACAGTGCAAGCATTGTCCATGGCCTCAAAGGAAAAATGAAAAAGAAGAAGAAGAATAAAATGGTGAGAGAAAAAGTGTGGAGCTGAGTGTGGGACGGAGCTTAACGGGGTGAGAGAGGATCATTTAGAAATTTTGAATAATCTAGCATGTGAGCTCAGGTCGACGCATGTTAATCTCTGAATGATTTATTATATCTTCCTACAAGGCATATTAAATGCATTCAATATTTTCTCGTGAGAGTTGGGAAGAGAAAAAAAATGACCGACAGGGCAAGACACCGGCCACTCTTGCCGAGCCCGACGAGTATCTCAAGATGCATATGAAGCTCCTACGAGGGTCACCGCCTGCTATCTAGGGGTGAGCGGTTCTAAGTTCCTTACAGGTCCCGCCTGGAATTTAGAATCTACTCTCGGGTACAGGTTTCTTATTTTTTGGAACCTAGAACCTACTCGTCGGAACCAAGAACCGGAACCTATCCTGTCACAGGTTCCAGGGTCGGTTCCAGGTTCCAACGGGTTCTTCTTCTTCTTCTTCTTCTTCTTTTTGTTCATTTTAGTTTATAAAAACGGAAAAGAACGCAACAATAACAAATAAGCTTGTCATTTATCAAAGAGAATACAAAACGATATATGCTAGTGAACTTGGGAAGAACGTAATAATATAGTTTTTCTTGGAAATAGAGAGTTCATGGAGGCCTAACGTAGCTAACATTACCAGAAATTAAGCACAAGGATCAAGGATCAAAGCTGGATTTAGGAAAAAACTCATACCTTCAAAGGAAAATGAAAATGCTTGTGAACTTGGAGGAAAAGAGAGATATATGCTCGAAAATTTCAAATTCCAATACGACACGATCTCTTCAATATTTCGAGACATGAATTTTTAAATTGGCACACCACGAACAAACAAGAGCAAAACTTCTTCTTTTTTTCACACAATTACGTTAAAAAAAAAAAAAAAACCGAGAATTTTGCTCTAGCACTTGTGACGAATTCATAGCTACACATTCAAAAACTTTGCAGGCATTGATTACCTAATGTTATCCGGCAAGTCTCACTAGTAAATTTTACTAATTACTTGAATCATCAGCTTGGGCAATCTTCACTTCGTCACCAAATTGATGAGCTTTCCTATTGCACTGCTGCACCTGTACAAGTGAGACTTGGACTTGTCAAGAACTTCCAAGCATCAATTGGATGATACAACATTGACTGATAGGAACTTCCTATTGCCTATACAGTAGTAACTTCCAAGCATCAATTGGATGACACAACAAGTGAAATCTCACTTGTACAGGCAATAGCGCAAAATTATGCACCTGTACAATCTCACTTTGCCCTGCCCTTCCAATTGAGTCAAAGAACGCTAGCAAAAAATTTAAAAAGCGATCCTCTTGAAAAAACAGCTTTTTCAGCAAGCACATGAAAATTACCTACATAGGCAATGCTACTCCAAGTCTAGTGTTTATGTCTAGTATAATGCTTGGATTTCCATCCCCCTCCTCTCCCTCACCCACCTCGTCTTCTACGTCTCCATCGCTTGCCACAAGCTCACCCTTGGCCTTGCCGCTACAAGCAGAGGATACTAATTATGCTTGTATTCATGGTTATTAGCACAAAATTGACCGATACAACATTCCAACTAAAGATTTCGTTTTGCTTGTCAACACAAAGCTGCCATTAGTGGGAACCTGATCCACACTAGATAAGATTATTATTCAGCAACAAATGAGTCAAAGTGCATCAGCTTGCCGAACTAGTTAATCAACTATAAAATAGATTCCGCGAGAATATTTTACTGATCAACACCAATTATTTCAGCCACCAGCATAAGAGAGATAAAGCAAGAAAAAATCAGAACACTCCAATCACCTCTTATAAGCAATTCAAGAAAACCAGGAGGTTCAATTGTGAACAAACGATAGAGAGAGGGGGCGGTAGAGATTACCAGCACGAAAGGCGGCTGAGAGAAGCTCCTCGAGTCCCTGAAACCTGAATTATGCACTTCGCAAGAAACAGAACCAGAAAGAGAAAGAGAAATAAAAAATTCACACACAGAAGACACAAAACCCACGCCACAGAGAGAGAGAGAGAGAGAGAGAGAGAGAGAGAGAGAGAGAGAGAGAGAGAGAGAGAGAGAGAGAGAGAGAGAGCGCATTGCGACGAGAGCTGAATTGAATGCTACGGAGGACGCCCCAAGGGCGGCAAGCGGTGAGGCGTCGTCATTGAGGGCGACATCGGGGGCGAGCGGTGTATAGCGCCGGGGGAAGGGAGGGGCGAGTGGTGTCTAGCAACAGGGTAAGCGGGGGCAAGCGGCATTGACTTCAAGGGCGGCAAGCGATGGTGGGGCCGTTGTCGTCAACGGCGTCGTCCGGGGGCAAGCGGTGTCGACGAGGGAGGGCATCATCGAGGGATTCAAGGTAGGGGTATGGAGGAGTCAGGGGACAGGGGTTTGGGTGGAGGTTCATCAACGATTTAGGGTTTGGGTGGAAGTTCAAAAATCATTGGAGGGCCTTTTGTTTTTTCACATTTGGGATGCTGCTAGATCAAAATATTTAGGGTTTTAGGTTTGGGAACCAGAACCAAGAACCGCCGGTTCCCAAAAAAAGGGAACCGGGAATTGGAACCGAAATCGGCCTTTCTAGAACCGAGAATCGAATCGGACCCTCTGGTTTGGTTCTCTGGTTCTCAGTTCTACCCGAGAACTGCGCTCACCCCTACTGCTATATCCTCTACCACACGCTCGAGAAAACATTGTGTACACAAGCGGTGCCACGTCATTTTTACACAAATCCTAAACGTCATGTGTCGTATTTGGACCCATCTATAAGAAACATTGGCCCACTGGACAGACTTAAAAAAGAACAGCCTTTTCTTTTTTTTGTCATTATTTGGCCCAAAAAGAACCTCATCATCATCATCATCATCATCATCATCATCCTCCTCCTCCTCCTCCTCCTCCTCCTCTCTCTCTCTCTCTCTCTCTCTCTCTCTCGTCCCTCCCCAGGCCACCCAGGCCTGCGGGGCCACTAGATTCCAAGCTCCCCCTCTCCAAGCACTCCTCCCCTTCCCTCTCCGTCATCCTCGCCGCCATCGCTGCCTCCTCCAATGGCCCCAACACCGCCCAGTCTATGATCAAGTCCGTCTTCGCCTCGTCCTCCAGCTGCCGCCATCCACTCCAAAGAACTGCCTCCAGATCCTCCCCCTGTGGCAGCACCGGATGAGCTCAACGGTGTAATGGAAGCAGCTTCGTTTTTTCTTCTTTTTTTGCCCTTTCCTTCTCTTGCTAG